>RAIA01000048.1:0-265000 GCA_003664395.1 Leishmania lainsoni | reverse complement strand
CGCGAGACTGCAAAGCAGCGCACGTCGCGAAAGCGCCCGAGGCCCCGCGACGCGGCTCCCCATCACGCAAAGGGTTTGCAGAGCTGGGGCGTCGGGGAGGGACGCGAGAGCAGCCCGTTGCGCGAGCGATGCGGGGAGAGCGCACTCAGGCTTGCCAAAGGGCAGGCAGTGATCGTGAGAGCCGCTGGGCGGCTGCCTTCCGCAATGCCGGAGAGACTCGCCAGCGCGGCACCTTTTCGCACGGCGATACCGGAGAGATCTGAATGGCGCGAGGGGCCCCTCATGGTCGGAACGAAGCACCCACCACGGAGAGGTCCCAAGGCGAGCTGATGTACGAACCTCGCCGTGCGCGTCCGCACGCAGACGGGTGTTGGAAGGGAGTGTCGAGCCAGAACACTGGAGCACAGTCGTGTTTTGGGAGACACCGCTGCAGTAACGAATGGCGGCCGCCCAGCTGGAAAGAGCATGACGCTGCCAGCACATCCCCACCCACGCCGCCAAGCAGCGGAGCCGCCCCCCACCACCACCCCTCCTGGCAGCGGGATTCCCTCAGGGGACTCCTGTGCGCCCCTCCCTGCGCCTTGAGCGACCTCATCTGCACCCGTGAGCATTTGTGTGCGGGGAGAGGGGAGCAGCAGCGCTCGGCAGAAAGAGGCCCAGACGGGCACATGCAGTAAGCGGCAGACTGTTAGAAAGGAGCAGTGGGCAAATCTCGTGCGAGGCCACTGTGGCTAACCTCGCGCTGACTGTTTGTCTGCCCTACACAAAAGCGAGGAGATTTGCGGGTGCGTCTGTGTGTGTGTGAAAGTTGCGCATTCGAGAGTGGCTCATCTAGCACTGCCAAGTGGCGGTTCATAGTAGACACGTGAGCAGGCGCACCTGCACTGAAGGACAAGGCACATGCGCCATGTGCTTCACGCGCTGGCGTTTAGGCTCAGCACACTAAATGGCAGCTTCTGGTGCCAAGCCGTCGGCTCCACGCACTGTGTTTTCTTTCTCGCTCCGCAGGGGTAGGCCGGGGGTAGTCGTGAGACCAAAAAAAATGAGGTCAACACCAAAGGTAAACCGAAAGGCAGTGGGAAGGGAGAGAAAACAAAAGAGAGTCTCTATAAGTGCGCACAAGCCCTGGCCGCCCGTCGCCCACGCAAGTGCGTAGGCAAGGGAGACGGGCGGCCAGGCACCGAAGCACGCTTGCTTACGCGTAGCCGTACAGGATGTGGCCGCGCTTGCGAAGCGCGTTCACGACATCGCACGCCGTCACTGTCTTCTTGCGCGCGTACTCGGTGTAGGCCGTGCTGCAGCGCACAATGTCCTCCACGTAGGCCTTCAGCACGCGGCGCACCTCCTCGTAGATATCGCCCGAGATGCGCTTCACGCCACCGCGGCGCGCCATGCGGCGGACGCAGCCGCGCGTGATGCCGCGGATGTTGTCGCGCAGCACCTTCTTCTGGCGCTTCTGGCTGCCCTTGGCGTCAGCGGAGCGCTTACCCTTGGCCATGGTGGATGTGTTGGAAGAGGGGAGGGAATAAGTGGAGCGAGGAGTGCAGGATGGGTCGTGAACTCTTGGGCGTGATGGGGTGAGTGGTTTCGGGTGGCGAGGGGGGAAGCGTGTGAGGGACAAAGAATGTTGTCAGCGCGTGTTCAGGAAATATGCAAGGGGAGAGGGACAGTGAGTCAGCGGAATACGAAGAAGGGCGTGGGGACACGGGGGCGCATGAAGCTGCTCGAAAGAGGGTGCATAAGATGAAAGCGAAGCAAGAGAAGGCAGAAAACGGGGCCGACGCGTGCTCTGTCTGTGCACGACTCTCCGCCTCTACTGTGTTGCCGGATAAGCATGCGTGCGTGTGCAGACAGCTGGAGGCAGCCTCAGTGCTAGGGAGAACGCCCGGCCGTGCAAGCCACCACGGAGTTGTCTGATCGCGTGATGGGTTCGGTTAACCATGACGACACAATAGGCATCCAGGGTGAGTCAGAAAGGCTCCATAGTGCGAGGTAAAGGTAGCCTGCAAGAGGACTGGCAGAACCCAACCACAAGGGTGGATGGAGGGGCACATGCTGTGCACAGAGCGGGCAGGTAAATCACGCAATAAAACGGGAAACAGACGTAGAGCTGAAGGAGCGAAAAACAACGTGGCTATTGCGTTGTGGATGCAGCTCTAAGCGCCAGATAACGTGGGAGCCTTGAGAATATGTTTTGTTCTCCTTGCGGCTCTGGGTGCGCGCACGGGGTACGACGGCACGCTTTTTTTGGGGGGGCATGTTGGGTACGCACACTGTGCGTGATTGTGATGTCGCTGGCGATGCGATTTGATGTTCTTTTCCGAATACTGACCGGCGTCCTGTTGAACGCAATTGGCTGGGGGCTGCAGACGGTGCTAACCAAACTCCTCCATCGGGGGTCGCGCCATTGGGTGTAGTTAACAAGAAAAATGGCATCGGGCGTGTGGGCGGCCCCGCTCTTGCATGCACACAGTGGGAGAGTTGTCCGGACGGTCAGCACACGCACCATCGAGATAGCGCCAGAGGGTACTCGACCGCGCTTTCCGGTGTGAACTGGGGCGTGCGCTTGCTCAGCTCCCCCATGCGCACTTTGAGGATCGAGTGCGTGCTTGAAACCTTCAGTGCAGCCTCGATCCCCTTGGGGCGTCGATGAGGATGGGCTGCTGCGCCGCAGCCGCCATCTCTGCCCAGCAATGGTACACGTTGGGGCAGCTGATGCCTGGCAAGTGGCTCCATGGCCTCTATCCCGTCTCGCATGCTGATGGCCTTGACGAGCACACGCACCGTTGTTCTGCAGAATTTCTCCGTACAGCCGCCAGGGCGGATGAGCCCCGTCATCGTGCCGTTGGCGGCGCCGATGCAGGTGAAGCGGGTGCGTGTCCCTGCCGGCGGGGGGACAAGATGGCCAGCGATGCCCTTCTAATTGAACAGGGCGATCATCGCGCTCATCTGCCGTGCTGCCAGCAGTAGTGCATACTGCGGTCCTGTAGAGGTGCGGGTTTGCCGTGTAGCACGTGAAGGAAGGGCAAAAAGCGGGTCTCCTTGCCACCGGTATAGCCGCGCGCTGGCGCCGCGCGGTTCACCTCACGGAAGGTGAGTGTGTTTGGGAATGCCAGTCTTTGCCTGAACACCATAATCGAGGGCGAGTCCGTTGGTCGCAGGGGAGAGAGCGGAGTGTGTGCGCTGGGTGGCGCACATGCGAGAAACATCCCCGGATGTAGCAGAGAACAACAAGGGAGGGGTGTCAGAGGGAGCGAAAGAGACAGGGAGGACAGCACACGCAGGGGACAGAAGGCAGGAGGGAGATTCACGACACGGCAACAGCCTGTGGCATAGAAGAGCGCATGTCTGCGCGCACGTGCACGGGAGGGTGTGGTAAGAGGACTCAATGAGTCCTGCTCGACAACGATCCCACGTGGCACAAGACGCTCGTGAGTACGGCAGGGAACTGTCTCCCTCAGGGGTGGGAGGAAGAGGAACGCGGTGGTGCCGTCCACATAGTGGCGAACAACGAGCGCAGTTGTGAGCGCCCTGATGCACAAAACCTCAAGATGGGGAAAGAACGGGTCGTGCGTTGATGTGGAGCAACTCACCTCTGTTCGCGCTTCGCATTTTTCGCACTCGATCCACACATAGAGCGATCTGAGCCATGGGCAAAGGTGTGCTTACAGAGGCACAGAGTCCAGGTGCCTCTGCGAGCAAAATGCATGTGGTATCTCCAACGAGGCCGCTAAGCAATAAGGTGAGCAGCAGACGATGGCCTTCCATCCTACCTGCACCACTCCTGGTCCTCTGCCCTGCGTGTGTGTGTGTGTGTGTGTGTGTGTGTGTGCGTGTGTGACAGAGAGGCATGCAAGCGGAAGAAATAAGTCGTGGGGCCACGCAAAAGAAGTGACGGAGGAGAAAAATACACCAACCGCCGTTCTGTCCTCCGCCAGCCAAGCAACGACTCATTTCGCACTTGTCCCTCTCGGCTAAACTCGATGCACGACTCACTCACTGTTCAGAGAGGCTGCGCGTGGTACTTGAGGTACTCGATGGCGTTCTGGTCGCCCGCCTTTTGCAGGTGAGGCATGATGTTCGCCACTACCTTGGCGTGGTAGCGGTCTACCCAGGCGCGCTCCATCTCTGTGAGGAGGCTCATATCGATGAGGTCGCGACACAGAGGCACCATCGTGAGGTGAGACATGGTGTAGAAGCCGGTCGGGCTGTACTTGGTCCGACACTCGACCACCTCCTCGAGGTTCTCGATGCGGATGCCGTAGTGGCCGTCCTTGTAGTAGCCAGGCTCGTTCGACACGATGGAGTGCAGCTCAATCTTCGCTTCGGTGGCAACTGGATGAATGCCGATCCCGTGAGGGCCCTCGTGCACATTGAGAAAAGAACCCACGCCGTGTCCGGTGCCGTGGGCGTAGTCGAGTCCCACGCTCCAGAGCGCCATTCGCGCCAGGGTGTCGAGACGGACACCGCTGGTGCCCTTTGGGAAGACAACGCTGTTAAGCGCAATGTGCCCTTTAAGCACAGAGTGTAGGCCTCCCGCTGCTCATCACTCGGCGGTGTAAAGCAGACGGTGCGCGTCACGTCGGTGGTGCCGTCCCAGTACTGAGCACCACTGTCGATCAAGTACAGCTGGTCTTTGCGAAGGATAGCAGAACCCGTCTCGGCAGGATGATAGTGGCACATTGCCCCGTTAGGGCCGATCGACGAGATGGAAGCAAAACTGAGCTGCACAAAGTGTTCCTCCTGGGCGCGGAACTCCTCGAGCTTCGCGGCCACGTCGTACTCGTTTAGGTCTTCACACCCTTGTTGGCAACCTGGTCGTGCAGCCAGGCGAGGTAGCGCGTCAGGGCGGCACCGTCTCGCATGTGGCAGTCGCGGAAGCCCTTCAGTTCGACCTCATTCTTGATCCCTTTCAACTTCTGCGCCGGGCCGCAAACGACGCGGACCGTCTCGATGCCGACTTGCTTCAATATGCGGAACACGGCCTCGCTGGTCTGGCGCTCGTCGACGAGCGCCTTGCGGCCTTGTGGCAGCTTCTTGAGGTCTGCGTCGAATTGTTCGTACGGACAGAATTCGATGTGATCCTCACACGCATGGCGCACAGCGTCGGTGACCTTGTCCAGGTTCACGTAGAGGCACACTTTCGCGCGGTGCTTGTCAATGACAGCATAAGCGTAGAAAACGGGGTTGTGGTCTACGTCACCGCCGCGCAGGTTTGTCAGCCACGCAATCTCGTCCAGCGCGGAGAGAATAATCAGGTCGCAGTGCTGTCTCTCCACCTCTACGATAGCCGCGCTGCTGGGCTTTCGTGCAGATTATGCTGCAGCTGTCTATCCACCCGCATTGATCAACCAAAGAGAAGCAAAGGAGGGGAGAAACAGAGAACAAACGAGAGTGTGTGAAAGGACGCTGGAGAAGAGACCTCTAGCAGTGTGAAAGCAACATTGAAGTCTGTGCTTCAGCACAGCGCGGGTGGCTGTGAGCAGACGTTCACGCACCTCAACATCCCTCTGCGTCACAAGGTGCACAGACGGCAATGCAATGCATGGGCCACGTAGGGTAGCGATGCCAGGCAAGGGTCGTGCACGTTGACGTGATGTCTCCTCAAGTGCAGCACCAGTATCGAGCAGAGGAGAGACACAAGGCAATGTTGTGATGGGCCAAAAGAGAAAAGGGGGAAAAGAGTAGACAAGCACCTCGGCTTCCCCGTACGCGCAGCCCAGTAGCCCTGTGTCGACACAACACCGCATCGGTCAGCTGCTCGCCTCTGGTGTGCGGAGATGAGTCTCTTGATGGGCTGGGTTGGGGGATACGGAGACTCTATGGCCCCTCGCTTCTCGCGGGGCGCCTTTCGTTGTTTGGGTGTTGTACGTTCTTTGTTGCTGGGCAAAGGAGCGCCGAGCATGGCGTCTCCCTCACTCTCCCACGCCTTTCGCGGAGAGTACGTCTGCAGATGGGCACGCTGGAAACAAACAAAAAAGAAGGCGCAAAGTGCAGGCGAATACGAGAGGTGGGGAAGGGAAAGGCACACGCAGCTCTGTCGCCCCTTAGTCCTTCGCGGGCACTCGAAGCGCCTGCAAAAGCCCACATGAGAAGCGAGCGCCATGGTGAAAAAGCGCCTGCGGCAGAGAGAGGGCCGAGAGAGTGAGAAGAGGCGAGGGGGAGAATAACGGGAAATCAGCAGCTGCAGAGTAGCAGAAGAACGGCATTACGTGCGCACACAAGCACAGGGAGACGTAAGGGAAGAGACATCCCGCGTTGGATAAGACGTACCACAAAGTCCTCTAAGGGCCGACAACAACATCACACAGAGCAAAGAGGCTTACGGCAAGGCCTCTTGACATTGAATAACGCACTCCTCGCAAGAGCAGCAGTCGCCAAGGGCGTTCGACAAAGTGGCTACCCTTATCGCACATGTTATGCTTGCTAATGCGGCCGTTGGAGGTCGCACTGGCGAGCTAGTCGATCTTGTACCCCCTCCCGCATCTGAGTAAGCGTCCAGTATGCTCGGCGTGCGTGCAGTTCTCGGTCTTGCATGGGGTGCAACTGTCGTGAAGGGTGTAGTACCCGCCCTCGCACGTCATGCAGTGCCCAGCAACGCAGCTCGTACCATCTGCATTCCCTTGCACGTCACCTTAGCTTGGATGGAGATGGCGCTTTCGCTCTTCCTCAGGAAGGAGGGCGCGTAGCCGTCAATACACAAAGTGCGGACGCCACATGTGCTGCACGAACGCCAGTTAGAAGGAAGGCATTGGGAGCAGCCGCATTCCCTGTGGTAGCACTCGGTGATGCAGTTCATACAAAGGCCCCTGCCGTGCTGTCATACGCAGAATCAGACGGCCTGAGCGCACGGCTACTGCAGATGATCACGACGGCAGCGAGAATAAAGGCGAGTAGCACAGGACGAAGCACGCGAGCGACTGTAGATGTGGGGTGAGGTGAGAAGAAAATATGACGAGGATGGAAGCCGGACAGCACGCACAGGGAGAAGTTTAGAGAGGGCGGGTGAAGTACAACCACGGGTGTTGCTGACGACGCGTTGTGGAGGGTGTAGGCGGTGGCAGTGAGGGGAATAAAACGATCCGCCATAAAGCGTCACTCTGGGAGGGAAAGTCAGCGAGAGGAGCTTGCGGGGATGTGCCGCCGTCGACAGGAGTGGAAGAATGCAATGAGAGGAGAGGAAGCTTTGGAACATCTTACGTAGCAGACGCGTCGGCGTTGCAACGGCACAAGTGATAACTTGAGATCAACGCCCAGCACTGGGAAACACAAAGACATAGTCGCTGAGGCCACTGCCTTCTACGAGCCCCCTACAGTTTTTTGGGTGGGAGGGGGGGGGGGGTACATTCAGCTGATGAAGCAAGTTGGAACGCATCATGAAGGATCCGCTGCACATCGCTTTTCCACAAAGAAACGTACGTGGACCTCCGCTGTGGCACAGATGGCCTGCCCACCTCTCTTCCCAATGCGCCCAACAGATACAGATGCCTTGCTCATCAGTGAACTGTAGAAACAGCAGTGAAACATGGTCGAGTGGGTTTAACCTCCTTGTCCCCCATCCGTGCGAGGTGCGTTATTGACAGCAGCGCCTCGCGTGAGAAGTATAGGTGGCGCCACATCGCGCGCACAGGGGGGGGGGGGGTAGAGCGCCGTCCACTCCCGACTCTCTGACAATCGAAGCGCCTCAACACACAAGCCGCAATGTGTCGAAGTAATGCCGCCTTCGACTCATCCTCTTCCTCACCCTTGAGGAGGAAGCGGGAGGGAGAGAGGGGGAGAAATCTCCGGCAGTTCATTATTCCATCTGCACGACTGCCCCTTCTCTCTGGTTGACAGATGGGGAGGAGGGCACACCGCAGCGCGTGGCATCGCAGGCGCCAGCACCCCCCCCTCCCTCATCCCTGCCAACGCAGAGCCGCCTCTGGTGGTGAAGTGCCTAAGTGCCGGCGGCGTGGGGGTCCGAGCGACTCCCGGCTGCCGGCGTCGGCGGCCAGGTCGTGGGTGGCGGTGCGCTGGAGCGGCCTGCCGCAGCGCCCACGTCCGCGCCATCCATGAGATCGGCGGTGTGCGCAGCGCGGCTCGGCAGTATCCTACCCGGGCCTCGCTGTGCCCGCTGGTGTGGGGGCGGAGTCAGCCCGAGGGGGATGCACCGCGCGGCGACCAGCACGGTGGGCGTGGCTGCGGGGCGGGTCGGGGGGCTCGAGTGTTGTGGGGATCGGAGTCCCGTGTCCGAGAACAGAGGCGTTCCAGAGGAAATGATGTGGAGGAAAAACCAACAAACCACACGAAAGCGTAAAGGCCCTGGCAGAGAGTAAAGTTGGTGAAATCCTTCGCAGTCGCGGGTGGCATCTTTTCCTCTAAAAGGCTGAAGATAAGCGGTGGAAGTGAATAACTACACAGAGAGAAGACGCGACCAACATAGAGGAAGACACGCGCACGCACACGCACACATCGGTCAAGACAGACGTACGTATAGAAAAGCGATACGATATTGAGGGAACGGGGCAATCCAGCCAGAGGGGGGGCGCGGCAGGGGGGGGGGGGCGAGAAGAACCAGCAAGAAGAAGTATAAGTCGGGTAGCCAGAGAGAGCCGTGAGGAGGAGAGACCGCACAGGGGAGGATGTCGACCACCGGTTGCTGCTGCACGCACAGAAAGAAAAACGTGACTACGTCTTTGTTTGCTTCTCCCCCGTCGTCCCGTTGTCCGCTGTCTCCTCCCTCACACCTCCTCGCTTTTCCGGTGTCGTTGACTAGTGCGCTATCGTTGGTTTCTCTTGTGAGGCACACGTCGGGTGCACGTGGGCCCACGCGATTGCTGGAGACGCATTCGTCCTTCGGCGATCGTCCTTCTAAGTGAGAAGGAACATGCCCGCAATGATGAAGAGCGCCACAACAATGAGCAACTTCAGCTGCTGCTGGATTTGGATAAGTAGGGATTCGTTCCCGCTCTTCACGCCAACCATCGCGGTGGTGGCACCGCTCCGCTCGTCTGTGGCCTTTTGGGTCACGAAAATCCTGCGCTCGCTCGGCTCGAGATCGCCGATGGCATATGTGCTCATCATTGTGTAGGCAGCGGGACTGTGCCCGTTGTCCGTAAAAGCTTGAGTCGCGTCACCACCAGCGTTGCACAGCAGTATGTCGCGGCCACCGGGATGCAGGTCGAGAAATTTGGTCACATCGTATACTTTGTTATGGATAACCAACCAAACACCGTTGGCGGACTTCTTGGCAGCAACCTGCTCCAGGGAAATGTAGTGGCGACGCTCAGTTTCAGACAACTCGCCAATCTTGAGCTCCTCTAGCTTGGACTTGGCACTTCTGCTGTGGTTTACCGCCTCGAAAGCCTCTGTGGCATCGGTGCCGATGTGAGCGAGAAGAGGATCTCGACCTCCAGGGTGATCATCGTAGAACTTGCTCACATCGTACACGGAGTTGTTGATGATGAGCCAGCCGTTCTCCTTTACGTTGTGAGCTGCCACCTCATCCTTGGTGTAGAGGGTGGGCATTGATGTCGCTCAACTGCTCGGGCAATGTGCCGGGTAGAAAGAAGGCAAAGTACAAGAGAGGAAGGCAGTCCACTGGCTGCCCGGAACTGTGTATGCTGCTGTACGGCTGCTGCCGTGTGGGCTTGTGGGGGAGTGGTATCGGCTCTCGATGTTTAGGTACGTACTATCAATGAAGCCACAAAACGTTGGCACGAGCGCGAAGTGCTACGAGTGAGCTGAGACAGGACGCGGAGGTGGGGGGAGGAGGAGGAGGCAGGGGCGGTGGAATCTGCAAAACGGAGACAGTAGAAAGTTGCAAGCGGATAAAGTGAGCGCGGCTGTGCGACGCCCCCTCTCTCCTTCCGCAAAGCTGAAATGCAAGTGCAAAGAATATCCCCAGGGGAAAGGCTGAAAAAAACGATGAGTGGCGGACTTCTCTCTAAGCGACTGAATTTCGCTCCTCGGACAAACAGCCTAGCAGGCTGGACACGGGAGTACGAAAGGGGGTGGCGGCGGCCTTCGCGTACGATTGCGGCGTTTCCGCAGACTGCGTTGTTTGCTCTTTTCTTTCGCCCTCTGTGTGTTGGACTACACATCCCACTGCTGGGCAACCAACCGGAAGGTCTCCCTGTACACGAGCGCACCAAACTGAAACGTCATGTCAAAGCCGCTTCCGCCATCGGTGCCCAGCAGCGAGAGACACCTCTCGCCCTCGATGGCACAGTTCACGTACACTGTCGCCTGAGTGCCAAGTTGCTTTGCAATGCCACGCACTAGCCGCTGGCTGAGGCTCGTCGAAAACGCAGATTGCACGCTGCTGTTCGCTCCAGCTGACGTGTCCTGTTGACGAGCCGCCTCGTAGTCCATCAAAAGCGATGAAGAAATAATGCCGCGGCCATCGTCCGTGCTGAGCTGGAGTCCGACAGCGACACTGCAGGCTCCAAGTCGGGGCACGCACTGGCTCGTGGGGCTCTCGGAGATGTGGACCCAGAAGAATCGAGTGCCGAACGCGATCACTTCGATAAAGACGTTCGTGACGAACACCGCCTCCATCGGTGCACCGGCGCGATCGGCGCGCACGTCTGCCCCCTTCCTGCTGCCCTCATTCGCCGTGTAGTAGAAGGGCGCACGCACAGCAACGGTGTTCGGGGCCGGCATCGACGGGGGCGTGAGCCTAAAGAAAATCAGAAAAGTGCACGCTCAGGAGGCAGAAAGCGAGAGAGGGGTGGAACGGCGTAGGTGCGCCCAAAAACACGGGTGAGGGGGTGGAAATGTGGAGGCGGTGTTCGTTGCTGGTGCGGGTGTTTGCGGGCTGCAGGAATAGCAGCGGAGGACGGAGTGCGGCTGTGGAGGTGACGTGAAAAGACACGATAAAAGGAGAAGTGACATGGGCCGGGTGAGGGGCAGGGTGGAAGACAGTGATGGGGCCTATCACCGTTGTGAGCCATGCCGCGGCAAACTCGTCGGCCCAAAGGTGATTCAGCCAGGGGCAACAGGGAAACACGCAAATAGCGCGTTGCGGTCACCATCACCGGTGGCGGGTGACGCAAAATACAAAACGAAAAGGGGCGAATGTTGGCCTGCAGCCGTCTGCGCTCTCTTCGCTCCGCACACAAGGGGGAATATGCATCACCACAACGAGCGCACAGCCGGAGAGGAGAGCGCCTTCACGCGCACAGAAGTTGAGAGTGGACTCCTGTCGCGCACAGACATGAGACGAGGCCTTTGCAGATAACAGCGGTTCGGCCACCACCGCCCTCTTTACTGGTCTACTCCCGGCCAAACCAAACTGTCCCATCATCCTCCTCGTCGGAAGAGGAGTCGAACCCTTTCTGGCCAGCAGCTTTCAGACCCGACGAGCCACGATGCTCCTGGTGCTGCATGAGCAAGTCTGAGACGAAGTCCGCCCCGCCACCGATGACAGGATCGCTGCTGGCGCCACTATGTACGGACTCAGTGAGGAGGTCCGCAAACAGGGCCCCAGTAGAGAGGATGTAAGCCTCGCGCAGGAGCTTCTGATTTGCAATTTTATTCACCTCGTGACTCACGTGAGCGAAGAACAGCCGCTCCAGTCGCTTGTCGATGGAGAGGATGCGTCGCACGCACTCCTCCTCTCGCATTAGTTCATAGTCGCAGAGTTTTCGGTAGGCAAACATCAGGACGGAGCAAAGTGCAGGGATGACAGCGTCGTACGAGGGGGAGGTTGCTGTGTACTCGAGGTGCCGCTGGTTCAGAAAAATATACTTGACTTGTGCGTCGAGGTCGGAAGATGTGGTCGTCACCGGGAGTGTCGGCACCCCATCTCGCGCCTCTGCGTCTGTTGAAGTCTGCAAGAGTGACTTGAGGCCACGCGACACGTGCTGGCGGAACTGCCGTAGGTTGCGCTGTGCCAGCGCCTTGGAAGCCGCGCCGCTTGCGTAGGCGACCTCCAGCTCCAGCAGCAGCCCGTAAAAGCACTCCACAAACTCCTCCCCGCCAATAGGGACGAGGAGAATCTCAGAGAGCGAAATGGCAAGCGCCACGTAGCAAGGAAGGTAGTAGCGCGCCCAGTCTTCTGCCGAGCTACTCCGCTGTTGAATCGCCGCCGGGGCGTTAGCGATGGAAACGGTAATGAAGTCCGCCTCTGTCATGTTTGGATCGGCCGAGGCGCTGCTGCTCGGAGACGGCCGCGCCCCTGTAGTACTTGCGCGACCGCCACTGGCTGCTCTGCAGGCAACCGAATGAGCCCCGCCTTGCTGACACCACCACGATCGGCAGGAAGGCAGGCGTCCGCAACGCTAAAGTACTTGCCTATCTCATACAAGTCGAGGTGCACGGTGTTCATCCACAGCGACCCCTCTTCGCTGTGGAGCTCCTTCAAGTACTCGAGATACTTGACGCGTTTATTCACAGTAAACTCGACGAGTGCCGTGCGACCCTCAACGCCTTTTATCTTCAAAACCCTCTTCAGCATGACTTCAGCGAGTTGCGCTTCTGCGTTAGCGAAGGCGGTTAATCAGGGGGAGAGAGAGAGAGGGGCAGTGAAGTAGCAGTCGGTGCTCAGCCGGCGTAGGAAGGGTGAAGGCAGTGCCAGGCGCTAAGACACCAAAGGAAGAAGAAAACAATGCGAGGAGAGAAATCAGTCAAGGCGAGGGAGTCCCCTTTGCCTCTCTCAGAGGGGAGATGCACAGGCGCCTGTGCATCCCAGGCGGCACGAAGCAGAGGAGAAAGGCATGCGGACTTGCCTGGCAGCTGCGGCCCCTGGCCGGGAGTTGGTGCCACGGAGTCCGTATAGATCAGTTTCAAACTGCAGTGCGCACCTGCAGCTCACCCGAGAGGTAAGCACAAGCTCAACCCAAAGTGTCTCTTTACAAGCCCAGAGAAACGCTGCTAGAGAGCGGGACAGACGCACACACGCTGGCGTAAGCGCGCGCAATTTCTGTTCGGCTCGTTAGGTGGGAGGGAAGCAAACGGCGCATCGTCTTCATGACAAGGCGTGCACGGGATGAAGCGGTCCCTCAGCAGCGGCCTTCTTGCACCACCACCCCCTCCCCACCCGCCAGGTGTGCTCGCAGTCCTCATGGGGGAGAGGTGCCGGCGGCGATACGCGGACTATGGGCATACGCGCCGCTCCACGTGTTTTGCTTTGGTTGTTTGGCAGCGACAGCACCGCTGCGGTCAACTCGGCTGTCACTCCGCCCACGCGCACACAGAGAGAGCCGAAGGAAGACGTGGATGAGCCAAAGCAAACCAAAACGAAGAACAACAGCAGAGGAAAAGGCGCTCGGCGTGCGGTGGGGGGAGAGAGTGGGGCGGTGTGACCGAGCGAGCAGCTGGAAGAGCAAAACGAAGCCGCAGAGTGACAAGAGGAAGAAAAAGAGACGCTTCTGGAAGGGATCAGTCGCACAGCACACAGTGTAGGACAACAACAGAGGCGAGTGAGGCTTAAGCTACAATAAACTCACTCCACCCCCCTCGGCACCAATGACGGCAAAAACCCCCGATTCACAGACGTGGGGGAAGCAGAGAAACAGCCCTGAGGCTGCGACATGAAGAAACGAAGTAAAGATTAGCCAGCCAATGCGTGTGCCCGAGAGTACTCAACAACGCAATCAACCTTTCAGCGTCAGGGTCGAAGAAGCAACGCCACAGGCGAGCGAAATCCAGGCGGCACGGCACATCGAAGGGTCGGAGGAGATGAACGGACTCACGCGCAGGCACCGAGCCGATATTCCAAGGAGAGGGAAGGAAAAGAATCTCACGTCGCGCTCCCAGACACAGAGGAGTTACAGACGCCTGCAGGCGAAGGTGAAGAGAAAGAGTATGGCGTACAGTGATCTCGATGCAGCAGGGCGCCGGCTACCACAAACGGGGGCGCACAAGATCGGTGGAGAAGAGGGGGGAGGGCAGGCAGATGAACCATCGCCAATGCACGCAGACACGAGAACTAGAGAAAAAGCGCACTGAGCTGTCGTAGGAGCGGATAAGGGCTCAGCAAGGGAATCGCAAAGCGGGACATCCGCGCCACGGAAAAGTGGGGGAGAGTGGCAACGCACCGACGTTCGCCGAGACAATAGAGAACCGAATGGCCAATCTGAAGGAGAAGCCAGCCAGGGAAATTTTTAAAAAGCACGCGATCGCTCTGGCGGACTCTAGCAGGAAATCAACTGGTGCGCGTCATGTATGTGTGTGTGTGTGTGTGTGTGTGTGTGCCTGTGTGTCTCCTGAAGTACGAAGAGGGCGGATGAGTCCAAGGCAAGAGTCAGACGTGGGAGAGGGAAGGGGTCATGTAGATGTCCTTAGGTGGGTCATGACCCTCGGGAGAAGAAGCGCATGTGTGAGGTCGCTGACTAGCAAGGCAAGATACTGTTCTGCAGAAGGGTCGCTTGATACCACCAAGTAAGATTCGATCCAAAGGCTACCGCGATGGTTGAAGCCAAGAGTCGCGGTATTGACCGCCTCCGGTGTTTTCATAGGCCACTTCTTGAGCAGGGGACCCTACCGGGACCCGCAAGTGCTGGTCAACCGATAACCGAGCCTGCGGGGCGAACGCCTTTGTGTAGCCCTTCTGCCCAGCCAGTGCCTCGCATCAGCAGATGGAATTCACATCTCGCATAGTTTGTTGTCGACTTACGCACGTCCACAGCACCTGAGAGAGGAAAATAGATTTCATTAGAGATCAAACAGGGAAGCAACAGCGCCACCGCCCCGCTGCCACCCGGAGGCGTGTGCAGCCCCTGTGAAGGGGGAGAGAAAGGGGGGAAAGGCCCCGGTGCGTCGCTTTGGTAAGGCAGTTTACGCTCTGTAGACGATGGAGGCGGGGCCTCGGACAAGCATGGACTCAACGCCGGAACTATTGGCCTTCGCGGAAACCAAAGCAGGCGAGGAGACAGACCTTGGCCTGCCAGACAATGCGGAGGGGACCTCGCGCGCCTCGTCCTGTTCCGCGGTGTCCGCATTCCCCTCTGCGACGAAGGAAGCAGCGGCGGACTGCTGAAGCATCCGCACAACACTCATTCGGAAGACAGAGTGCCGAGGCAAGATGCGGACGTCTTCAACAGAGTCCACCCAGCGTTGCAGCCAGTACATCACCACCTTCGTGCGTCTTGCCCGCGCATCGCCATGTGGACCCGCCTGCTCGTTGGACCACGTGTGTGCCGGGCAGCCGACAGCCGGAGGCACCGCTACCCCGATGCTCTTCGACAAGGACGCAGCCTTCATGCGCGAGGTGTGGGATGGAGAAGCAGAGTCCTGCATGAACCACCACTCCACCTCCGCCAAGGGTGTCAGCACACAAAGCGCGACACAGTCAGCAGCATCCCCTGCGGAAACGCGGGACGAAGTCGAGGTCGAGGCCTGGGGCTGCTTCGATCGCTTCGACATGGCACTGGTCCACGCATCAGCCAGGTATTCTTGAGAAGTCACACTCCCACACCTCAACTGCAGATCGTGTAGCACCGCCCAGTCTTGGTAACGGACACACGACGTCGCCACCGTGGAACCCGGGTTGGAAGCCTGAAGCAGCCGAAGCGCGCTATCGAGAAATCGCCTCTGCTCCTCGTGCTGCCACTCCGTCTGCAGCTGCCGCCACTGCAGGGAATGAGGTAGGCAATACACCGTGCAGCAGTCGTGGGAAGTATCCTCATTATTGATAGAGTCGATGGGACGAACTGACGTCGGAAGGGCCCCCGCAGAAGCGTGCAGCACCTCTTCCACAGCCGCGAGAAGAGAGCTCGTAGGAACAGCTGGACAAGAGTCGCTGCTCACCTGCGAGTCAGCCCGAGCTGCTCTGCGAAGCTCCAGTGCGAGCTCTTGAAGAACACCAATCGTCACTGGCGGAAGAGAGCGGGCCCACGAAATATTTCGCGGCTGATGCTGCTCTGCTGACGCCACCCACTGTCGAAACACCGCTGCCGCAGCTGGTGTAGTCAGCGCCTCACTCACAGCGCTGCCGCCACAGCGCTGCTCGTGCACCCCTGCAAGAACCGTCAAGACTCGCAGGAAGAAGGTACGGTCGGCAAAGGAGGCGGCAGTAATGTGAGTGGCGTGGTGCTGAGCAGCCACCTTGAGCTCAAGAAGATCCAAAAAAGCAAACACGGTCGAAGTGTTGGCACACAGCAGCTCCGTGCCAGTAGTCAACGCCTGCGCGGCAGCTGCATGGACAACGTCTGCTGTAACAGGGATCTTGGTGTGCATGTAGCTCACCAAACGTTGTAATGCCATCCCCGCCGCAGGTGTACTGAGCAGTACCGCCGCCACATTGCGCTCCTCTGTAGCAATCGCGCGTGACGCGGGCTCAGAAAGCTTGTTGAAGAGCGTCACAGCGCGGCTTGGCACACCTGCAACGCTGCACACACGCAGGCAACTCGCGAGCACATCCGGGTGCTGTGTGACATCGATAGCGGAGTGAATTAAGGTGCGACGATAGACCTCCTCGAGGAAACTTAGGTACGTCTCTGTTTTGAGGGGAACACGTGCGAGTGAGTTGAGGACGGCGCAGAGGGCCAGACGTGTATCGTTGATGCAGTCGTCGTTATACCCCGCATCCGTCTCCTCCACCAGGCGCAGGTACAGCTGCAACACAACATTGAAATGGTCAGCGTTGGCATCAACGCCGCCAGCGAGTGCGTACAGCAGTCGCATTGTGCCTTGCGGCTGCTGAGTCAAGGACGACATCCAGCTGCAGCTGCCGCGCGGAGACGGCAGCGAAGCCTCCGGTGCAACAGAGTCCGCGCTGTTGTCTCTATCGTCGCTGCTCACTGCAGAAAGCCTCGCCATGGTGAGACCTCGATGAACGAGATAGGAGTACGCCAGCGGAAAGCCGCCATTGACTGTGCTGTACGCACACGACGTCGAGAGGCTCGCGTGAGTGCGCGGTGCGGCTGCAGCAGTCATCGCGCTCTCGTACAGCGTGCCCACCTCAGTAGCATACCATGTCTTGAACGCAGCCGTCTCTGTCGGAGCAGCAATGACCGTACTCTGGTCAGGAACACTGCTGGTAACACTGTCTACGCCGCGGATGAAAATAGCCATCAGCGACTGCGCCACATCCTCAGCCTGGCAGACTGCGCACAACTTTACACCCTCCTCCAGCACCTGCCGCTCCAGTGGTGCGAACAAGAGACGCGCAAGCGACAACGCCGCCTCACTGCCCTCGGTGGAGGAGCTCGCGTGCGTGGAGTGGTGTTGAAGCCACGGCGCACAGCAACACAACACCACCGCACGGGATTCCTGCACAGTCTGTGCCCACATCTCACTCAGTGCACAGATAGGTGTCCGGTAAACGTCGTGCAAGACCTCCGTGGTGACAGCAACGTCTCCCTGAACTCCCCGGTTGGCGTAGCGCCGGCGTCGGTTCAGCCGCTGCAACTCGTGCGAGAGTAGCAGCGCACGGACCGACGCCGGCAGTGACGCCGCCCACTCCATTGGTGGTGCCTGCAGGGGTTCGTCAGCGGCCTTACCCGCGAAGCCGCCCAATCGCACTGGTGCCGCCGCTGGTGCAGCGCCAAACGGCTGCCAGAGATGCTGTAGAATCACAAAGCTGCACACCTGCGCCTGGATGCCCGTCTGGCACACGCGCAGCAGCCACGGCGATAGCCCCATCAACGACATTACGTCCACCGCTGCATCATCACTATCGGCGGAGGCGTCTAGGCCTTCCTTGACGTCTGGGACTTTGGCAGCTGTTTGGTATTCGGCACGCTCGAGAACGCCAAGCTCGCGCATCAGACTTGCGTTCGAGGCGGTGGCAGACGTCTGGCGTGCAATTTGTGGCGCCAACAGACATAAAGCCTCATCGCCATCGTTGTCCGTCCAAGCTGCAGTGGAGGCAAAGGCGCGCCCGGCCGCTGCCCTGCTGGTATTGGGAGCAGCACAATGCTGAACCGATGAGGAGCGTTCCTTACACGACTTGTTTAGCTGTCGAGACGCGGTGACAAAATGCCTCCATGCGCTTTCTCGCTGCTGCTGTGCTGCCGGTGCGGTGGATGCCGCACGGTATGGCACGGAGAGGCTGCTGAACAACATCGCATGAACATCCAAAGAGAAAACTGGCGTCGTTGTCGTGCTAAGGCATCGGTGCATGCGTGCTGCACCTCTGTAAAAGCCAGCAGTGGCGCTCCCCGCCAAAGATGAGCCCTTCATTACATCCGCTCACTGTTACTGATGTGTCGCTTGAGCTGCTTTGCATCACCTATTGAGCGGACGGGTGGCATGCGAAGAGGAAGCCGCGGTGGCAGTCGGCCGAGAGCCAGGGAGTTCTCCGCCCAACGAAGAGTAAACACACAAGCGAACACTCAAGAGACAGGGAGGGGGCGGAGCAGCGGAGGTGGAGCAGCGGCACGTTCAACAAGCACATTTCTGAAGGAAGGGCTCGTCTGGAAGAACGACATCGAGGACGCATGCAAAGTAGAAACGTTGGCAAGCGAACGAGCCCTAACTCCCGCATAGAGACCGTCAAGCGCTTCAGGAGAGCGAGACGCCACCGGCTGACACGGCGCACATCATCACCTCGCCGCGATACGCTCGCACGACTTGTAAAAGAGCACTGAAGATGCGTTGCTGATTAAGAGAAGAGAAATCGAGATGAGCGTTAGCAACAACGATGACGTTCACTGCGTCTGAGACTCTTCAAAGTATACACTCCGGCCCTTCGCTGTCTACGCGCCTCCACATTTCGGCGTGCACGCTGGCAGGTGCGTCCCTGAGCTCCATACCCTGAAGATTGAGCTTTGCTAGAACATTTTCTCCTTTGGTTTCTCTTCCACCTGCACGACTGCCCCTTCGCTCCGGTTGACGGGATGGGGAGGAGGGCACACCGCAGCGCGTGGCATCGCAGGCGCCAGCACCCCCCCCTCCCTCATCCCTGCCAACGCAGAGCCGCCTCTGGTGGTGAAGTGCCTAAGCGCCGGCGGCGTGGGGGTCCGAGCGACTCCCGGCTGCCGGCGTCGGCGGCCAGGTCGTGGGTGGCGGTGCGCTGGAGCGGCCTGCCGCAGCGCCCACGTCCGCGCCATCCATGCGATGGGCGGTGTGCCGCAGCGCGACTCGGGCGGTATCCCACCCGGGCCTCGCTGTGCCCGCTGGTGTGGGGGGCGGAGTCAGCCCGAGGGGGATGCACCGCGCGGCGACCGGCACGGTGGGCGTGGCTGCGGGGCGGGTCGGGGGGCTCGAGTGCTGTGGGGATCGGAGTCCCGTGTCCGCGAACAGAGGCGTTGCAGAGGGAAAGCGCAAGAGAAGCGCGCGTTGTTGTGTTGGTGCTGCATGGGCAAAGGCGCTGTGGCACTACCAACGCCGTGTTGTGTCCTCGGCTTGAGCCGCAATAACCGCGGCCGTGGAGACGTACCGCGTCCCTTCAGAAGCGGACTGCGTGACGTGGCAGAGAGGGGTGCCGCAGGTGCTGCAGAGACCCAGCACCACTGCTGGGTCAGCGCGGTGGTTTTCGTCTCTCAGGCAGGCCTCCCTCCACGTCTTTGCCTCTTGCCGACAGATTTGGCTTCCCCGCCTACGCACGAAGTCGCCCTCGACAGAGAGTCCGCGTTGCACGACGCTGTTGTGCGGCACAGCAATCTCAAGTGCTCGTCGTGGCGTAGTGGGACCGGCGGAAGTGTTGCTGACGGACTCATGAGGTGATGCGTCGCTGAGTCCCGCAACGAGACGCTTCTGTAGTACCGTGGCAAACCGAAGCGCGGACGGTGTGGAGGCGGCCACAAACGTCGGCCACCCACTCTCGTGTCGGCCTACGCGGCTTGTATGGGCCAAACTGTTGCTGCGGAAGACAAGCGCACAACAGCGACGGCACACATACACGCAAGGACCGGGCGAGACCTCCTCCTCCCCGTCGACGCGAGTAAAGGGCGGGTCCAGTGTAAAGTTTGTTGGTGAGGGCGCGCCAGCCGGACTCAGCATGGCAGCCGAGTGCGGTGGAGAGCCACCTGGAAGGACGCCCTTCTCTCTGGGCGCAGCAGTCGACACAACATGAGTGCGCACTAAGGACATGCGCGGCGGGGAATGTGGCGGATGCATTCCCCAAAGACCACTGCCACGGGTGTCCGTAGATCGGAAGGACTTGCACAGCATCTGAGAGGAGGTGGCAAACCACCGCCTTCTCCAAGTCAGTGGCAGAAGTGGCCATCGGCCGGTGACTGTTCGAGTCGCTTGAGCTATTCGACCGCCGCATGCGCAGCTGCGCCCTAACAGGGGAGTCATCTGCCCGTGCCAGCTCGGCTTCTTTGCAGCGCGGGCCTCAAGTGAACGATAAAGAGCGAGAGGGGTGTGGAGAGCAGAAATGGAGAGTTGTCGGCAGAGCAGAAGAGCTCTGACAAGAACAGCATCTCGATGGCGAGTGCACTGTCCTCCGTCCCACTGATTCACTTGTTATCACGTGCCCACCGCAGCACATCTGGCGCCGATCCCGGCTAGACCAGAAGTGTGTGCGTGTGTGTGGGGGGGGGAGGGGTATCAGACGCCATGAGGGTATACCACTTCTGGGCCTTACTTGCCATCAGTTGGCCCTGATGCCCCGCACCGCCGCGAAGCGTACGCCACAGCCTCATCATGGCCGAGAAGAGTCAGTAGGCGACAGGCGGCTGGCAGAGACGAGAGAGCATCGACACCTACGCCCCACTTCTGTGTGTATTTCTCGTGTTCAGGCGACCGACGCTCGTCGGCGCTGTTGGCGAAATTACGCAACGCCCACATCTCTACCACAAGCCGGCCACTATGAGAGGCCGGCGGGGAGGGAGCGGCGCAGGCGGGCAGAGGACCACAAGTGCATGCGTCCCACCCACACCCGCACTGACCCAACAAAGACACCCCAGGCGTGCCGTCGCAGCCCACCACTAACGACTTCTTCTTTTTCCCGCCTACACGTTAGTTGCCAAACAAGAGAACAACGCCCCAAGACGCCTCATCGTCCCCACCCACCACACGCACGCAGCACAGGCAGGGGGGGGGGCAAAATAGAGCAAGGCTGCTGCAGAGAGGGGGAAACAATGAACACACCAACGAAGCATCTCAGCCGCGGAATAACAGCGAGCGGGGGAGAGAAAAGGAAAACGGGAGCGAGAGAAGATGGAAGAGAGGGCACCGTACCAGACTGCAGTTGCCACTGCATCGCCTGCAGACACACACGGCAGCAGTGCATGAAGACGTTTCGCCAATTACGAGCGGGCTGATGCGATTGGGCAAATGAGCGGCGCGCGTAGCGCAGCGGTCACCTATCGGACACAACTTTTTCGACGCCACGGCCAAGAAAGGAAACTCACAGACAGTGCGCGCGCGCCCCCAGCGATGGGGGCTGGGGGGCGGATGTCAGTCCTCCCACCACCACAGGTCCTACGAGGCGATGCGCCCACAAGACAAAACAAATCCACGAAAGCCTCCGCATCTCCACCTCCCCCGCAGCCTCTCAGCGCCGCTTTCTCCTCTTACCGCTACACGAGCTGTTTGTGGCTGCGCCAGACTGCAGCGTTGCTTGATGATTTACCCTGCTAGTATTGGCGCTTGCGGCTGCCGCCGCCTCGTCGGCGGTACTGCCACGTGGCAGACGCGATCCGCTGAGCTCCTTCCGCAGAACCTGGCCAAAGTTGGATTTAAAGTAGTTCACTGACTTGGCAGTGCTCAGAATGCACGTGTGCTTCTCTCGTTGGCTGTCACGGATACGAACGAGGCACTTTGTTGGTACGATCTCGCCGGCCTTCGTCGTTGGCTCCGCCGTGGCAAAGTGGTAGGCACTCTCGCGGGCCTGCTGCTGATCCCTGAAATAGTCCTCCGCCGTCCCACAGGGTGTGGCACTCGTGCGATAACGGAAAAGAATAGTCGCCTCGCGTGTGCAGATATCTTCCCATTCGCTGCGGGTCAGCACGTACGCGGGTTGGCCGTGCGTCGCCCCCGTGACAGCGTTGTCCAACCCACTGCTGCAGTGGTTAGCGACGAGCTGATGGAGATGAGCGCCAGTGGTAGGAGGGCAAAGCATCCGCGACGCCATGGCGTACTGCTCAGCGAGGTAGGCGTCACCCTCCTCCGTCGGTGTGCCGTCCTTGGTGAGGAGTTCCGCCTCTTGTGCCTGCTGCCATGCACTCTGAATGTATGCCTCAGCCTCCTTGAGCGCCGCCGCGCGCCGCCTTTCCGAGAGTAGAGCTCGTCCGTTAGCACGAGTGTCAACCCGCTCCGCCTGCGCCGCGGTCGGCACACTCCTCGGGCCAAAGCCACCCTTCAGCACAATCCAAATGGACCCGCCGCGCCTGCTGCGCCGCTGCGAGCCCCGGCGTACATCGGGCGTGGCCCTCTTCGAGGCTTTGGCGCCTGTCGTGCACACACCTGCACGCGAGGCTGCCGCTGCTGTGGCAGCCTCTCGTCCGTTCCGTTGCTCCTTTCGGTTCGCCTTCAGCAGGTGGAACATTCTGCTGAGCTCCGATAGCAGCGCCTTTTCCTCAACCGGCTTGCGCATTCCGCCTGTTTTGGTCGACATCGCCGCGATCGATCGACAAAGCGCTTTGGTGGAGAATATAATCGAAGAACGCCCGCCTTTAAGTAAGTTGAATGCCCCTCTCGCCGCTGTCAGTGGTGGCACAACGTGGCAGAGACACGTCAGCGTAGACTACAATGAGAAAACAAACAAATACGCGAAAGTGAAGCTCAAATTGCCGCGTCGGGTGATGACGTGGCACAGCGAGCCTCACCGTGTGTCAGAGCAAGCGAAGAAATGAGGACTAGACGGGAGTGTGTGGCCACCACTGCCTCTGCGCTCACGCACAGGCTCCGTAGAAGCGTCGCCCGCCAGCACAGCCGGTGGTTGTATAAACAGAGAGAGACGAGTGACGGTGCGGAGTCCCACAATCCCGACGTGTCGGGTGAAGGGGAGGGGGGAAGGAGGGAAGGGGGGAAGGGGGCGCCGGGTGGAGGAGGCAGGGAGCACTGGGAGCCCATCGCACGAAGCAGGACGTACATCACCCGCCCACACTGCGTAGCATGGGGAAAGAAACGTCGATCTGATCACCAGGGGTAGGCTCAGGAAACACACAACTTTCATCTCCCTTCCCCTGCTCTTATCTCCCACTCGCTCTGTCTCGTGCGTTCGTAGTTTTCTGATCTACAGCCTCCCCCCTCCCCCGAAGGGACGCCGCGCCCCAAATGCGCTCACCCCCTCACCCTTCATCAGTTTCACCCTAATAGCGTCTTCTCATGTGTCATTAGCCCAGTGCCCATTCCCCAGCAGCTGTTGCACCCTCCCTCCTCTAGGGAGTAGAACGGGGCAGTCCTCGACGGCCACAACCTACAGCGCACCGAGGTACCATCACCACCCCCTACTCAGCAACATTCATCCACACATGGCTGCAAGCACACAGGAGAGAGGCGTCTATTTCGGATAAGTGTTGTTCTCTCATGAGCAGAGAGCGCCTCGCCCTCCGCTTCGTCACCGCAACATACAAACTCACAGCGCACCAGGCGAAACAACGACACACAAGACACTACAGCAGACGCACGGCATTTCATCCGGGGAGTTGGGAAAGCAGCACCAACACAACAACGCGCACTTCTCTTGCGCTTTCCCGCTGCAACGCCTCTGTTCTGGACACGGGACTCCGGTCCCCACAGCACTCGAGCCCCCCGACCCGCCCCGCAGCCACGCCCACCGTGCCGGTCGCCGCGCGGTGCATCCCCCTCGGGCTGACTCCGCCCCCCACACCAGCGGGCACAGCGAGGCCCGGGTGGATACGCCGAGTCCGCTGCGCACACCGCCCATCGCATGGATGGCGCGGACGTGGGCGCTGCGGCAGGCCGCTCCAGCGCACCGCCACCCACGACCTGGCCGCCGACGCCGGCAGCCGGGAGTCGCTCGGACCCCCACGCCGCCGGCACTTAGGCACTTCACCACCAGAGGCGGCTCTGCGTTGGCAGGGATGAGAGGGGGGGTGCTGGCGCCTGCGATGCCACGCGCTGCGGTGTGCCCTCCCCCATCCGGTCAGCAGGGAAGAGGGGGGAGGACACTGCAAGAGAGAAAGGGCGAGAGAAGTACTTAGATTAAGGAGGTAACGGCACAACGCTCAGGCACGGGCCAGACGGGGGTAAAACCCGGACGAGACGCCCAACAGTGGGACAAACGGAAAAGAAGGAGAAGTGATGCGCGCGCAATCGAGAGCTCAACGAGTGACTCGACCACCCGCGCGGACTTCCAAAGCCGGCAAAGAATAAAATCGGTTGAGTAGCGCGAGAGAGACGCACGCCCAAAACTGAGTAAAAGTGAGAGAGATGAGGAAGGGAGAGAGGGGAGTCACCCCTCATCACACAACAAGACCAACACCGCCACACCTCATCTCGCCGGGGTCGTGTGGGGTGGAGAAACGGAGAGAGATGGAAAGGAGGAAATACAGGTGAGGCGGAGAGCATCATTCGAGTGGCGTAGCGGAGCATCGACACTTCGGGTGGGGAGGGAAGGGAGAGAGAGGAGGTTGTTAGCACTGAAGAGCCCCCCGCACACACGCCGACAGGAAACAGAAATGGCGGAGGCGGTGGTAAAGGAGGGAAGGCAAGCGATTTGCTGCTGGTGTCCCTTTCATGAGAGAGAGGAAATCGCTGAGCTGGCACAGGCGCACGGCACGGATCAAGTACCAGCGGGACAGCCAGACACAGCACATGGCGCGTGGCTCCAGGAAACATGGTCGGCACACGAGCTCACAGGCAGGGGGCAGACCAAAAAGGAGCCACGGAAGAGTAGAGAAGAGAGCTGGGGTGGGGCCTCACATCGCCGCGACTGCAGCGCGTGTGCGTGCGCACAGGAGGGGGAGAGAGCAAGCAAACAAGCGCTCGCACTTCTGAAACTCGCTGCACCTCATCCAGTCCGCGTGCCTCCCCACAGGCCCGTGCGCGTTGGAAGTCGCAGCGGCATACCGGAACGACCGGCCGCAAAGGAGGCGGCGAGCGGCCGGCTAAGGCGAGCAGAACGGCGCCTCAGCGGACAGAGCACATAAACCACCGGCAAACGCCCATCGCCTCTAGTGGCGCTCAGTTCTGCGGTAAAGAGTACAGCCCATCATCGACAGCCGTGAACCAGTGTGCCCAGTACTTGTACTCGACACGGTACACGGGCACCTCATCCGCCTCCGCCATGTCGTACGCAGGCGTCCGCTCCACATTGCGAACCCACTTCACAGCCGGCACGGTGTCCCAGCCCACCACCTCGGACCCCATGGTGCGCCGGTGCTCCGCCACCCACGCCGCCGCCTGCGCCACAGCCGCTCCCTCAGCGCGGTGTTTCTCGCCCGAGCTGGCCAACGTGGCATGGTGCTCCCTCTGGAAGAAGTGGTGCAGGTAGTAATTATCAGCGGGGGTGCAGCGGTGCGCCACCACCGTCGACCACGTCACGTCGTGCTCTGCGTCGCGGTGCAAGTCATGGAAGCGTGCTAAGCCCTCCTTGATGTACCAGACACGATTGTTCGGGCAGATATCGCGTGCGCGTCGGAGCGCGTTTCGGATGAGCAGAGCAAGCAGAACATCCTCGTGCTCATACACCAACGTGTGGTACGCCTGCGACAGTGAAGGGTCGAAGTCTCTCACGGCCAGCCGCACGGCAACGGTAGGCTCCCCGTTGGGGCGAGGCTCCAGCACAACTCGAGCGAGCAGACGGTGTAGCATGAAGGTCATGCCGGTGTTAAACTGGGCATTCCAATATACATGCATGCTGCCCCAGTACATGCACTCTGCCCTGCCCATGTCCAGCGCGTACGTGCTGCTGTTGGCGGCATGGGCAGGCGGCGGCGGTGGCCGGGACTGCATGCCGCCCATCACGTACCGCACATCGCTCAGGAACTGCGGCACCTTCACGTACGCGTCGTCGTCGCCCTTCATGATGAACGGGACATCCCTGAAGGCGTGGTACGCGTACGCCAGCCACAGGATCAGCTTCTGGCTCATCCCAACCTCCACCGGCAGGCCCCAGTCGCCTGGCTCGCCGAGCTGCTTCTTGGTCGTTGGATGCCGGTCCGTTATCATGTCGATCCACAGGACGTTGCGGTGCGTCAGCGCCTCCTGCCACAGCGCAGACGACGCGTGGCAGATGTACTCCGCCGGCGACGTGAACGCCGGCGTCACGGGGAGCGACAGGGCATCGCTCAGGTACGACAGCGCAGACGCTGAAGCTCCCTCGCTGCTGCCAGATGCTCTGAGAACTCGATCACAGGGTGGGCTCCGAATATCCGCGGACTCCCAGCCACGGCGAAGGACCACTCGGCGGGGCGCCAAGTCCTCAGCGGCGCAGCCACCAGTGGCGTTGCCTGTCGCAAGGACGCATGAGGCCGCATCATACTCTCTTAAGGTTGGCAGCAGCGCAGTCGTGTGGCGGAAAGGTGTGGAGGAGGCGTTGTCCTGTGCGTACCCCGTCATGGTCGCTGAACGCGTCTGCCCATCGGAGGCCGCATCCACAGGCACCATCGGCTCCGCCGCAGCGAAGACGTAGAGCGCCAGCAGCGCGCCAGTAAAGTGGTTCTCGCGGCGCGCCACCTCCTGGTACGCGAGCCACGTCTTGCGCTGCGCCTCACGCAGGGCGGCGCGCGGGCGCTGATCCGTCGACGGGATGCCCATCACCGCCAGATACGGTGCTCGCGGCGGCGCAGACCCCCCAGCCGCGCCACCCACCGCCGGAAAGCCGCTGCCGTGCACGTGCCGCAGCCACTCCCACTGCGGCAGCTCCGCGCGCACGTCCACGTCGTCCGTCACGCTCGCCATCGCCAGCAGCATCGGCCCGATACGGCCCAGCGGGGCAGCCGACGTCGCGAACACAGCGTGGCGCGCCTGCAGCACCACGCCTTCGATAGCGCTGGCGTAAGTGTGCTGGTCGGTGCAGTCCGCGCAGTCCTCCTCCACGACATGCAGAGTCCACGACGGGAGGAAGGCAGCGCCGACCACTAGCGGGTCGCACAGCATCGGTCCGCCGCGGCAGCGCTGCTGATGGGTGAAGTTGAGTCGCTGCAGTGCATCCTCGTGCTGCACCAGCACAGACCACGGCCCACGCTGTAGGTCTTGGAGACGCGCCAGCTGTGCCTCCGGCAGGGAGTAACGGCGCCTGCACCACATAGATAGCCACAACACCACCACAAAGCTGACACACAGAGCAATGCACATGAGCAGGTGCATAGGCCGCTCGCGCACGTCCAGGAACCGCCCCCAAAGCCGCGCTGCGCCCAGCCTAACGCGCCGAACAAGGTGCCAAAGTTGCGGAGGAGGACGCGACCCGCCGGCATCCTCGGGCTTGAGCTTCGGTGATCGCGGTGCTGTGCAGTTGGGAGTCGCGGAGTATCTAAAGAAGCCGGTGCATCGCTGCGGCAAGCTGGTCACGCAGGACGGAGGGGTCTCGGAGAACGGCATCGCAGACGTTGGTGATCCGCCGGGGGCGCCCATCGCGCTGTGCATCCACGACATTTTGGCGTTTAGGGGAGGCAAACCCGCGGGTGTAGGGGAGCGCAGGGCCGCCTTGCTGTATAGGAGACGCGAGCTCCAACGCGGCCGGGGACATAGGCGGCCTAGGCGAGCCCGCGTCGCCGGCAAGCCGAGCGGGAGTAGGGCTGCGAGTAAACAGAAAACCCAAAGAGAAGGGAGAGAGAGGGGGTGCCCACAGTGATGCGGCGCTCTCCCCAGTACGCCACCGCGATGCTCACACGAGAGTCCGCAGGAAGGTGAGCGCCAGCGTGCGTACACCGCCTGAACAGAGCGCAGCGGCGGACAGCAAGTAAAGGGAGAAGAAGCGCAGGGAAGGGGGAAATGCGCAAGCACACTCACTTTCCTTCGTCGGCCTGCAAGAGAGAGGGAGAGGAGAGAGCGAGAGAGAAACTTCGAGGCCGTGAGCGACTCTGCATTGTCGGCTCGATCGCTCCGCCTCCTGGGCGGTGTGTGCGTGCGTGACGCTCACACCGAGGCCAGGCCGGCAGGAGTAGAGAGCAGCTGCTATGCATGAGCAGCGATACGCATACGCCCTGTGGTGGGGCTAGCGAAGGGGGAGAGTGCGGTGCCACCCTGCCCCTCCCGCGCACTGCTCACGCCCCCCTCCGTGTGAGAAGAAGGGGGCTCGGCTGGGCGGGACACACACTCAGGAGGCATCGACAGCAGAGATGGTGCGGGGGAGAAGAGGCCACCGGGTCAATGGGAACCCCTTCTCCAAGAAACCCGTTGCTACAAGCAACGCTGACAGGTAGAACAGGAGATACCGCGCCCACGGGACACAGACAGCCCGAACCTCCCTCTCCCCCTCCGCGCGATTTCGCCGCACCGGTATACCGCCGGCCTCCCGGGAGAGGATGCGCACAAGTGACAGAAGAAAGCGATGCGCCTTCCCCGCAGGGAGTCGGGGCGCCCTCTCATCCCTGCTGGCGTAGGTAAAGACGAGAAGGAGGGTGAGACAACGGCAGAGAGGGAGGGGAGTGGGGAGGGCAAAGGTTGGCCCCCAGCATGTACCGTCCAAGGCGCAGCTTCACCACGGTGCGTACGTGTGGAGATGAGCTGCTGAGGCAGTAGCAGGGGCTGCCACCATACACACACATGTGCAGCGTCACACGCGTGCCATGTGTGCGAGTGACCTCCCCACCCCTTGTTGCCAGCTGCTGTGCGGGCGTCACCTCGCAAGTTCAACATTCCACCAAACACGCGGCCCTCTCCCCCCCGCAAACTCCTCATTGGCAAACTTACCGGGCTCCCTTGCGTGACTCACGGCCTGCACTTTTGCACGGCCCCTGTAGCGCCTTCTGGTGTTACTCGACGGTCCTGCAGCTGCGAGAATCTCAAATTGCCACGCCTCTGTAGTCATCACCCCAGCAGATGTGCTGTAGTTTGACGCCGAGATGCATGCACGTGGTTCAGCAACTGCTTCATCCTTGCCTTCAGCGCCGCGTTAACGCGAGGTTGGTCGCGTATCACGGTACAGCATTCCATCGCCGTCGCCTCACCCACATACGGCGCTACGCGCTCATACAGCACCTGCATCGCTGGGTCACCATACCGCGCCACCAACAACCGAAAGAAGTGTAGCACCTCACCCATCAGCAGAAAGTTTTTGGCGTCGTCGAGGTCGAAGGAAAGATCGGTTAGTGCGCTGAAGGCTGTCGGCAGCGCTTCCTGCAGGAGGCACTCCCGGAAGATTTCCTGATTCCGCTGAGCCGTCACAGCATCCACTACATCGGCGGCGCTGCTGTACTGGGCCACTGCCTGAGCGACAACGGAATCGGTCAACTCCTGCGTGAGCTTCTCCAGCACTTGCAGCGCCGCTTTGGGCAGCTCCAGTTCGGCTGGCAACGTCAGTGCGTAGCACAGCTGCCGCAGAATTGATACCCAGCATGCAGATGGCATGAGCCCAAAGGCTGCAACGCAGCCCCATGCGGAGACACTGAAGAGAAAAGTGAAGAACTGCTTGTACAGGCTGACCCGCTCTCGTGCACTCTCGCTCACCACCCCCAGACATACCACCGGAGACGCCGCGCTCAGCTCACCAACAACGCAGAGGCGCTGCCACAGCAGTGAGGTGAGCCGCGCAACAGAAAGCACGCCACGATTGCCAGCTTTGTTCGCATATTGGAACATCAGCCGCAGCAGCTTTGCAAGTTCCGGTATGGTCTCCATCCAGTTGAGGCATACCGCGACGTACTCCTCAAGGTACGGCCGCAGCATCTCGTACGGTAGTGTATTGATGAGCTGATGAAAAAGCTGCCCTACACTCTCGCGCACCGTGGAGCTGCCCGCCAGTTCGTTCAAAACCTCCATCATTCTCTGCGTCACATGCAGAAACACCTGCGCAACAAGCACGTTTGTTCTTGACATCGCTGGCAAGGTGCTGAGCGGGGCATCTGACGACGTACCACACGCGGTGAGAGGCCCACCGACGGCCAAGCTGGACGTGTTGGGGGTGCTGCACATGGGCAACTGCTCACCCACAGAGCCATTCGGAGACGACGCCGATGAGCTGTTCGCGCCACTCTCCGCTAACAGCTCTGCGCCGCTGCTGCTCTCCGTGTTACCAAGCCCCTTCGCTAGAGCACTCAGGAAGGAGATGACATCCGCCACGGTATGGTCTGCTACCCCGACACTCCCAGTAGTGGCAAGTTTGCTAGAGCCGGTCGCGCTGACGCTCATAGCAGGACAGGAGGCGCTGGCCTGCTGGAGGGAGTGCAGCGCTGAGCCCACGACGATGCGCACAAGCTCTGCTTTGCGACCCAGCAGCGTCGCCACCTCTGTGAGCACGGCATTGGAGAGCACAGTAGCACCGTAGCTGTCCAGAGTGGCGGAGGCAGCGAGCAGTCGCAGCGCCTCCGGTGAGTTGTTGTCAGGAGCGGTCCTCACCTCCTCACTACAGATGCTGAGAAGAATTCCTGTTGCCTCGTAGAGCTCGCGGCGATCGCTGGGCTGCAGCTGCGGCGCGGTTGTGATGATAGTGTGTAATGCGCTGACCATGTCTGCCGCGTAGGTGACAAGTTGGCCCTTGAGCAACTGCACAAGGTAGCCAAATAAGTAGCAGATACGAGCTCGCACGGGGTCGCTGCGATTCACTACGCCGCACGGCTGCAGGAGCAGCCGCTGGAGCAACAGCGGAATAAACTGCGGGTGGTACGTGAAGAAGAGGTAGTAGCGACTCAGCACTTCGAAGAAGGCCAGGTGTACGCACGTGGCCTCACCACTGGCCACTGCCTCCGTCATCAGGAGACGCTGTAGTAGTTGTGTGATGGTATCGTTCGGGTCTTTGAGGCTATCAAGACGGAGGGACTCGCCAATCTCGTAGAGGTACCGCAGCGCCGCCTCCAGCACCTCAGGGTCTGTGAAGTCCGCGTCATCCTCCAACGCAGACGTCTTCACTACACTGCCGCCCTCGTTCAGCCGATTGAGCCCGGTGAAGAAGACACTGTGAAGGTGCGACATGACTATGTCAGGGTGACGGCGGTGCAGCAGCCTCAGCAAGTTATGCAGCGCCTTCCGCTGATCAATCACCGAGTCCTCCCAGACACGGTCCTCGTGGTAGACCACGCCGGGAATTCTCGTTTGATGAAAAAGTGTCGCGAGGAGCTCGACTGCCTCGGACTCTAGCAAGTACGTACTCTTGAGGTAGACCTGCAGGAAGGGCAACAGCGCGTCGCGCACGTCAAAGAGGTTCAGCTGGAGCACTCGAATCACCTGCGCAACAACGGCATGCAACGCACCGGCGAGCCCGTCGAGGAGGTCCGTCGTGACGGTGAAGGGTTGGTCCTGTAGCACCATACCATTTACCTCGACCACGGCAGCCGAGTGGGTGGCCGGCTGCTGCTGTGCGAGCGACGAGGAAGATTCCAGAAGGGCAAGAAACTGGCCGGCTACAGCCACGGCGAACTTGGCCACCGCTTCGATGAAAAGCACCGCCGACTCCGAGGGTGGCGGCAGCTCGAACAGCGACACCATGCGCGGCAGCGAGTCTACTACGCTTAGGCTTCTGAGGGACTCCATCTTCATGCCAGGGAGCTGCTTCTTCTCCACCAGCGCTAACAGACACTCGCAGGCCGCCACCTGCAAGGGCGGCACAGCGAGGAGGAAGTAGAGAAGATTGATCCAGTTCGCCGTCAGGAAGAGGCCCACATCAATCCACTCGATGTACGTGTGGATGACGCCCATGCACAGCTTCGCCATGTTGGGGTTGCGCAAACGGGCGTCGCTAAGGAGTATGTTGTACCACGTCGCCACCGCTTGCGGAATGACCTTCTCGCGCATCGCGTCCTTCAACTCCATGTCGCGAGCCTGCTGCTGCTTGCCGCGCTCCTGTCGATCCCGTGCGCACACGACACGCTCGTCGATGTACTCGAAGATGCGCAACACGTACACGGTCACCAGATCAGCAGTGGGGGGGTGGGGGTTCGGTGGGCAGCGGCTCAGCATTTCAAACAGATCATCGAAAAGTGACTGCCAGCGCGCTGGGTAGAACATCTGCAGCCCCACCACCATCATCTGGGCGTGCTTGTTGATAACGTAGTCTACCGGCGCCACTGTTCGGGGCTCGAAGAGGTACCGGTGGATGAACAATAAGAGCGTACGGTACAACTCCTGTGCTTGCACCGCGTCAACCGTGGCGGCCAGCATTGGGAGGTGATGAATCACTGTGTTGAAAGCCCAGAAGCACCGCAGCTCGTCCGCCGTCTCGTTGCTGATGATATGAAAGCTCAACTTCAGCCCTTCCGCGCTTTCGCGCAGCTCCATCAGGTAGCGCTCCGCCTCGAGCCGTGCATTGTAAGAAACACTCATGTCAAAGCTGTGAGTGAGCTGCAGCGCCTGCGTAAAGCTCTCCGGGCTTGACATGGCTGCACTCGGTGTAGACGCGCGAGGGAGAGAATTAAAGAAGAAAGCGAGCTCAGAACGCACGCGGTGAGGGTGCGTCTGCCGGTAGACGTCCTCGAACGGTGGTGGAGAGCGCAACAAGAGGAAAAGAACAAACAAACGTGCGCGCTCGCAGACAAACGAGTCCAACACGGCGCCGACAGAGCCCACTGGGGTAAGCGGACGCGAGCAACCCAGCCAGAGGAGTAAATGCAGGCAGAACGAGGGAGGGGGGGAGGGAGGCGGCAGACGGAGAGGACAGACACGACCAGTAGAGCGAACGGCAACGAGGAAAAGAATACAAGCAGCCACCGACGAACAGCAAAGAAAGCCTAAAAGGGAGACACAAAGCAGCCGCGATACCCTCCAGTACAGCACTGACTGAGCGGCTCTCCTCGACCAGTCGCCGTGTGTATGTGTGCCTGCGCGCGTGCGCTGACGAAGGCGGTTGTCAGCCCCACAGGAAAGGGAGAAGGAGGCGAGAGGCGAAAGGGGGGGGGGCCGACAAACCCCGCGAACACGTGCGTGAGTGTTCCAACAGAACGCAAAGTGGGGGAAAATAAGACGCGGTCAACACTACGCGCCTCGCTCGTTACTCGACAGGATGCCGTCCTCGTTGGAGAGGCGGACAGTGCGACGTGTCGGTCGGCCGTGTGCCAACGGCGACGGTGAAATTTAAGTCGTAGCCGGCCAGCTGCTGCGGAGGAAGCGGGCGGGGAGAGGGGGGAGCACAGAAAGGTGCGAAAAGCTGATGTTGCCCTTGACGGTAGCGGTGGTGGTGGTGGTGGTGGTTGAAGGGGTTGCGGGATCCTTAGTTACGCATTAGTTGCTTTAACAGGTGTCTTTGACTTGCCTGCGCGTGTGGGCGGACGTACCTGGTGGGCGATGGATTGAGGGAGGAAGACGAGTTGAGGAAGGGCTCTCTCTCTCTTCGTGCGACGTTGTCTCCACGCCGCCTTGTCTCTGTCCACGAGTTAAGAGGGGAAAGAAAGTGGATGGGGGTAGAGAGAGAGAGAGAGAACGGCAATGGGCATCCATGCAGGACCGACGCCAAGTATGGCCGTGTCTGAGGTGATGCAACACAGTTGGGTTCATCATAGAGACCCCCACAGGTGGGTAGAGACCGAGTACTGCAGAGAAGGGAAGGGAGAGCGCGTGAAGCACGACAAGCCCCCCCAGTCGCAATGCAGCATGCACGTGCTCCGTGATAAGGCACGCTGGCGCATTCCCTCAGCGGTGTATAGTACGTCAAATGCGTGTCCTTCCTCATGCAGCTGTGAAGCGCTGGGCGACTACAGAATACCCGAACGCCCACGCCTCCGTTGCCTAAAACGTCTGCGGCACATCAACGGAGCGCGGAGCCTTCGCCATCACATGGAAAGAGAGGAGGGGGGGGGGGCACCACGCCCCCGTAGAAGAAGCCGCTCCCAGGCAGCTTCGGAGAATGCAGAGCCCTCCCACGCAGCCACGGAGGCCTTCTCTCCCCCTCCCTCTGCCCTTCATGCGCTCGGCCACCACGACACCGGTAAGAAAAGACATCAGAAATCGGAGCGCGAGCAGATCGGGCCACCTCCACCCCTCAGATCAGCCCGCCACGTCCGTACCCGTTCAGCCGCTGCTTAGACCCACTGCGACCAGCCGGGAAACATCACCGCCAAACGCTCCACTTGCTGCGCCTCCTCAATCAGCCTGCGCACATGCGTTGGAACGCTGAGTATGTCGCCACCGTCGTAGCCGCGCAGCTTTGCATCGATACGGGAAAGGGTGCGGGCGGCATCGGCACTACTGCCGTGCGTCCGCACAGGCGCAGGTTGCCGTGCACTGCTGCATTGTGGCGCATCACCGACTCCGTCACCACTGGTGGTGTTGGCGCCGTCACCTATCACGCGACGCGGGTGCGCTGGCGAGCCAACGACCCACCGCGCCAAGGGATCGTGCATGATGGAGCTCAATATCGTACGAATTAGCTCACGCTTGCCGCGCAGCAGCTGCATCGCCGCCTCCGCACACGGGCACAGGCTTCCCTCCGTGCCACGCACACCGAGTCCGTCGATGATGTTGCGTGTGAGCCGAAACGGGACGACCTCCGGCACGGGCAGCAGCCTGCCTTGATCGAAGGCGATGCCGAGGTCGATGTGCACTACCTCTGCCGTTCTCTTCTGCAGAAGTATGTTGTTGATGTGCCGATCGCCCAGCCCGACCACGTAGCCCACGATGCTCGACGCTGCGACGCTGCGGGTGAAGGTTTGCTGCCGATCCACCCACTCCGGGGCAGACGAGTACTCCTCCAAGAAGAAGTAGTGAAGGGCGGGCGTGAACTTCTCGTACAGGCTCAGCAGCACGTTGCACTTGCTGCTCTGCGGGGCGTTCTGCAGCTGCGCCCGGCACTCCCGTGTGGTAGGCTCACCAGGGAAGTACCGCTCATGAGCGCCAGGCAGCTCCTCTCTCCCTGTATAACGGCCCGTCAGGTACTCGCCGAGTGGAATGGTGTGTTCCACCCACTGCAGGATCCCCGCCGTTGGAGCCAGCGGCACAATGGTGAAGGTGTGAATGTGCAGCTGCCGCGTCGCTGAGCGCCGACGAAACAGACGATTGGCAGTGGAGAAGACCTGCCCAATGAGTGCGTCCTGTCTCAGGTCGTCGCCAGCTTTCAGTAGTTGCTGAACGACAGTGCCGTCGCTCAGCTCACACTGTAGCACCTTCGGCACATTCACCCCGCCAGGTGTCGTGAAGTAGTTGCGATACCGCGACACACACGGTACCGTGAGAGCGGCCCCTCCAGCGACGGCAGGCATGATGGAGGGGTCCACGGAGCTGGGTGGGGGGATCGCCAAATGACGCGCATCCTTGACCAGCATGAAGTCCTTGCCAATGGTGTGGCGCTTGTCCGTCTGAGCTGTGGTGGCACTGCGGTCAAACGCCAGCTCCAGGTACGCTGAGCTCAGCAGTTGTGCGTGCTGGATCTGGGTCGACAGCAGCGCGGCGGGCGATGCTCTGTGGTCCATGCGACTCGCGCCGCCGGCTGTGCTCTGTGCGGAGATCAGTCTAGCGAGGAGCTGACGCGCTGCCGTGATCTTCGCCTCGTCCACCATGTGTAGTGTATTGACCTCTCGCGATTTGGCGAACGTGTGGCCGTGGTAGAGGGCCAACAGTGGCCACACGACGTGCATCGGGTAATCACGTGCGATCCGCGCAACAAGGAAGGCCAGCCGCTCCCCTTCATGCTGGCCACCTAACCGCGCCGTTAGTTGCCCCGCCAGAGGCACGAACACTGCTGTCGGAATTCGCTCCACCGCCTTGTCAAGCACTTTGCTCAGCACCTCGCCACCGCCTGGCTCCATGTCTGCGACACTCAGCCAGAGCTCCACAAACCCAAACACCGCGTGTACGACATCTTCCTCGTAGTCCACCGGCAGGCACTTCACCTCCGGGGAGGCAGCCGCGCCGCAGTGGGCAGGTCCAGTGACGCCGCGAGCCGCACCCGGCTGTGCCGCTTGGTGAAACTGTAGAAACCGTGAGTAGGCGTTTAGAGCGCTGCGGCGGTAGAGCCCAAAGTTCGACTTCTCGCGCTGCCACTCGTCTTCAAGCCGCTTGATATCAGCTGCGAGCTCCCGAATGCGTCGCCGTATGACGCGCAGTTGGTCTTCGCTGAGGACTACCAATGGGACGGCCCCAACAGTCCCATCAAGGACAGCAGAGCGACCACGTACTCCTCTCAGAGGTGCCACACTACCGGAGTTTGCCTGCCCAAGCAATACCGCCACAGTCGTGGCCCCAGCCGTCGCACCAAGCTCCGCCACACCGGACGGACGGTGAAGTGGTACAGCAGCTCGTCCCATGCTTGGCTGCGTCACCGCCTCCAGCTGCGCTTCCAGGTCCGCCTTGAGCCGCTTCGACTCCTCCACGCTCTCGCAGAGCTGCTGATGCTCGTGGCTTGTCAATCGAGCGGCAATGTCGTCGGCGAGTGTATGACACAGACGCGCCAGCAAGAAACTGCAGGTGCCACTGTTGTCAGAAGCCGCCGCACGAGATAGAAAGGGATCACGTACGAGCTGCGATGGCGGCAGCAGCTGGAGTTCCCCGTGCCAGAGCATCAGCTGCTGTATCACGCGTGGGTCCTGGGGCGCATGCCAGGGTGCAGTACGCCGTAGGGTGACATTAGAGTGTGTGGCGTCTACCTCCCCGGGCACCACCGCTGCTGCTGGCTGAAGAAGTGCTAAGGCCTCTTGCCACTTGCCGAGGCCGTAGGCAACTTGTGCCGTACGGAGTACTAGACCCACTTGGCCCTCGCGACCCCATGACTCTGCGGTGGTGGTGTCTCTGATCGCTGATGATGGCGATGCCTGGCCACCTTCGCCATCCATACCTCTGGCGTGCTGCTCCTTCCAGTCCCTCAGCCAACGGTGCGCCGTTGCCGCGTCGTGATTCAACAGCGCCTGCTCTGTCGCGCCAAGCATAAATTGACACCAGGCCACGTCATCACCGTAGACCTGACACAACGCGTGGCGTACAGAGTTCAGCAGCTTCCTGGAGGTGTAGTCAACAGTGGACGGCACCTGTGCAGTCGCCAACTCGGCAGCATCCCTGCCTGGCCCTCGACTTGCCGAGCCGCCCGCTATGCTCTGAAGCCACATGGGCAGCTTGACTACGCAGTCGCCTTGCTTCCGCTGGAGCGCAGCGCCACGACCACGCGATGGCGCCCCCGTACTGTCCTTCCGCGCAGCTGAATGGGCTTCCATGAAGCGCACCGCGCAGTCGCGTACCTCATTAAGCGCCTCTGCGGCTATGACAACGGCCACAAAGGCGCTGGGCGACAGCCGCTGACGCAGGGCCGACTCGGCGCGGCGGACGTGCTGCACGCTCAACAGCGGTTGCCCATTGATGAGAGCAACGAATGCATGGAGAAGATGAACGTAAAATGCCCCAGACGACGCTGACCTCAATGGCACTGCACGGGACTCTGACGCCGCCGTATTCCCGTTCAGCAAAAGGCGATCGAGCACCGCGCGTGGCACGCCCTCGGAGGGGCAGTTGCTGGGGCAGCCGGGAGTGTCTCCACTGCCACAGGACCACCGACCGCACTTCCAGGCGGCCTCAGCGAGTAAGGCCTGCAGCGATGCCTCGTGAGCAGGCGTCCACGACGACACTGTTTCGGTGTCAGCAGCAGCGTTGTTGGCCGCACCACCGGCTGTACCTGTGAAAAGAGCGGCTGCCTCTGGCATTGTCGATCTGCTGCCGGCCGCGCTCTCGGGAACACAGAAATTGCGCACCAAGTCACCCGTGACGCTACACTCCTCAGTGCCACTGTGGCTACGATGCCACACGGCGGCTGCGCATTGCCGCTTGACCGGACGCAAGCTCAGCAAAACGTCCAATGCCGTGGAGGGAAAGCCGTGCTGAAGGAGAAGCGCAGCACGCTGCAAGCGTGCTGCCCAAGGGTCGGGTCGCCATCCCTGCACATCACCCCGCAGCGCGACACTGCACCTTGCGGCATCTGTAGTTGCACCACCGAGTTCGCAATCAACCCCCGCGCCAGCATTGGACTCGTCACCTCTCCACAGACTGCTGTTGGTGCGGCGGGTCTCGCTCTCCTCCAAGAAACGCAGCTCGTCCAACCAGGCAGCCGCCACGGAAGGGGCAGCGCCTAGTCCATCGTCCACCCCGCTGCCAGCGGACACTGCGGAAGCGACGCCACTTTCGCGGTAGCGCACGACGCGGCGGATGGCATTGCCACTGGACCGACTGCGCTCCGCGCCGAGGAAGCTTGCACAAGCTGCATTGCTGCTGCCCATCAAGAGACTCCATCGCGCAGCGTTGCTGGGTGGTCGCGTGTGTGTGAAGGACTGCAACCGCATCATGAGCGAGACCCCCACGACATCATCCAGATCCAGCTGCTCCTGCACCGACGCGTACAAGTCGAATATGTCCTCCGCAAACGATCGAGTCTTCTGCCGTACTGCGTCGTGACGTTCGCGGGCGCGGCCACCGCTGCGGGCTACACCAGAGCCGACTGCGTGCGCCACGGACACGCTGGAGGGATAGTCGCTAGGCTTGGCAAACGGGAACAGCACCGAGTAGGGTGCACTTGAGACTGTCAGCGCCGCTTCGCTGGCACTGGCACCATCACGAAGCATCAAGACCGATCGTGTCGTCTCCGCTTCCCTACAGAGCGCTGCAGCGCCGGTTCGCGGTCCGTAAAGCGACTCGCCGCTGAGCTGGGAAAAGAGGAGGCAAGATGCGGCTCGCCTACTTGCTCCGCAGCACGAGCAAGGCGTACTGCAGGAATGTCTCCGAGCCAGTAGCACTCCTGCATGTCCTGCAAGGACGGAACAGAGCCAAGGGTCGATGGCCAGGGAACCGCCTCGGCCTGGGTGTCGTCTCCTGAGGCCGCTGCTGCAAGGGAGCAGGGGGCTGCCTTGACACGACCAGGTGGCACCACTGTGGCTCCTTTGAGGCCACGTTGGCGCGTGGCGCGCAGTAGCACCACACGGCACTGCTCAAGAACATGAAGGAAAAGGCGTGTGGTATGCGCGCAGCGCTCCGCCTGTTGAAAGACGTGCCGGTCCAGCTGCCGACTCCATTCCTGTCGCATCGCACGCTGCCCTTCGCTCTCGCGCAAGCACAGTGCATGCAGCAGCACAGGGAGCAGCAGCATCTCCGCGATGCGCACATGGCGGCCAGCGCTGTTGCATGTCACGCCCATGGCATCGATGCTCCACACAGGTGACCCAGCCGTGGACGTTGGCACCTCCACAGCGCCCTCGACAGCCCTTAACTCCGCCAGCAGCAGAGGCACTAGCGAGGCCCACAGCAGACTCTTCTTCAGCATACCATAAGTGTTGGCAGCGGCGAGGACAAAGCGGCACAGAAAGGCGCACTGGTTTGGCGGACACTGCCGTAGCGGGGCCCACACAGAGAAGCTCCTGAGGTAGGCGTCAGCAGCACCATCTAGCACGCCACCTCCGCTGTGCCGTGGATGTGCCAGTGAGCCGCACATGCTACTACGAGTCACCCACAGAAGACGCCGCTGAAGAGAGGATCCGACACGTGCTTTCAGAGATGTCAGTGGCGCACCGCCCCTCGTCCCGTCAAGCTCCCCGGCGACCACGGATGGCACTGTGCCCTGCTGCAGGCACGCGCTCACAATGAGCTGTGCAACTGCCTCGTCAACGCTTGACAGAGTCCCTGCAGATCCTGTCAGTTCCGCCCCATTTATCTTCTCCAGACTCAACGTGATGCACAGCACCCACGTGCGTAGCGCGCACCTTCCCAGCTCGGCGGCGTCTGCATCAGTGCACCAGACGAGTTGCTCCAACGTGCTCAGCTGATGCCGGTACGCACGCGCCAACCTTTCTGCAACGATGCCCTCCGCAGTCTTGCCCCTTGAGAAGTCGTCCTCGGCCATCGCAAACTCGCTTGCCGCGAGGCGCGTGCCGACCAAAGAGCCGTCGAGTGGCGTGCCATGCCTCAGCCACTCTACTGCAGAGCCCACTGTTGAGGAGACGCTTGATACGGCCGCCGCACAGCGGGGAAGCGTGGCTGCCTCTCCGCTCAACACGACACAGAGCGAGAGTGCGCGAAGTAGCCCAAAGGCGGCGAGTAGCTGCTCTGATGCCGCGTCCTCAATCAGCATCTGCAGGCCTGCTGCGCTGACACCGTGCGTGTCCTCTCCGACCGTACACATCGGTGAAAGAAAGTGAGGCCGATCCGGTGCGGCCGCGTATTCGGTTGGGGAAGGCGCCATGTTGAGGTGACACAGGCAGTAGAGATACTGAATGGTGTCCAGCATGACAGCACGAACTTCGAGCGCGGATAACTCAGCTGGCCGTAGCGAGCCGCACGTTCGAGCGCGAGAGCGACGATGCACAGTAGGTCCTCCGGCAACCGGTGGTACATGGCCGGCACGGAGGCACACCGATGCGACATGCAGGCACCGTACAAGCAGCGCCTGAGCTGAGTCCACAGCGACAGTAACATCTTGGAGCAGCGGTGCGGGGGGCAGAGGTGTGGCGCCAGTGCACGCGAGGCGCATCTGCATGGAAGCAGCACAGCCCTCCGGTGAGGTGAGCCTGTCCACGTCCACGTTGCCGCCCGATCCCTCCACAGCATCCCGGGCGTCCTCCGACTCGTCCCCACCGCACTCCTCGTCGTGCCCCGAGATGTAGCGAAGAAGACGCCGGAGCCCGAAAGGCGGACGCGCGCACGCGTGCGGGAGAGCGGCGCCAAAAACGAGGATCGATGTGCCTCGTAGACCGCCCAGGGCCACTGTTCCCCCTCGAGTTGCAGGCCGCAGTCAACGCCGGCAGACCCCTCAAGACCTCCACTGCGCGCCGCATCCTCTTCATTCTTCTCCGCTTCGTCGTCCGTGGGTTCCTCCACGTCGACGACGCGACACGCAGGCTGTAGCCTCTCATTGTCAGCGCTTGGTTCGCCGGCGGCTCCCGCCACACGCCCACTCTCGGTGCCAAGATAGGCGAGAGCCCCCTGCTGCCAGTCAAATCGCTTCAGGTCTGGGTCGCTTCGGCACAGTGCAGCCCACGTTGAGGCAATCAGCGGCGACACCACCGCCAAAGGTGCAAGGCTGCGCGCCAGTATGAGTCGGCAGTGGCGGAGCTGGGATGCTGGTGCAGACCCTTCCCATCTGGGGTGCTGAATGCTACGGCAGCCGATTCGGGCGACCTGCCAGACACGCAGCAGCGCGCCGCAGACAAGTCGCCGCGCCGCCGCCGCAGGGAAGCGCCGAAGGCAATGAAGAAGATGGGTGAGCACTAGCCGCAGTGCATGTGGCTCAGCAAGCACACGAGCAGAGCACCAGTGAGTGGAGATGTGCGCTAGCAACGATAGTTGCTGAAGCGCGCGGAGCTGCAGCTCCAGAGACGACCGTGCCGCACTGCTGCGGTACACCGCGTGCAGGAGTGCGTAGAGGTAGGTGCTGTTGCCTTGCAGTAAAAACCCTGTCATGACGTCCTCCGTGAGGATCGCAGGATCGACAGATCGCCTTGCATTCGGCTTATGAATCATTGGCGAGTTACACTCACCTTCGGGCGCTACTCTAGGGGGTACGAGCAAGGAGAGACAATACGCCTCCCAGTCTGCTGGGTCGCTCGAAGTCTGACCAGGGGTCGACCCTTGTGTTGGGTCCTCTTCAGCACACGCTGCCGCACAGACCTCGCTCAAGCTTGCGAACAGCATACCAGTCTCATGACCAACAAGTCTCAGCAACGGCACGGAGGTGATCTTCTCGGCCACCCAGGAGAGAGCGCGCTGCAGCTGCTCAGGTGCCCGGTAGACAAGTGTTTCTGGCTCGGCGGTAGGGCGGTGAAGCCCCACCAAGGCCTCTATAACGGCATCTGCCTGCGCAGCGAGCAGCACGTCGAACGCAGCTCGCTTGTGTGGCCACACACTGCGATGTTGCAGGTAGAAGAGGAGCACCTCCGCTGCGTTCGACGCCGTGGTGGGGTTACACAAGACTGCCCGTGCTGCAGCGGCGCTGAACAGTGGCTGTGCGAAACTGCCGCTCATGTGTCGGTGGCCAGCGAGAACCAGGTTCACACTCTGCGCCAACACCGTCGCCTCAGCCGTGTTGAACTGGGCCTCGAGCCAGTATAAGCACCGCTGTGCCACGGAAGCCCACGCTGGCGTCAAGTCCGATGCGTCTACATGACTCGAGTGGGCGCCGCCACCGCCGCGGAGTTCGGCTGCAGTCTCCACGTGGCTCACACGACGGGGCCAGCCGATGTGTTTGCGGGAGTCCTCTGCTTCTCCGAGGTGAACGAGACCCGCAGCGTCACCAGTAAAAGATGTCACCAGCGCGTGAGACGTGAAGACGAGGAGTTGCGCCAAAATGGCTGGGAAGTACGTCAGTAGCATGCACAGAGGAGCGAGGCGGTGGAGAGCGGCCACGTCTGGCACGTTAGTGGCACTCCGCTGCAACTCCCTTGCGGTGGCCTCGTCCTGCTTAGCGGCCGCCTCACTGCCGCCTTCCTCCGTTCGACGACGTCGTCTCGCTGCAGTCAGCTCCTCTCCAGCACTTTTAGTCTCCTCCTGCATCTTCTTCGCGAGCGTATCAGCGTATGTGGAAACCAGTTGCTCGTAGAGGGCACTGTCTGCTGAGACGGCTGCACAATCGCCCCCGCCGCGGCGCGTCGCGGCGAGGGACCACTGCGCCTCCGTCGACTCTGCCATGAGCAGCAGCGCCAGAGGGGAAAGGTCGGAGAGGTGATGCTCGACAAACACGGCTTGGGTCGCGTAGCCGAAGCACTGCACCGGCAGCGCTGCCTGAGGATGGCGGTACTCGCAGAGCCACCTGAAAAGAAGGGGCCGGACATGCATTCGGCATAGGTGAGTGTAGGGCAGCGAGCGCGGCGGCGATGCGCCACTCACCTGTGTCGCCTCCAACGCCGCGCCCTCCAGCACCCACGCCGACAGCCGCTCAAGACACTCTACCACGAGTCGATGGTGCGTGAAACCGCGGGTCGCCCAGCACTCAAGCAGGGTGTACAGCACGTCCTCCAGAAGCTCCGGAGCTGCTCGAACGGCCTCTGACAGGCCAGTAGGCTCGTCGAGCAGAGTGTTTGGGTGGAGGAAAACATGCCGTCACGTGCCTTCGTGAGGAGAGTGCGAAGCACCTGTGCGCGTCGTGAAGAAAAGGCGCGGAATAACACGCCGACCTGCAGCGCCGCGTGGTGACGCACCGCATACGGCGTCTTCTCGGAGAGAAACTCAAAAGAAAAGCGGCCCAGCGCTTCGGCCACGGCTGGCTCGCAGCGTGGCAGTACCGTGAAGGCCGCCTGAAGAAGCGCGCACTGCCAGGCAGGAGTGCAGACTGGCATATCCACGCGTCTGTCGTCTGTGAGCTGAGCTGTCCAAATCTCCAAAAGGCGGCCCCCGTGTGCGTAGAGGAACGCGGCTGCCTCGCTGCACCCCTGCCAGCCCCGTTCACCACCCTCCCCTATGGTCTCAGGACATCGGTGCTGGACCGACAACTGGATGTCAGCGACGGCGCCACAGAGGAGGCCGCTGCATAGACCTGGGCCCAGATGATAGCGGTAGCGCGCAAACAGCACCTGCAGGACCTGTATTACAGCCCGGCAGCATTGCCCATCTGCAGCGGCGCCTGTGGACGCACTCGCCTGCGGCGGCGGCAAGCAGCCGAGGAGCGCCAGGAGGCGCAGCATAGCTGGGAGCGCCAGCAGCACCGTCGGCAGGAAAGGGAATTGTTTAAGTAGTTGGTGTTCGTTCGGCAGTAAGACATCGTCCAGGGCTGTGGTAGCGCCTTCGTTGCGTCCTCGAGCAGCATTGCGTGCCGCGTCTGAATCTGCACTAGCCGCGTCAAGGAGGGACTGCTCCTGCAGTATGGCCACAACGGTGCGACACATCGCGGAGATGTCCGCTAGTGGTTCTGCAGTGTAGGCACCGATGCGCGTGCGTGAGCAGGCTCGCAGCACCGTGCGCAGCGTGTCCACCGACAGGTACAGCGATACCGCCACAATGCGCGACACCTCCCGAGAGGTTGGGTTAGAGGGGCGCCATCGACTGAGTCCACGCACGCCATCCTCGAAGATTCGAGCAGTCAGCGTGGTGGTAAAGTGCACAATCGTGCGATGAGGGTCCACACAGGCAAAGGCCGGGTCCAGCAGAACTGTGCCGACATCGCGATACATAACATGCAAAGCCGTCCACAGTGGAAAAGACGCGTCAACCGCGTGTGCGTGGTCGATCTCTGTCGCGACATGATGACACAGCCACAGTACTGCGTAGTAGAGGCGGCCGCCGCCGGCTGCAGAGAAGCGCTCCAGCAGAGACAGGGGCGCCGCGTAGAGGTTGGGAGAAGCGCACAGCAAACACAAATCTGCACGAGCGGCCGATGCCTCTTCGCCTACGTCGAGGTCAGTGGCGGTGCCGCCACCAACCTCGGTAGGGCCCTCAGGGCACTCGCTTGCTGCGCTGAGCCTTGTGCCACCCGCCACTGAGTGCACAGGTGGTGTGTCCTTCACCGCCCAGCAGTAGCAACACCACGCGTATCAGCTGCATCTGAGCAGGAACGTGCGCACGCGTTTTTCCCAGGTGGTGACCAGAGTCCAGCGCGCCGCCACCGCAGTAAGAGATGCAAAACTTGAACACACTGTACACTCAGCAGGAGCGCCATCGATGACGCATCCAAGCCCGGCCGCACGGCGGTGTGAGCATCTGGTGGGCCACCGCTTCCATTGTGATTGGCTTCATGCTGTAATGCAACGGCAGCCGTCGACTCTGCGAGTGCGTGCCTCAGCTGCGCACGCCTCATGAGCCATGCGACAGACGCCTGCACACTCAGTGTCAACATCATCTGAAACGCCCGTGGCACTGGTCGGCGAGGTGCTGGCATCGGGTGTACTGACGCATCTATGCCGAACGCAGCCACGTCCGCGCCTGCTCTCCCATCCTTGTCCAGTTCGGCCGCCACGTCCTCCGCCGAGACACTGCCGTCTTGCACATCAGCACGACCGGTCCTCATTCGGGATGGCAGCCGAAGCATCCACTGCGCGTCAGCTGCGTCGCAGAGCACTCCAGGGACGTGTGACGACGGTGACGTCACTGCCGCATCGAGCAGCGTACACACGTGTTCAACATAGGCGCTCACCTCATAGCGAAGGGGGCCTCGCAGGCGGGGTGCAATGGCCTCGGATGAAGTGGGGAGTGAGGAGACGCCGTTCCGTGCTATCCCTTGGCCAAGTTGCATGGAGGCCGCCATCCCCATCCGCTCCGCCACCTGCTGGCGCGCGAGACACATGCGCAGTGCCGTGCATGCGTAGGTCTCCGCTAAGTCGAGCCATGCCGTAAACTGGGGAGCAGAGAGGGGTGCCACCGTATCGACTCCGCTCAGCGAGCTCTTCGCCCCAAGGGAGACGCTTGCTGCCGCCAGGATATCAACGCCGACGCCGCCTGCCTGCCTGACGGAGGGTGCACCTCCACCAGCCACGTCACTGCTGCCGCTGCCACCATCCGATGCGCGTGCAATGGCCTGCGCAGAGCCAAAGAAAAACGCAGTATTGGCGGCTGCATGGCACAAGAAGAGGAGGCCGATGTCACCCGAAGGACCGTCGCTGAAGTCCCCTGCGTGATCGTCGTCCAACACGTGGGGTCGCTGCGGCTCCACTTCCATCGTCCCAGAGTCTACCTGGGTGGAGGGGGACAGGGGGAGGGTCATCTCCCACAGCCGTGTGCACTGCACCAGTGTGGCAAAGCGAGTGAGCAGCAGCACCAGCGACGCGGAGAGCAGGGGAAGATGCGTGTCGTAGACACCACCCATGGCGTGCGAGCGCTTCTCAGCGTTGAAGGTAGTGTCCAGCCGCGTAGCCTCCCCAGCTACACCTGTGGGCGATGCTGTTGCGCCTACACCCTCGCATATGCGACGCATGTCCCGCTCCCATGCACGAAGCTGCGCAACGGCGCGCTGAATGAGAGCACGATGGTGATCGCCCCAGGAAACCAGTAACCCGCTCAGTAGAACGCCAGACAACACCGGGAGATGCCCACTGCCGGAGGCATCCGCAAGACCACCGCTCCTTGGCGCACTATCTGGTGTTGCCGAAGACAACGCTACCTCGTACCGGCGGTGGAGGTGCTGTTCGAGCAGGACGACCAGCACTTGATAGACCGGCTCAGACGGAGTGAGCGCGTCCTCGTCATGCCGAACGATCAAGGCAGCACTGCCACTGACACCGCCCGTACGGCCCGCCCAAGGCGCTACCGCTGGTGTTGCCGCCGTCGGCAGAGAGCGCCGCGCCACCACCGCAAAGACTCTGTGCTGCACCGAAAGGCCGCAGTGCGGTGCCACTGCCGTCACGGCCGCGAGGAGCAGCGGCCCCAGTCGAAGGCTAAAGTGACCGCACAGTGAAAGGAGCACATCCTCGACAAGGCGGTCGGCGACGGTCTCCGGCACCCGCAGCGTAGCGCACGGCTGGGCAAAGAGGTGCAGCAGGAAGAGAGCCGTGTCGGATACGACGTCCTGTACAGTGGCGCTGCTGGTACGGATGCTCGAGCTGCCGAAGCGGAGTACCAATGGGGCGCCACTGGTTCGCCGTCGAGCACGAATGACGGCAGATTGCGGAGGTTGCTGCTGGTCATCGTGTCTGGAGCTAGCAGCAGTAGCGACGGTGTCGCTTTCCAGCGGCCCAGCAGGCATGAAAAACTCCGCTTGCAGGGCGTCGACCAGGAGCTCAGCAGGGTGAGGAATCGCCGGTGGCGGAATCCGTGAAGCGGCTGGCGCATCATCGGTACTGTCCCTTACGACTCCATCCCTCGCGTCGACGTAGTCTGGCTCAAACCCTCGAAGACGCTTCTCTGCTCGCCTCGCCTGAGATCTGGCGCAGTCGTGCCGCGTCTTCTCTTCGTCCTCGTCATCCACCGCCTCGCCATTCGCCTGACCGACTACCGTGCCGCAGCGCGCGGCGCGCCCGCCGCCGCTGCGACTACGATTCTCCCAAGCAGCCTTCCACCGACAGTAGGCACCATGAGTGACAGATGCGATGTAGAGCACAACGGCGCCGAAGTCGAATACCTCCTGCAGTGGCGAGCAGGGAAAGCTGAAGAGCTCTCGACGAGAGGTGAAACTGTATGCGTGCCGGTGCTGGGTGAAAATGAGGTACATCGTCGGAAGCACCGACTGGTGAAGGAGAACAAGGAGGTTCCTCGTTGGCGGCCGCAGCAACGCACTCGACGCAGCTGCAACACCGGCTGTGCCTCCTCGATCAACCAAGTCGACACCTTCGTTGGTCTCGGCTCTGTCGAGCATGTCGTGTTCGGCCGGCGATGCCATCGCTGTCACAGCGTCCGCTGCATCAGCGACTGTACGGTGGGTGTGCGCGTGGACGTCCTGCCACAGCTCCTCGCCTACAACGTCGGCGAATGCCACGGAGAGTACGGCTGTCATAAACTGCATCGTCTCCAGCCGCCACACATCGTGGCGGGGCGTGTGGTGCGGAAGGAAGAAGAAGTCACAGAGCAGCTTTACCACCTCGACCGGGGCGCGGGCGGCGGTGGGGTGGTCGTAGCGAAATTGATAGCAAAGCTGACGAAGCACGGCGATGCAGTAGGCCTCGAGCCGTAGATCCGGTGTCGGGGCCCGATGCCGCTCCTTCACCACCTCGATCACACGCCGCACCAACGTCAATGCCGCGAAGGCATCGCCATCCCCATGCCTGCCAGCATCAGCCGCCATGGACGACGATGGCGGGTAGGCTGTGGTGATCTGCGGTAGGGCACAGAGTCGCATGAGTACCTGCGCATACACGCATGCGTCGTCAGCGCATGGTGCAGCTACCCAGAGTCGCCCGCCAGGCACCTCCTGAGCTACGAGGTTCGGGGCCACCATGAGCACGTCAGTGTTGGTCTCCTCCATCACAGACACGCGCTGTATCAACGTGGCAAGGCGCTGTGAGAGACGCACCAGGAATGCTGGCGTGATCAGGCGGGCGTAGCCGGACCACCGAAGCACCTCGATCAGAAGCCCCGCGTAGTCAGCGCCAACCACAGCGACAAGCCATTCACTCTCGAGTACTTCGAGAATGTGATTGCAGAGAACATTGAGCGGGGACGCGTTCTTCCACAGCAGCGGCGCCTGACTCAACGCGCCACGGAAGATGCTGAGAAACAGACCGTCGTGATGGGCATCGTCGCCCCTACCCCAGACATCCTCCGGGGCCCCATGTTCGCCTGCGCGCTGCTCACCCCTGTGTAACCATCCCGACGTAGAAGAGGACTTCGGTGGAGCACTGCCAACCGATGCGCTTGCTAGAAGTTCGTCATGGACTCCACCAGCGTGCAAGGCAGTGGCGCTCCGTGATCCGCCCAGTGCGGTGCTGCCAGCCCCCGCGCTCCAGGACAGTAGCGGCTCACCCTCCTCCGCGAGTAAGGTGTGCAGACTCTGGAAGAGTTGGATGAAAGGACGGATAATGTCGCCCCGCAGGCGCCGCCGTCGCGCCTCCAGCGCGTCACGACGTCCGGTGGCCACCGAGGCAGTCCCGGACCTCAGCTGCGCCGCTCGACCGCCTGCTGTATGGATGGCATCCCTGGAAACGGCCACGGCGCTTGCGGCACTCTTTTCCGCGACGCGGCAGTACGTCATGAGATTTGGCTTTACAATTTGCTCTAGCACGAAGACAAGCACGTTCGAGACGATGTGTTGGCCGAGAACAGCGTGTGGGGTTGTGCCGTGCTGCTCCGCTACTGACGCGAAGAACTTCGCGAACTCGAGAATGCACTGACCCGCCTCTTCGGTGCTTTTGGCTGAAACACCCGTGGCCGCGTCGGACGTGACGGCGTTCACATCCGCGATAATTTCGTTTAGCTGCACCTTGAGGCGCGCGCCGTCCACGTTGGGGAGAAACGACTCCATGCCTGCAGAGACTGAGCAGGTCGGGGGAGGAGGGCGGCTGCCAGGTGAATTGGCCGGTGATGCGTGGGAGGTGGGATGTTGGCCTCGTCGCTGCTGCCCTTGCAGCAAGGAGGGGGTGAGCGAGAGAGAAGGCGGTGCCTATGTCCTCGCGCGTTCGTTGCTCTGCTTGCCTCACACGGAGGTAAATGAAGTACGCCTGCCAGTGCGCTTCTGAACTTTTACCACGTCGTCACCGGTGGTGCGCAGGACACGTTCCTCGGCGAGCCTCCTTCTCTCGCCGAGGGCGACGAAGCGCAACACAGCGATAGAGCCCGAATGAAAAGGCGCACGGGCAGGAGAAACAGAGGGAGAGAGCAACTGGGGAAGGGGCCGCGTCGATAAACACGGCGAATCTGTATCGTACCGGTCTGTGTCTGTGTGTGTGTGTGGGTGGGGGGGGGGGGGGGGTCTGTGTGTGCGTGTGGGTGTGGGTGTGTGTGCGTGTGTTACCGTTAGGCTCGTACGCTTTTCCCTTGAGCGTGCCAGGAGTAAGCTCGCGAGCTCCCTCTCTCTCAATCTCAATCTCTAGTGGCCTCTCCGTTACTCGCTTCCTTGCCTCGCGAGCTCTCTCGCTCTCTTGGGTATTTTCGCTTGCGCGCTCCTCCCTCTGCAGCTGGCTAACTGCAAACTATGCAGAGCGCGTGAGTAATGAGCAATGGTGTGGGGCAGAGGTGTGCAGTGAGGTAAAGCGGTAGTTCGAAGGCGGCACATGCGGCACTCGCGCACCCGGGCGAGGCGCGTATGGGGCGACCAAATAAAACACATCGGGCAACGGCATCGGGTGACGCCCCATCGACACGGATGGGCTGTGCAACACATTGCCGCTACGTAAGCTGAGCGTTTCCCGCAGGGGTGTCCCCCGTATGACTACTGCGCACGGTTGCCGCTGTTCTTAAGTAAGCCCTAAAGTGAATTGAAGAGAGAGAGAGAGAGAGCGAGTGCGAGGGAGATGAAGACACGCGCCGAACGTACGTAGGGGCAGTGGACTCGCTCCGACCCCACCGCACCTCTCTCACTGCTCCCCCTCACCAACTTGTCCCTGGAAATCGGTACTTAGCAAACATAGTGAAACACACGAATAAGGCGACAACAACAACAGCCGCGAATCGCGCGCGCAAAGGCAGCGAAATCCAAACGCTCATCAGCAGCGCGTGGATCGGTCCGCGACGCTCTTCCTCGCTGCAGAGAGAAGGGATAAAAGGGGGGGCGGTAGCCGCTCCATGACAAGGGCGAGCGCGCGTGCCCTCCCCGATCCATCAGACACGCGCCATCGACTGCGCTAGCGGCTGAGTACGAAGAAAAGCGAGTAAAGCTTCTTCAAGGGGTCCCAGGAGCACCAGTACGCTTCGGACGTGCTGCCGTCCGTCTCCTCCAGCACGTCTCGCGGCTGAGAGCGGTTCACTTTGGCAGGAAACTTCAGCGCAATCGTGGCGTACCCCTCGCAGGCAAAGAGTAGATAGACAAAGTAGTCGTCCGCCGGCCTCTCAACGTGCTGCTCGCGGGCAGACAGCCAGCGGTGAAGCGGGCGTGTACCCTCCTCGGCCTGTGTGTATATCACCTCGACCCAAACCTTGGTGCGATACGCCACCTCATCATGCTCCGTTCGGAAGGAGTAAAGCGGAGTACCGAAGCGGGCATTCGCAGCGGCAGCAGCAGTAGCCGAGTTCAACGCGCCAGTGCCGCCTGCCGCGCTACCGCCACTGCTGCTGCCCGCCACCGGGCCGCCGCTCAGCGCCAGTAGCGCCTCCTCTTTACGTGCGCGCTCCTCCGCCTCAGTGTTTAGTCGCTCCTCCTCCTGCAGCCGAAGGTGGCGCAGCTCCTTGTGCTGGCGCCGCTCCAGCTGCAGCGTGTGAGTCTTGCCGGCGATATGCTTGAGGAAGTTGTTCTCCTCGGGGCAGTAGATGCCGCAGAGCGTACAGGTCACCTGCCCCATGTGGTTCCGCTTGAAGTACGGATTCGCCCGAGCGACCTCGATGGGGTCGTAGAGGTTTGCGGTGCCATTCGGACTCGAGGCCATTCTTCGCTCCGGAAGTGCTATGTGAGCGTAAGCCGCACGTGGTGGAGGCAGGGGGGGGGGTTGGTGGGAGCATGAGTAATGAAGAGGAACAGGGTGAACCAGCAGACGGTCAAACACCGCATCAGGGGGGAGGGAGGGAGGGAGGGGCTGCCCATTACGGAGGCGTCGCAATCCACATTGCCCTCAGCCGAACCCCCTCGCCTCCTGACATCATCGCTACCCCCCCCACCCCTCACGTAAAGACTGGGGAGGGGACGGTGTGCTCCGCCTTCCCCCCAATATCGCACGACAGCAGCGAGGCAGCATTGATGAATATTCGTTGGGAGGCGATGCGCTTCCTTTGCACAGGACTTCACAGTTGGCAAGGGAACGGCGAATAGGTGCAGAGAGAGGAGGAGAAGTATTCAGAGGCTGTGGCAGTGCACCGCCAAAGTGCCTCACGACCAAGGAGGGGGGGGGGGGGGGTAAAGCATCCAAGCACTGACATTGCGGCCTCTTCTCCTTTACTTCTCAGCCCCCTCTCTCTCCTGCTCACGAGAGTGGGGGGGAGGGGGGAGGGGAAGGGGGAGGGAGGGAGGGAGGGGTGACGCCAAGCAAGAACAAAGAAGAGAAACAACGGCGAGATGGTGGCCGTGGGGAGGAGACAGTAAAGGCGCAAACGAGCGACCACGCAGAAGACACCCACAGAACAATCCGCCTCCCCCTTTTCCTCCCCCAACCCCCCCCGATTCGGTATCGTCGCGGACGGGGGGACCAACACACACACACACACACACACACACACACGCGCGCCACACGGGGGCGGGGGGGCTATCAAGAAGTGAACAACATCCAGCGAGGGTCCACGGGGGAAGGGAAAGAAGACGCGCACAACCTCTGGAAAGGGCTCACACAGAAAGAGAGAGAAGGGGAGGAAGAGCACACGAGAGTTGAGGTCTGAAGGAAGGAGACCTTAAACGGCGGATGAAGGCCCCGAGGGGGAAAGAAGAGTGGGGCGTCACAGCACACGCGGCCGCTTTCCGCTATAGAAAAATCTCCAGCACATCCCGGACGGCACCATGACACACGGGACAGGCGAACACCTCCTCTCGGCAGTGGCTCTGCAGCCGCTGCACGCACAGGCCGCAGAGTCCGCTGTGTCCGCAGGGCTGCAGTAGAATGCGGGATGGCTGAAGCATCTGCATGCAGTAGAGGCAACACCCTGCGCTGCTTCTCTGAGGGGCACTGATGGTATCACCGCTCGCCTCTGTCAGGAGCGGCTGACCCTGCATCGTCGGCGCCATGAAGCTGTTCAGTGTCAAGGGCACTGCCGGCGCGTTCCGTGGCACGCCTGTCCTGCGGTCGCTGGAACCCAAAGGCCGCTGTTGCAGACTCTCCTGCGGTGAGGTGCTCCCAACACCGGCGTAGCTCATGGCGAAGGACTCGAGCACGCCTCTCAGCACGCGTTGCAGCTCCACAAGAACATCATAAACAGACCCGTTGGTACTCCACGACTCTTGTGAAAGCGGAAGGAGCTCAGGTGTCACCTCTCCCGTCTCCCTGTCCTTGATGATGCCGGCGAAGCACTGCCCAGTGAGGGAGAGGGGGGAGGACGGGGACGCGGGTGCCCCAGTGACAGCGGCGGTGGCGGTGGTGGTGGTGGCAAACGCTGCACCATCGAGGAAGGGCCCCAATGGGCGGGTCGCCGCATCAACTAAGTATAGGCGCGGCGGCTTGGCATAGACGCAAGCCTCGCTGTCGTGGGCAACGCCACTCTCACCCGCTGTGCCACCGATACGAGTCGGGAAGAACTGCAGCACCACGCGCACCTGCAGCTCCGCCACCGCCTCTACAGCCACCTGCTGCGACACCCCAGCCTTGCCTCCAGCGGTGGGAACAGTGACCTCTGCCGAGTAGGTCTTCGCAGCGGCAGTGCTGGCAGCGGCGGGTGACGGGCTTTGTCCGACGGTAGTGGCGTAAGGCCTCTCCTTTGGTATCGCGAGCACCGCCGCCTTGCGCTCGCTAAAAATGGGCACGTGAGCGACGACGCGATGTTTCGCCGGAAAGTACCGCGCGAGGCCGTCACCGAACTTCGACAGATCGCGGAGGATAGTGGCGCAGCGGAGGTGCTCTGCAGAGCGGCTCGGTAATGCGTTTCTCATAAACGACGGTGCGTTGTGGGAGTGGTGGTGACAGTAGGCGTCGGTGCTACCACTGCTGCCCAGCTGACTTATGTTGGGCCGTGAGGGGAAGGCGTAGATGCTCGACGGCACAATGAGAGGCGGCATTGCCTCGAAGTTACGCACAACCACGTTGCGTATGTACGCGGTCAGCGTTTGGTACTTGTCATCCCCGGGTGCGGGAATGATGGCGCCGCTGATCGGGTCAACGTACTCGGCCTTGCGACTAATGGCGAAGCCGTTGAGGTTCTCTATGTTGAGGCACACTCGGTAGCGGCAGTACACGCCTGCCTTTGCCTTCGCGCATGAGGCCCGTAGTCCCGTCTGCGACGCGCTTGCGTTGGCAGACGCCAAGAATGCAGATAACTTGTTGGAGTCATTGAGAGCCGCATCAGCAGCGCTGTTGCCGCTTACCGTGTTCTCCGCTGAGTCAATCCCCGAGACCGGTGCGTAGACTGAGATGATCACCGGGGTGTAGTACACCGTGCTGCGGTAAGTGTAGGGCAGGATGCCGCGAATCTCGTAGTGATCGCTGCACTGGATGTACCTAAAGCCGTCACCGTAGGCGAAGCGGAAGCCATGCAGGTCTGGGTTAGCCAAGATGCGGGAGTCGGAAATGTCATACTCCTTACGCGGCCGCACAGGTGGCGGCAGACCTGAGAAAGTGGTGGAGTTGGACAACGCGGCAATGGGCGTTGAAGGGGTGAAGCTGGTTGGCGTGGCACCGCCCCTTGACCCATTCAAGTTGCGATTGTGCAGTGCTGAATGCGCTTCACCAGGTAATACAGAGGCGCAGCTGCCATCCACAACGGAAGACGGTGCAGTGCTGGCGCCGCCGCCGCCGCCGCCCCCTTGCGTGAGTTGTGTGGCCGGCAAGAACGGGTCGGCGCCGTCACTGGGCTGGCAAAAGGGGAAGCCACTGGCTCGGTGCACCGGAGCCCCTCTACTACTGCGATTTTGGGTTGGCTTCTCGTTGTCGTCATCGCTGTCGGAAATAGCGAGCTTCTGGAATCGGCCGACTCCTTTACTAGGGATCCCGCTGGTACCGATGTGCGGCCCACCTAACGGCGCCTTTTCCGATGGCATGGCACAGTCGCCCGCTGACTGTTGGCATTGCGCTACGGCCGCTGTAGAAGTTGCAGCGGCCAAAATACTAGCGCACTCCATGTGCCCGTGGCGCTCAGCCAACTGCAGGGGTTGCTCACCGAACGCATTGGTGCATCCCACTGGTGTCTGCAGTGACTCTACCAGGTAGCGCACGATGCTAGTCGCGCCGATGGAAGCAGCAAGGTGAAGGGCTGTGTTGCGGTTGCTGCCGTTCCTGGCAAGTACATCCGCCTTATACTCCTGACACAACATCTTCACAGTACGGAGGTAGCTGGAGTACCCCGCTTGGATAGAGGCCAAGTCAGTGCGGTTGACGTTGGAAATGCACGTGTACAGTAGAGTCATGTTGGAGCCCTTCGCCGGCACATTCACCCGCTCAGGGTGCTCCCGCAGCCACTGCCGCAGCTCCTCAGTGTTGCCCTCCGCCGCCCAGCGGAACTCCATCTTTCGCTAGCGCTAGTGGCGATCGAAGGAAGGGGGATGGATGATGACGAAGAGAGCGACAACTACCAGAGCCACGCCCAGCAAAGCGAGCGCAGCGAAGAGAGAAGGGAGCTGAACACTCCGATTAAACTCAGTGAAGGGCAGCTCAGCAGCAACACAAGCACGACAAGCACAGACACGAATGTGTAAAGAAGCGCCCAGAGCCAGCGCACACGCAGGCAGCACCAGCGAAGGGGGGGGGGGGGGGAGGGGAAGGGTGTGGGAGAGGGGGGGGGGGGAGGGGAAGGGTATAGGGAGAGATGGGGACGGCGTGAGCCTGTGCCAGTGGCGCATAGAGGCAGAGGCCGCGCCATGAGCAGCGGAGAGAGGCGCAAAGAGAGGAGAAGTTGCCCAGAGGGAAAGGGGGCGCCAGATGAGGGTGCGGGGGTGCACTGAGGGTGCCCTTCGCCTCCTTCGCAGCGCACTGGATTGTCCGCCTCTGCAAGCGACTGTGAAGACGCGACGAGAGAGAGAGAGAGAGCAAAGAGGACTCTCCGAAGCCTTGGGCAGCAAGAGGAAGGGCCACGGCGGTTGTGGCTGTGTGTCAGCCGCCCCCGCCTGTCGCGCCTGAGGAAATGTGATCACAACTTTACAACGCGCCAACTGCAGCGCACACACCAACAGAGAGAGAGGGGAGGGGGGTGGGGGGCAGAGACCCGCACAGCGCGCATCACGCAAGGGACAGACCGACGAGGACAGTGACAGGCCCGCAATACAGAAGACAACTCCTGCGAGTTTTTCGATGGCAGAGAGACGCAGGACGGAGCACACAGCCGGTGGCGTGCGGGGCAGGGCGTGGCCGTGGGGAAAGGGGAAGCGAAGAGGAGGGCGTGCTCGGTGGGAATCGGCGCCCGAGATGCACGCACGCACTCACCGACACACGCGCCCGAGATGCAATGCCCAGGCGCGAGACCGCCTCTCTCTCTCTCGCCCCCGCTCTGGTACAGGACAGAGAGGGTGCCACGAAGAGGGAGAGAGAAGACGGCGCCCAACCAGCAGACCAAACAGGGACGCAGCGAGGCGCGAACACAGACGGACGAGCAACGCCGAGGGAGCAAGAAGAGCCGCCCCCCGCGAGGAATAAACTCACGGAGGCGCACGGGCATGAAACTCGCCAAAGGATGGGGCGAGACCAGGAAGGGGAGGGAGAGCGAATGCGTGTGTGTGTGTGTGTGTGTGCCCGAGAAGAGCGAGGGGAGTGGGGAGGGGAGGGGGGCGTCGAGGAGAACAGCCAAAAAGAGCCGCAGCGGGCGAGGCTCTGTGGGGCTTCCCTCGTGCAGGCGGACGAGCGGTCGACACGGGGGGCCTCATCGGAAGCGCGGCTCTGAGGGGCCCAACAGCGAGGAAGCGTTCGCCGACCGACAATGCAGGCGGCGCACTCCTCGCAGTGCCGCTCCCCCTCACGGGACTGGCCTGCACACCTCGGCTCCTCTCCTCAGATTTCGCGGCCGCCACACTTCCTTCACTCTTCTACACGCTCCCGCAAAGCCCCACGTCACCCGAACTGCCCCCGCGCTCCCACAGACGCGCACCTGGCGGTGTGATGACGCGGAAGACAAGAGGAGCAAGCCCACACAACACGCCACCGCACCACCCAACAGTGAGTCAGTGCCGCGAGCGCCTCCACCGCAAAGCAGCGGAAGAGAGGGGGGCGCGCACGCAGACGGGCGCAGCACAAAAGGCAAAACACTACACACGCGCCTCCCCCCAACGCCACTCGACACGCCGCGCCTCGCAGCCACGCCCGCCGTGCCGGTCGCCGCGCGGTGCATCGCCCTCGGGCAGGCTCAGCCGCCCACACCAGCGGGCACAGCGAGACACACGCCTCGAGTGCGTACAAGTGAGAGAGATGAGGAAGGGAGAGAGGGGAGTCGCCCCTCATCACACAGCAAGACCAACACCGCCACACCTCATCTCGCCGGGGTCGTGTGGGGTGGAGAAACGGAGAGAGATGGAAAGGAGGAAATACAAGTGAGGCGGAGAGCATCATTCGAGTGGCGTAGCGGAGCATCGATACTTCGGGTGGGGAGGGGAGGGAGAGAGAGAGAGGAGGTTGTTAGCACTGAAGAACCCCCGCACACACGCCGACAGGAAACAGAAATGGCGGAGGCGGTGGTAAAGGAGGGAAGGCAAGCGATTTGCTGCTGGTGTCCCTTCCATGAGAGAGAGGAAATCGCTGAGCTGGCACAGGCGCACGGCACGGATCAAGTACCAGCGGGACAGCCAGACACAGCACATGGCGCGTGGCTCCAGGAAACATGGTCGGCACACGAGCTCACAGGCAGGGGGCAGACAAAAAGGAGCCACGGAAGAGTAGAGAAGAGAGGTGGGGTGGGGCCTCACATCGCCGCGACTGCAGCGCGTGTGCGTGCGCACAGGAGGGGCAGGCGCAATTTACTGCAAGTGCGAAGAGGAGCGGTGCGGCTGGCGGCACCATCACCTGTGGGGTGCGATGCGAAACAAGGGGGAAGACGTTGACAGCGAAGAGGAAGGGCCACGAGCTACAATGAAGAAGAATGACCAGAGAGAGCGAGATGGTACGTGGAAGAGCGGTAGCCAGCGAGACACGGAGAGAGAGGATGGCGGACAGACAGCGCGAGAGAGCGCAAACGAGTAGGGCACAAGAAAAGCGAGCAGCAGGGCGGGCGAAACGAGCGCGCACGGGGTTGCCAGCCGGCCCCATACGATAAACACAAGCAGCCAGCGAAGAAACCGAGAGATGAAGGTCGTATACCAGGCGCTACCCGGCCTCGAGGGAGACGAGCTTCAGGAAAGCGGAAACGCGCGCACAGGAGGGGGAGAGAGAGCAAGCAAACAAGTGCTCGCACTTCTGAAACTCGCTGCACCTCATCCAGTCCGCGTGCCTCCCCACAGGCCTGTGCGCGTTCGCGGTGGCGTATGAATGGGGGCCAGCTGTATGAGTCGCCGCCCCCACCACTGACTCCCTTCCTCGCCGACCCGCAGCGTGCTCCTCTCGCCTCGCTCCCATTATCCCACGCATGTCCGCCTCTCCACGCAGGCGGGCACAGCGGCAACGAGACGAAGTCAGCGCGCGTGAAGGGTGTCCCCGTGGGCAGGGGTGTGGAAAGAAGTGGCGTGCCATGCGCGTGTGCAGGGTGCTCGTGGCACCACACCACACCACACGGCGAGGGAAAGGAGAGGAAGGAGGCGTCACCAACACGAGCCGTGCGTGCAACGGGTCTGAGCGGCCCGTGCGCGTTGGAAGTCGCAGCGGCATACCGGACTGACCGGCCGCAAAGGAGGCGGCGAGCGGCAGGCTAAGGAGAGCAGAACGGCGCCTCAGCGGACAGAGCACATAAACTCCCGGCAAACGCCCATCGCCTCTAGTGGCGCTCATTTCTGCGGTAAAGAGTACAGCCCATCATCGACAGCAGTGAACCAGTGTGTCCAGTACTTGTACTCGACGCGGTACACCGGCACCTCATCCGCCTCCGCCATGTCGTACGCAGGCGTCCGCTTCACATTGCGAACCCACTTCACAGCCGGCATGGTGTCCCAGCCCACCACCTCGGACCCCAAGTGTGCCGGTGCTCCGCTACCCACGCCGCCGCCTGCGCCACAGCGGCTCCTCAGCGCGGCGTTTCCCGCCCGAGCTGGCCAACGTGGCATGGTGCTCCCTCTGGAAGAAGTGGTGCAGGTAGTAATTATCAGCGGGGGTGCAGCGGTGCGCCACCACCGTCGACCACGTCACGTCGTGGTAGTCGCCGCGGTGCAAGTCATGGAAGCGTGCTAAGCGCTCCTTGATGAACCAGACACGATTGTTCGGGCAGATATCGCGTGCGCGTCGGAGCGCTTTCGGATGAGCAGACCAAGCAGGATGTCCTCGTGGTTATACACCATCGTGTGGTACACCTGCGACAATGAAGGGTCGAAGTCTCTCATGGCCAGCCGCACGGCAACGGTAGGCTCCCCGTTGGGACGAGGCTCCAGCACAACTCGAGCGAGCAGACGGTGTAGCATGAAGGTCATGCCGGTGTTAAACTGGGCATTCCAATATACATACGTGTTGCCCCAGTACATGCACTCTGCCCTGCCCATGTCCAGCGCGTACGTGCTGCGGTTGGCGGCATGGGCAGGCGGCGGCGGTGGCCGGGACTGCATGCCGCCCATCACGTACCGCACATCGCTCAGGAACTGCGGCAACTTCACGTACGCGTCGTCGTCGCCCTTCATGATGAACGGGACATCCCTGAAGGCGTGGTACGCGTACGCCAGCCACAGGATCAGCTTCTGGCTCATCCCAACCTCCGCCGGCAGGCCCCAGTCGCCTGACTCGCCGAGCTTCTTCTTGGTCGTTGGCCGCCGGTCCGTCATCATGTCGATCCACAGGACGTTGCGGTGCGTCAGCGCCTCCTGCCACAGCGCAGACGACGCGTGGCAGATGTACTCCGCCGGTGACGTGAACGCCGGCGTCACGGGGAGCGACAGGGCATCGCTCAGGTACGACAGCGCAGACGCTGAAGCTCCCTCGCTGCTGCCAGATGCTCTGAGGACTCGATCACAGGGTGGGCTCCGAATATCCGCGGACTCCCAGCCACGGCGAAGGACCACTCGGCGGGGCGCCAAGTCCTCAGCGGCGCAGCCACCAGTGGCGTTGCCTGTCGCAAGGACGCATGAGGCCGCATCATACTCTCTTAAGCTTGGCAGCAGCGCAGTCGTGTGGCGGAAAGGTGTGGAGGAGGCGTTGTCCTGTGCGTACCCCGTCATGGTCGCTGAACGCGTCTGCCCATCGGAGGCCGCATCCACAGGCACCATCGGCTCCGCCGCAGCGAAGACGTAGAGCGCCAGCAGCGCGCCAGTAAAGTGGTTTCGCGGCGCGCCACCTCCTGGTACGCGAGCCACGTCTTGCGCTGCGCCTCACGCAGGGCAGCGCGCGGGCGCTGATCCGTCGACGGGATGCCCATCACCGCCAGATACGGTGCTCGCGGCGGCGCAGACCCCCCAGCCGCGCCACCCACCGCCGGAAAGCCGCTGCCGTGCACGTGCCGCAGCCACTCCCACTGCGGCAGCTCCGCGCGCACGTCCACGTCGTCCGTCACGCTCGCCATCGCCAGCAGCATCGGCCCGATACGGCCCAGCGGGGCAGCCGACGTCGCGAACACGGCGTGGCGCGCCTGCAGCTCCACACCCTCCACAGCGCTGGCGTGAGTCTGCTGGTCGGTGCAGTCCGCACAGTCCTCCTCCACGACGTGCAGAGTCCACGCGGGGAGCATGTGCGGCGAGAGCAGCAGCGGCTCCGTGCACTCAGTCACCGGGGTGCCTCTGCTAGAACACCGCGCTAGCCATTCTTCCACCAGTATCACCTTGCTCAGGCGGTCCACGGCGCCTTCGTGCTGCACCAGCACAGACCACGGCTTGGAGAGCGGTCCCAGAAGGCGCGCCAGCTGTGCCTCCGACAGGGGGTGACGGCGCCTGCACCACATAGATAGCCACAGCACCACCACAAAGCTGACACACAGAGCAATGCACATGAGCAGGTGCATAGGCCGCTGGCGCATGCCCGGGAGCCGCCCCCAAAGCCGCGCCGCGCCGAGCCTAACGCGCCGAACAAGGCGCCAAAGTCGCGGAGGAGGACGCGACCCGCCGGCATCCTCGCGCTTGAGCTTCGGTAATCGCGGTGCTGTGCAGTTGGGAGTCGCAGAGTATCTAAAGAAGCCGGTGCATCGCTGCGGCAAGCTGGTCACGCAGGACGGAGGGGTCCCGGAGAACGGCATCGCAGACGTTGGTGATCCGCCGGGGGCGCCCATCGCGCTGCGCATCCACGACATCTTGGGCGTTTAGGGGAGGCAAACCCGCGGGTGTAGGGGAGCGCAGGGCCGCCTTGCTGTATAGGAGACGCGAGCTCCGACGCGGCCGGGGATATAGGCGGCCTAGGCGAGCCCGCGTCGCCGGCAAGCCGAGCGCGGAGTAGGGCTGCGAGTAAACAGAAAAAACCAAAGAGAAGCGAGAGAGAGGGGGTGCCCACAGTGATGCGGCGCTCTCCCCAGTACGCCACCGCGATGCTCACACGAGAGTCCGCAGGAAGGTGAGCGCCAGCGTGCGTACGCCGCCTGAACAGAGCGCAGCGGCGGACAGCAAGTAAAGGGAGAAGAAGCGCAGGGAAGGGGGAAATGCGCAAGCACACTCACTTTCCTTCGTCGGCCTGCAAGAGAGAGGGAGAGGAGAGAGCGAGAGAGAGACTTCGAGGCCGTGAGCGACTCTGCATTGTCGGCTCGATCGCTCCGCCTCCTGGGCGGTGTGGGCGTGCGTGACGCTCACACCGAGGCCAGGCCGGCAGGAGTAGAGAGCAGCTGCTATGCATGAGCAGCGATACGCATACGCCCTGTGGTGGGGCTAGCGAAGGGGGAGAGTGCGGTGCCACCCAGCCCCTCCCGCGCACTGTCTCACGCCCCCCTCCGTGTCGCCCAGCTGCACCTCCTCGCGCAGGGCTCACCGGATCACAGCCCGGCCGCTCTGTAGAGCCTTCGCCAGATTTCATGAGGCAGGCCCGTGGGCCACGCACGACAGGTGATCCATGAAGCAACATGCAAACTGCACTGACTGGGTGGGCAGCTCTGGCAGGAAGCAGTGCGCCACGCTGCGAATGACTGCTACCCACTGGAGAGCAGCCGTGCTGCCCCTTGGAGGGCCGCCAGCATCGCTGGGTCGGAATCGGCAGGACTCGGGTCCCAGCCACAGCCGTCCCAAGAGGCGCTCGAGCTGGTCCACCGTGTCGGCTTCGAGTTGATTCCGCGCGCAGCCCCAGACACAGACAAAGGCCCGACCTGCCGTGCGGCGCCGGCCGATTCCGCACCCACCAAGGCAGACCACCTTCGCCTTGCGGCCGCAAATCACCGCCGCAAACGTACAGTCGGGCGCAGCCTTCACTTCGTCCTCGCTCAGAGTGACGTGGAAACGGGCCCGCCGCCTGAGCCGCCGGCACCACTGCCTGCCTCGCTGCTCGGCACGTGTCGGCACAGGCTGCACGCTGTTCGCCCACACACTGGCCCCCACGTCCGTAGCGGGGCGCACGGCGTAGGAGAGGGCGGGCCACGGCTGCTGGCACCCTCTGCACCACTCCACGGCTTGCGCACCACCCCGCTGGCATGGCTCTCAGCTGGCCGGCCATCACGTCCAGCAGAGGGCTTGCCCCCGTAGGACCACCAGGGGGTGGTGGACAGCCCCTCCCCTCAGGCCGCGCGCCGAGCACGCCTGCCGCGCTAAGCTCGCTCTGGGGGCTAGGGCATGGGAACTGCCCCTCTCGTCCCGCATTGCCCACCCCCATGGCCCCCGTCAGTATTGAAGGTGGGAGGGGGGACTTCGCCGCCGGGGAATTACAAAGGGGCCCCACCGCCATCCAGCACGCTGTTCTACAACCACGCAGAGTGGCACCGCTTGGCGAGACAGAGGGAGCAAGCATAGGAGCGGCACTACGGCGCAATGTGGGACACACGCACACACACACACACACACACACACCACACGCACACACACACACACACTGGCAATGGAGGAGGGCGTCGCACTGCGCAGGAAAGGGGAGAAGAAGAGGCCCAAAGAGGTGCCGAGGGAGGGAGAGAGAGACGACCATGAGCGCTGCTGTCACACTCCCCAAAGATGAGCGTCGGATGTGTGGCTTCGGCAGTTGCAAGCACCCTTCCACGTGTGCGCCGCTTACTGCGTCGGGGAGTGCTCCCTGTACATCTTCGAGAGAGTCGTAGAAGGAGTGCTGCCGCCGTCCTTACCCCTGCTGCCTTCCCCCGCCGCACCCCTCCCCAGTCCTCTCCCGCATCCCGCCCTCACCGCTGTCCTCCGCTTGCAGGGGTGTAGCGGCTGCCCCTTCCATCGCTCGTCTGCCTTGCGCCTTTGCGGCCACTGCCAAACAAACCAAATGAGAAAAGGCCCCCCCCTGGAGAGTCAGGCAGCACACACCGAGAGAGCCGCTCCACCACCCACACCTGCCGCATGCACAACACACGTGACGCCTGTGGCTACTCCCACACAAGGATAGCGGGCGACATCCACGTGGCTCCTTCGTCATCACAGGGAAGGCTCAGCCCGTGCCCCACAGTTGTCCCCACCCGCGTTGGGTGGTGCCCCACAGTGAGCTGGCTGCGGACGCCGCCGCCGAGGTCGAGCCTGCTGGGGCGGTGGCCCCGCCTACCTCTATCACGTCCGATTCACCCAGGCCGCCAAGTGCCCAGCCCGGCGAGGCGTCGTGGCCGCCACTGGTAGGGTATACGAGTGACGATACGCCGACGCCACCGCCAGCCGCCGCCACAGCCACCGCTGCAGACGAGGAACCTCCAAAACGAAACGGCTCAGTGGGCAGCACGCCAGTGCATGACGATGCCTGATACGGACTGAACTCCGATGCCGTCTGGGGCACAAGCAAGTCCGTCTGCGGGACAAGGGCGGCAGCGCTGGCAGCCGCTGCGGACGGCGTGCCGCCGGACCCCACAGAGGCGGCGGCAGCCAACGCCGCATTCGGCGACACCGCGATCGGCAACAGTGCAAGGCGGCTCACTCGCTCCCGCGGAAAGAGAAGCTGCTCAGCGGAGAACAGCGCGGCAGCCGTTGCGCCGGTGGCGGCAAACGGCTTTGTAGCCACGGCAGCGGCCACAGTGGGGGTGTGAAGCGCCTCGCCGCTGGGTGCATCGCGCACACCTCCCGCGTGCGACTCCCCACTGCGCGTCACCCACAAGTGCGCGCTTGCCGCGATAAACCGATGAAACGAAGAGAGTACGAGCGGAGCCCCGCTGCGCCATCGCACCGGGTCGCACGTGCTCTCGAGATGGCGCACGACGCGTCGCAATGGCCCGTCCACCAAACTCGCTGCGGCGTCGGCGCTGACGCCACTTCCACCGGCGTCGGGTGTAAAACGCCGCATGGCGGGTGAGTCCGCTTCAGTGGCGAAGAGCCCAGCGCTGCTGCCACTGCCGCCGCCTGCGTTCCCTCTCCCCACACACCACACGGACCAAGTGAAAAGCACATCCATATACCATTGCAAGCGCACGTGATCTGCCTGGTTCTGCGTGGCAGCAGCAGCAGCGGTTGGTGCAGCGTTCCCCACTGACACAACACTGACGAGGTCCGCAGCTGCCCGGTCACCGCTCTCCCCTACCACATCAACGAGGGGGCAGAGCTCGAATTCGTAGACCTCCGCCGATGTCTCGGCAAGGCGCTCCAGCACTCGCCGTCGCTCCTTCTCCATTACCAACATATGCAAGCCGCATCTCCTGGCGCCGCTAAAGCACACCGAGGCTGCTGCTGAGGCAGCGTCACTCTGGTCTTGCCTGGAGGCAGCACTGGCATCATACGTAGCTTCAGCTCTCGATGATGGCATGAGCGGCTCTGGGGAGTCACTAAACACGGTTGGCACACCGTACAGCGCCTGGTGGAAGTAGCGCAGCACCGTCTGGGTTAGCATCAGGACGGCGGGCGTAGGCTGCGCAGGATAGGCGACCCCGTGACTCCCGCTGGCACTGCTGTCACCCGGCACGGCGTGGCCCACCATCGGTGCGCGAGCCCATGCAGCCGAGTACAGGTGTGTCATTCGACGCAGCGTCGTGCCGGCACGGCTAGCCACTGCAGGGCTCGCTGACTCCTTGCCTCCGCTCTCTCTCGGCCTCAGAAGTGACGTGTATGCCTGCTGAAGGGCCGTGCGATAAAGCTGAATGATCATCGCTTGCCATGGTGCCTGAGTCCGCTCGTAGAGATCCTCTGCCTCAGCGCAAAGTTGCTGCAACCGTGTCTCCTCGCTTGGTGGTGCCGCCCTCCGCAGCGCCTGCAGCACCGCCAAGTACACCCGCACGAGCAGCGACAGCTCGTAGCTGTGCACCACCGCCGCGTTCGTCTCGTTGGGGGTTGCGCCCGTCCCAGTATTGCGCAGCTGCGCCGCTACACGGTGAAGAGCGTCCTTCAACCATCGCTCGATGCGCATGTGCAGCGGCGGTGGCGGCGATAGCGTTGACGGCGGTGATCCCGCACTGCCATCACCAGCCGATGCCTGCGCCGCGGCAGTCTGCGCCTGCACCGCCTCCACGAGGGTTAGCAGACACCGATGCAGCAGCTCGGCAGCGTGGCCGTTCATATGAGGACCACAAAGCTGAGCACTGCCCACGGATTCCTGCGCCGCACTAAAACGCGCCTCCCAGTCCGGAAATAGCATGTCGCGCATGCCGCTCAATATCGCCGCGAGTTGTGCCTGCTGGGAGGCACTCAGACCAGCGCTGGCTGCAGCGGCGTCCAGCGCCGGCCGCTGCTCCACCCCCTTCGCGTTCACTGTGTCAGACATCCCCGACAGAGGCAGCCGCGCCGCCCGGCATGCTGCGCGACCCCACTCAAGCCCTTCTTCGGAGAAAATGCCTTCGCCTGATGTCACGCGGAGAGTCCCGTGTGCGCTGCCGGCGGTCCCTGTCGCTGCTCGTGGCTGAAAACGATCCCAGCGTATGCCCGCCATCGCAGACGAGAGGCCGCCCCTCCCGCCACGGCGTCCAGTGTGTCCGCGTATCGGCGCCAAGGCGGTACTCCCAGTAAAGCTCGGAGCGCCTCCCTGCCCTGCCTCCGCACGACTTGCTCTTTCAGCGCCGTCAATTGAGCCCGACGCACCGGCGCCACTCGCCGAGTCCACAGTCGAGAGCGCATGCAAGCGGAGTACGGAGAATAGCGCAGGCCATGTGTTCTCTAGCGCTGATGCGCCAGTGAAGCCGTGATAGGTGTTGCCGTCTCCGCTGACGCTGCTCACCTGGTGCTCATGCTCAGTGTCACTGCCCTCGGCACTGCCCTGTAGCAGGCACAGGGCTGAGGCTACTAGGCCCTGTGAAATACAAACCTCGATGAAGCTCACAGACTCCAAGGCAACGGTCACGCACCGCTGCAGGGCCGCATGCACGGTCGTCTGCTCCACCAGCTCCCACCACCGCGCCGTGTCGACGGCTGCCCACGTTTGCCCAAGGCCGGAGAGACCAGATGGTATCCTGGGGCCCCGCGCTCCCGAGAGTAAACTGTGCGGTAGGCCTTCCTGCAGCAGTTGGCGCAAAGCGTCGCGCGCCCCATGCACCGCGGGCGTGGTGTCCAGTCTGCTCTGACCCTCACTATGCCCCGCCAGTACCACTGGATCACGTGCAAGCAAGACCACCAGCGATGACACACAGGGGGCAAGCAGCTGATGGCATACAAGGCGCAGCAGTGGCACCAGATCTGCCGCCTCAGAGGTGGTGGACGTATCCTCCGTTGCTGCGGCGTCTACACGACTAGAAAGCGAGCGCTCACCTGCAGCCATAGATGGCGCGATACTGGCTTGCAACTCGTCCACCGTGTTCACACTCGCCCGGAGTAGCTCAACGTACGCACGCCGCCGAGTCACTGCCCCTGACTGAGATGGTGCCACACCGAGAGCCACGTTTACCGCCACGGTCCCATCCGAGTCGCGCATCGGTGTGTCGCTTCTGCCCACAAGAGATGACAGCAGAGTGTCCGTCGCTGCGAAGGAGCCGAGGGGGGTGCCGGGAGAGTCCTCAGGCACGCCGCTGGCGGCAGCGCTCCCGCAGGCGTTGCACAAGCGCCACTGCAGCAACTCGTCAAGCGACCGTGCACCAGCAACAGCGCCGGCGACATGGCCAGCGACCTCGCGCTGCTCCCCTGACGCTTCCTCGTCGGCCACACAGACGCGCTGCAGCAGGGATAGAACGACTGTTTCCTCATGAAGCCCCGCTGTCGCGGGGGGCACCTCTGCCGAGGCGGCCTGCACCAGATCAACGTAGTCGGCAAAGGCGCGAAGCAGAAACGAGAGGCCAGAGAAGCACCGCAAGGCCCACGCCGTGTTCGACGCTTCATTGCCTACCGCCACAGGTGTCGCTGTGGAAGTTGTGGGGTGGTCAGCTGTAGCCGCCACCAGCCCCAGCGCCGATAGGTGGGTGGCCGTTGCAAAGACGCGCGTCTTGGTGGACGTCGCGGTGGGTGGCAGCAGTGTCACATCGCCCTCCAATTTGATGCCGCTCCATCTGCGGCCCACGACCGCGGCCGTGCCTCCGCCTCTGTTATCAGGGAGGAAGGAAGACGGCTGCGAAGAAGAATACGTCGCGGTCTGCGGCTGGGCACTGGAGCTCGGGAGTGCGTCCGGCATGAACGACGGCGCCACAGCAGTCCACCGCACCGCGCTCAGTTGGCTCTCACGCAGTAGCAGCACCGCCAAAAAAGCCAGCAGCATCCGACTCGGATCAGCAACACCAGGACGCGCCGCACCTACTGCAGCGGGGGCGACCGGCGCCGCCGCTGTGCCCACAACCGCCGAGACGATGGACTGCACATCCTGTGAAGCCAGCTGGTACAGCGCATCCACGGCACCCTCAAGTGACACGATCCCCGCCGACGGGGCAGCAGGTCTCGTGTCGTGTGGCCCTGACGGACGCACAGGTTTCCCCAGCAGTGCAGCGCCTGGCGCACACGCCACGAGGGCGTTCACAAGCGTGGGTGAGTCGCGAAGAGCCCGCAGAGCGCCGTGAACCTGAGCAAACGTCACCCACACATACATCAGATGGCGCCTTTCCGCAGCCCGCGCGGCCCTCGTCTCTGAAAACGAGTCCCTCGAGTCAGACTCAGTGGCGACCTTTCGCGTCGGCTCTGCAAGCCGATCCCGCTGCTCTACAAGCCACGCGTAATCGTCAGCAGCACGGCGCAGACGCAGCAGCATCAGCTTCACGAGTCGCGTCTCAAGGGCCGTCACTCGTCGCTGACAGCCAGTGACCCACGACGGAGGTTGCTTAGCGGAACGCATCATGCTTCGACCGCGTACGTCGGCGAGTGCTACGGATGATGCAGTGGGGGCGTCGCCGATACACATAGAAGACTGTACGCTGCCGTTGTCGTCTGCGCAGAGGAGAAGAAACGCCTGCACTCGGCGCAGACGACGCGCAAGACGGAGCAGAGGTAAATCACGCTCCAAAGCGCAGAGAAGATCCTCGTGTTTCCTTCGGCTTTCAGCAGCCAATGCCGCGGCGTCATGCGGCGAGTGGTGCGCATGACTCGAGTCGTGGTAGTCCTGTCGCTCATCGAGTTGGTGCGCCGGAAGCAACAAGGACGCAAGCGTGCTAGAGTTAGCAAGGAGACTCGACAGCTCGGCATCAGCCGCAGCTGTACCTCTCTCCATCGAGGCCGTTGCAGACTCCAGCGCCATGTAATCAAGGTGCAGTGCCTGCAGTTCATCACCCACATACATCCGCTGCTCTATGAAAGCAGCTGAGCTCGTCGCTCCGCCTACTGCAGCGCTTCGGTGTGCGCCCTTCGACTTCGTGCAAGTTGGCACCGCGGGCGGCAAAGGCAACTCCACTATGGGCAGCCCCGACGCCGAGTCGAGCTCTGTCTTACTCGGCACATTCCTGCCACAGTCCCCGTTCGCCGCCGAACTGGCGTTAGCGCCACGATTCCCTTCACTCCACCCCCTGCTGCTCCGGCCGGTGGTGGCATGCCCCTTCACCACAAGCCGGCGCGACGGTGTATCGCTCGAAGTAATGTTGTCGTTGCTGCCGGCGGTGGCGATGGAAGTGGGTGTTGCCGTGACCACACGCCTCTGTCGGCGAAGGCGCGTGGCAAACCATGAGGGCGGTAAAAGCGGCTGGGAGTCCGCCGCCCCGCCACGGCTGCAGCCGTCTACATCGCGCGCCGCACTAAGCCGCTCCATCGCCTCCTCGATGGTCAGGATGTCGGCACAGTCCCGCTCCATCCCCACGACGCCATCACAGGCACCGAGGAGATCTCGATAGGAGTTGCCGATAACCGCGCGAAGGTCGTGCTGGTTGGCCTCGATGCTTCGCGCTACAGTGGAAAGGTAGTGCAGCGCCTCCCCCACATCATTCTGACAGAGGATGCGTCGCACCTCCTGCGCGGCTTCCTCCATCGTCATTGCCGTGCGGTTCCGCTACTTTAATTTTTGCGCTGCTCGGGTCCAATTCCACGCGGGGCGGTGGCGCTGCGCACCAACCCGCTGTCGAGGGGAGGAGGAAAGGGGGAACAGAGTGCGCAAGAGGAAAGAAAAATCGCAGCGAATTCACACCCGGTGCACGCAAGTGGGTCAGGGCGACGACGATGTAGACGAAGACAGTCAGGGGGAGTACACTACGCGTGCCGAAGGGCACGGAGGCGAAGTGGAGGGAGATGAAAGAGAGGGAAAGAGAAGACGCAGGCATCCAGGGGGGGGGGGGCGGGGGGTTGTACACCACAGGCAAGAGAGTGGTAGCAGCAGGCGCTCGCTCAATCCTACATCATCTGAGCAGCCTCCTCCTCCTCGTCGTACAGTATGTGGGACGCTTGGGTATGTCGCCTAGGAGCAGGCATGCGAGCACACACAGCCCGCCAAACTCCATCAGAGGAGCGGCACTGATGAATGATAAATGCCCAACCGCGGTAACGCGTTAACCGTCCGCGCGGTGCTGGACACGAGGTGAGAAGGACACGCCTAAGAGAAGCGAAAGAGCCGGAGCCCACTCTCTTAGCTATCCTCGCACCTCATGCACGCTCTGTCGGTCACTGTGTACGTTTCCTGCTGCTTCGCTGATTACATCGTGCTCTTCATCACGCATGGCTGCGCAGCATGGATTCACCGGTGCCCACATCACTACCACCAAACACACGCACAGACGCACACGCACAGACGCACACGCACGAGTATGCATATGAGCCCACTCGCACCGAGCAACTGAAAGACCGAAAGGACGAATGTGCGGTGGTGCGTGGCCCAACGCTGCCGAGCAAGGCCGAGATCTAAGCAAGCGATTATCGGCGCGAGCCAACAGAGCGCCTGCCAGAGAAGGAAAGGGGGGAGGAGGGGGTGCGGGGGAGAGGATGAAAGGCGAGGAAACGTAAACAAATGAAAGGCAGTGCGCCAGCCTCTGCAGGGGCAAAGGGGGCATACGCGTGTCTGCGCGCAGAGGAGAGGGAGACGTTGAGCGGGTAGACACAGAGGCACACCGATAGGCAGTGGAGTTTGAACGAAATGCTGGCGAGACGAGGCGAGAGAGACGAGAGAGGCGAGACGAGAGAGGCGAGAGAGACGAGAGAGCCGGCGCAGGTGGGCCGTCTCACAACGTCTGCAGCGGGTAGTACGTCACTCTGCACAAAAATGGCAAAAAACACATCAATGAGAAGAACGAATGAAAGACAACGAACGCGTTGTGCGGTTGGACATCGCCACCCAGCGGGCCCGCGTCCCATCACGCGAGCACAGCCGCACATGTGCACGCACACGCACACCACCTCTACCACCAACGCCCAGGCCGACTAACGAGTCAAGGGGCAGGGCTGAACCCAACACCGTTGGGCGACGCTCAGCCCCCCCAACACCAGCGGGCACAGCGAGGCCCGGGTGACACACCGCCCATCGCATGGATGGCGCGGACGTGGGTGCTGCGGCAGGCCGCTCCAGCGCACCGCCACCCACGACCTGGCCGCCGACGCCGGCAGCCGGGAGTCGCTCGGACCCCCACGCCGCCGGCGCTTAGGCACTCACCACCAGAGGCGGCTCTGCGTTGGCAGGGATGAGAGGGGGGGGGGTGCTGGCGCCTGCGATGCCACGCGCTGCGGTGTGCCCTCCCCCATCCGGTCAACAGGGAAGAGGGGGGAGGACACTGCAAGAGAGAAAGGGCGAGAGAAGTACTTAGATTAAGGAGGTAACGGCACAACGCTCAGGCACGGGCCAGACGGGGGTAAAACCCGGACGAGACGCCCAACAGTGGGACAAACGGAAAAGAAGGAGAAGTGATGCGCGCGCAATCGAGAGCTCAACGAGTGACTCGACCACCCGCGCGGACTTCCAAAGCCGGCAAAGAATAAAATCGTTTGAGTAGCGCGAGAGAGACGCACGCGCCCAAAACTGAGTAAAAGTGAGAGAGATGAGGAAGGGAGGAGGGGAGTCGCCCCTCATCATACAACAAGACCAACACCGCCACACCTCATCTCGCCGGGGTCGTGTGGGGTGGAGAAACGGAGAGAGATGGAAAGGAGGAAATACAAGTGAGGCGGAGAGCATCATTCGAGTGGCGTAGCGGAGCATCGACACTTCGGGTGGGGAGGGGAGGGAGAGAGAGAGAGGAGGTTGTTAGCACTGAAGAACCCCCCGCACACACGCCGACAGGAAACAGAAATGGCGGAGGCGGTGGTAAAGGAGGGAAGGCAAGCGATTTGCTGCTGGTGTCCCTTTCATGAGAGAGAGGAAATCGCTGAGCTGGCACAGGCGCACGGCACGGATCAAGTACCAGCGGGACAGCCAGACACAGCACATGGCGCGTGGCTCCAGGAAACATGGTCGGCACACGAGCTCACAGGCAGGGGCAGACCAAAAAGGAGCCACGGAAGAGTAGAGAAGAGAGGTGGGGTGGGGCTCACATCGCCGCGACTGCAGCGCGTGTGCGTGCGCACAGGAGGGGGAGAGAGCAAGCAAACAAGCGCTCGCACTTCTGAAACTCGCTGCACCTCATCCAGTCCGCGTGCCTCCCCACAGGCCTGTGCGCGTTCGCGGTGGCGTATGAATGGGGGCCAGCTGTATGAGTCGCCGCCCCCACCACTGACTCCCTTCCTCGCCGACTCGCAGCGTGCTCCTCTCGCCTCGCTCCCATTATCCCACGCATGTCCGCCTCTCCACGCAGGCGGGCACAGCGGCAACGAGACGAAGTCAGCGCGCGTGAAGGGTGACCCCGTGGGCAGGGGTGTGGAAAGAAGTGGCGTGCCATGCGCGTGTGCAGGGTGCTCGGTGGCACCACACCACACGGCGAGGGAAAGGAGAGGAAGGAGGCGTCACCAACACAGCCGTGCGTGCAACGGGTCTCAGCGGCCCGCGCGCGTTGGAAGTCGCAGCGGCATACCGGACTGACCGGCCGCAAAGGAGGCGGCGAGCGGCCGGCTAAGGCGAGCAGAACGGCGCCTCAGCGGACAGAGCACATAAACCCCGGCAAACGCCCATCGCCTCTAGTGGCGCTCAGTTCTGCGGTAAAGAGTACAGCCCATCATCGACAGCCGTGAACCAGTATGTCCAGTACTTGTACTCGACGCGGTACACCGGCACCTCATCCGCCTCCGCCATGTCGTACGCAGGCGTCCGCTTCACATTGCGAACCCACTTCACAGCCGGCATGGTGTCCCAGCCCACCACCTCGGACCCCAAAGTGTGCCGGTGCTCCGCCACCCACGCCGCCGCCTGCGCCACAGCGGCTCCCTCAGCGCGGCGTTTCTCGCCCGAGCTGTCCAACGTGGCATGGTGCTCCCTCTGGAAGAAGTGGTGCAGGTAGTAATTATCAGCGGGGGTGCAGCGGTGCGCCACCACCGTCGACCACGTCACGTCGTGGTAGTCGCCGCGGTGCAAGTCATGGAAGCGCGCTAAGCCCTCCTTGATGAACCAGACACGATTGTTCGGGCAGATATCGCGTGCGCGCCGGAGCGCGTTTCGGATGAGCAGACCAAGGAGCATGTCCTCGTGGTTGTACACCAACGTGTGGTACGCCTGCGAGAATGAAGGGTCGAAGTCTCTCACGGCCAGCCGCACGGCAACGGTAGGCTCCCCGTTGGGACGAGGCTCCAGCACGACTCGAGCGAGCAGACGGTGTAGCATGAAGGTCATGCCAGCGTTAAACTGGGCATTCCAATATACATGCATGTTGCCCCAGTACATGCACGCTGCCCTGCCCATGTCCAGCGCGTACGTGCTGCGGTTGGCGGCATGGGCAGGCGGCGGCGGCGGTGGCCGGGCTGCATGCCGCCCATCACGTACCGCACATCGCTCAGGAACTGCGGCACCTTCACGTACGCGTCGTCGTCGCCCTTCATGATGAACGGGACATCCCTGAAGGCGTGGTACGCGTACGCCAGCCACAGGATCAGCTTCTGGCTCATCCCAACCTCCACCGGCAGGCCCCAGTTCTTTTGCTCGCCGAGCTTCTTCTTGGTCGTTGGCCGCCGGTCCGTCATCATGTCGATCCACAGGACGTTGCGGTGCGTCAGCGCCTCCTGCCACAGCGCAGACGACGCGTGGCAGATGTACTCCGCCGGCGACGTGAACGCCGGCGTCACGGGGAGCGACAGGGCATCGCTCAGGTACGACAGCGCAGACGCTGAAGCTCCCTCGCTGCTGCCAGATGCTCTGAGAACTCGATCACAGGGTGGGCTCCGAATATCCGCGGACTCCCAGCCACGGCGAAGGACCACTCGGCGGGGCGCCAAGTCCTCAGCGGCGCAGTCACCAGTGGCGTTGCCTGTCGCAAGGACGCATGAGGCCGCATCATACTCTCTTAAGCTTGGCAGCAGCGCAGTCGTGTGGCGGAAAGGTGTGGAGGAGGCGTTGTCCTGTGCGTACCCCGTCATGGTCGCTGAACGCGTCTGCCCATCGGAGGCCGCATCCACAGGCACCATCGGCTCCGCCGCGGCGAAGACGTAGAGCGCCAGCAGCGCGCCAGTAAAGTGGTTGTCGCGGCGCGCCACCTCCTGGTACGCGAGCCACGTCTTGCGCTGCGCCTCACGCAGGGCGGCGCGCGGGCGCTGATCCGTCGACGGGATGCCCATCACCGCCAGATACGGTGCTCGCGGCGGCGCAGCCCCCCAGCCGCGCCACCCACCGCCGGAAAGCCGCTGCCGTGCACGTGCCGCAGCCACTCCCACTGCGGCAGCTCCGCGCGCACGTCCACGTCGTCCGTCACGCTCGCCATCGCCAGCAGCATCGGCCCGACACGGCCCAGCGGGGCAGCCGACGTCGCGAACACGGCGTGGCGCACCTGCAGCTCCACGCCCTCCACAGCACTGGCGTAAGTCTGCTGGTCGGTGCAGTCCGCGCAGTCCTTCTCCACGACGTGCAGAGTCCACGCGGGGAGCATGTGCGGCGAGAGCAGCAGCGGCTCCGTGCACTCAGTCACCGGGGTGCCTCTGCTAGAACACCGCGCTAGCCATTCTTCCACCAGTATCACCGTGCTCAGGCGGTCCACAGCGCCTTCGTGCTGCACCAGCACAGACCACGGCTTGGAGAGCGGTCCCAGAAGGCGCGCCAGCTGTGCCTCCGGCAGGGAGTGACGGCGCCTGCACCACATAGATAGCCACACAGCACCACCACAAAGCTGACACACAGAGCAATGTACATGAGCAGGTGCATAGGCCGCTCGCGCATGCCCGGAGCCGCCCCCAAAGCCGCGCCGCGCCGAGCCTAACGCGCCGAACAAGGTGCCAAAGTTGCGGAGGAGGACGCGACCCGCCGGCATCCTCGCGCTTGAGCTTCGGTGATCGCGGTGCTGTGCAGTTGGGAGTCGCGGAGTATCTAAAGAAGCCGGTGCATCGCTGCGGCAAGCTGGTCACGCAGGACAGAGGGGTCCCGGAGAACGGCATCGCAGACGTTGGTGATCCGCCGGGGGCGCCCATCGCGCTGTGCATCCACGACATCTTGGGCGTTTAGGGGAGGCAAACCCGCGGGTGTAGGGGAGCGCAGGGCCGCCTTGCTGTATAGGAGACGCGAGCTCCGACGCGGCCGGGGATATAGGCGGCCTAGGCGAGCCCGCGTCGCCGGCAAGCCGAGCGCGGAGTAGGGCTGCGAGTAAACAGAAAAAACCAAAGAGAAGCGAGAGAGAGGGGGTGCCCACAGTGATGCGGCGCTCTCCCCAGTACGCCACCGCGATGCTCACACGAGAGTCCGCAGGAAGGTGAGCGCCAGCGTGCGTACTCCGCCTGAACAGAGCGCAGCGGCGGACAGCAAGTAAAGGGAGAAGAAGCGCAGGGAAGGGGGAAATGCGCAAGCACACTCACTTTCCTTCGTCGGCCTGCAAGAGAGAGGGAGAGGAGAGAGCGAGAGAGAGAGACTTCGAGGCCGTGAGCGAGTCTGCATTGTCGGCTCGATCGCTCCGCCTCCTGGGCGGTGTGTGCGTGCGTGACGCTCACACCGAGGCCAGGCCGGCAGGAGTAGAGAGCAGCTGCTATGCATGAGCAGCGATACGCATACGCCCTGTGGTGGGGCTAGCGAAGGGGGAGAGTGCGGTGCCACCCCTCCGCGCACTGTCTCACGCCCCCTCCGTGTGCCCAGCTGCACCCCTCGCGCAGGGCTCACCGGATCACAGCCCGGCCGCTCTGTAGAGCCTTCGCCAGATTTCATGAGGCAGGCCCGTGGGCCACGCACGACAGGTGATCCATGAAGCAACATGCAAACTGCACTGACTGGGTGGGCAGCTCTGGCAGGAAGCAGTGCGCCACGCTCGAATGACTGCTACCACTGGAGAGCAGCGTGCTGCCCTTGGAGAACCGCCAGCATCGCTGGTCGGAATCGCAGGACTCGGGCCCCAGCCACAGCCGTCCCAAGAGGCGCTCGAGCTGGTCCACCGTGTCGGGCTTCGAGCTGATTCCGCGCGCAGCCCCTCGCGGCATTCCCACCAAGGCAGACCACCTTCGCCTTGCGGCCGCAAATCACCGCCGCAAACGTACAGTCGGGCGCGGCCTTCACTTCGTCCTCGCTCAGAGTGACGTGGAAACGGGCCCGCCGCCTGAGCCGCCGGCACCACTGCCTGCCTCGCTGCTCGGCACGTGTCGGCACAGGCTGCACGCTGTTCGCCCACACACTGGCCCCCGCATCCGTAGCGCGGCGCACGGCGTAGGAGAGGGCGGGCCACGGCTGCTGGCACCCTCTGCACCACTCCACGGCTTGCGCACCACCCCGCTGGCATGGCTCTCAGCTGGCCGGCCATCACGTCCAGCAGAGGGCTTGCCCCCGTAGGACCACCAGGGGGTGGTGGACAGCCCCTCCCCTCAGGCCGCGCGCCGAGCACGCCTGCCGCGCTAAGCTCGCTCTGGGGGCTAGGGCATGGGAACTGCCCCTCTCGTCCCGCATTGCCCACCCCCATGGCCCCCGTCAGTATTGAAGGTGGGAGGGGGGACTTCGCCGCCGGGGAATTACAAAGGGGCCCCACCGCCATCCAGCACGCTGTTCTACAACCACGCAGAGTGGCACCGCTTGGCGAGACAGAGGGAGCAAGCATAGGAGCGGCACTACGGCGCAATGTGGGACACACACACACGCACACCACACACACACACTGGCAATGGAGGAGGGCGTCGCACTGCGCGGGAAAGGGAGAAGAATAGGCCCAAAGAGGTGCCGAGGGAGGAGAGAGAGAGACGACCATGAGCGCTGCTGTCGCACTCCCCAAAGATGAGCGTCGGATGTGTGGCTTCGGCAGTTGCAAACACCCTTCCACGTGTGCGTCGCTTACTGCGTCGGGGAGTGCTCCCTGTACATCTTCGAGAGAGTCGTAGAAGGAGTGCTGCCGCCGTCCTTACCCCTGCTGCCTTCCCCCGCCGCACCCCCCAGTCCTCTCCCGCATCCCGCCCTCACCGCTGTCCTCCGCTTGCAGGGGTGTAGCGGCTGCCCCTTCCATCGCTCGTCTGCCTTGCGCCTTTGGGCCACTGCCAAACAAACCAAATGAGAAAAGGCCCCCCCTGGAGAGTCAGGCAGCACACACCGAGAGAGCCGCTCCACCACCCACACCTGCCGCATGCACAACACACGTGACGCCTGTGGCTACTCCCACACAAGGATAGCGGGCGACATCCACGTGGCTCCTTCGTCATCACAGGGAAGGCTCAGCCCGTGCCCCACAGTTGTCCCCACCCGCGTTGGGTGGTGCCCCACAGTGAGCTGGCTGCGGACGCCGCCGCCGAGGTCGAGCCTGCTGGGGCGGTGGCCCCGCCTACCTCTATCACGTCCGATTCACCCAGGCCGCCAAGTGCCCAGCCCGGCGAGGCGTCGTGGCCGCCACTGGTAGGGTATACGAGTGACGATACGCCGACGCCACCGCCAGCCGCCGCCACAGCCACCGCTGCAGACGAGGAACCTCCAAAACGAAACGGCTCAGTGGGCAGCACGCCAGTGCATGACGATGCCTGATACGGACTGAACTCCGATGCCGTCTGGGGCACAAGCAAGTCCGTCTGCGGGACAAGGGCGGCAGCGCTGGCAGCCGCTGCGGACGGCGTGCCGCCGGACCCCACAGAGGCGGCGGCAGCCAACGCCGCATTCGGCGACACCGCGATCGGCAACAGTGCAAGGCGGCTCACTCGCTCCCGCGGAAAGAGAAGCTGCTCAGCGGAGAACGGCGCGGCAGCCGTTGCGCCGGTGGCGGCAAACGGCTTTGTAGCCACGGCAGCGGCCACAGTGGGGGTGTGAAGCGCCTCGCCGCTGGGTGCATCGCGCACACCTCCCGCGTGCGACTCCCCACTGCGCGTCACCCACAGGTGCGCGCTTGCCGCGATAAACCGATGAAACGAAGAGAGTACGAGCGGAGCCCCGCTGCGCCATCGCACCGGGTCGCACGTGCTCTCGAGATGGCGCACGACGCGTCGCAATGGCCCGTCCACCAAACTCGCTGCGGCGTCGGCGCTGACGCCACTTCCACCGGCGTCGGGTGTAAAACGCCGCATGGCGGGTGAGTCCGCTTCAGTGGCGAAGAGCCCAGCGCTGCTGCCACTGCCGCCGCCTGCGTTCCCTCTCCCCACACACCACACGGACCAAGTGAAAAGCACATCCATATACCATTGCAAGCGCACGTGATCTGCCTGGTTCTGCGTGGCAGCAGCAGCAGCGGTTGGTGCAGCGTTCCCCACTGACACAACACTGACGAGGTCCGCAGCTGCCCGGTCACCGCTCTCCCCTACCACATCAACGAGGGGGCAGAGCTCGAATTCGTAGACCTCCGCCGATGTCTCGGCAAGGCGCTCCAGCACTCGCCGTCGCTCCTTCTCCATTACCAACATATGCAAGCCGCATCTCCTGGCGCCGCTAAAGCACACCGAGGCTGCTGCTGAGGCAGCGTCACTCTGGTCTTGCCTGGAGGCAGCACTGGCATCATACGTAGCTTCAGCTCTCGATGATGGCATGAGCGGCTCTGGGGAGTCACTAAACACGGTTGGCACACCGTACAGCGCCTGGTGGAAGTAGCGCAGCACCGTCTGGGTTAGCATCAGGACGGCGGGCGTAGGCTGCGCAGGATAGGCGACCCCGTGACTCCCGCTGGCACTGCTGTCACCCGGCGCGGCGTGGCCCACCATCGGTGCGCGAGCCCATGCAGCCGAGTACAGGTGTGTCATTCGACGCAGCGTCGTGCCGGCACGGCTAGCCACTGCAGGGCTCGCTGACTCCTTGCCTCCGCTCTCTCTCGGCCTCAGAAGTGACGTGTATGCCTGCTGAAGGGCCGTGCGATAAAGCTGAATGATCATCGCTTGCCATGGTGCCTGAGTCCGCTCGTAGAGATCCTCTGCCTCAGCGCAAAGTTGCTGCAACCGTGTCTCCTCGCTTGGTGGTGCCGCCCTCCGCAGCGCCTGCAGCACCGCCAAGTACACCCGCACGAGCAGCGACAGCTCGTAGCTGTGCACCACCGCCGCGTTCGTCTCGTTGGGGGTTGCGCCCGTCCCAGTATTGCGCAGCTGCGCCGCTACACGGTGAAGAGCGTCCTTCAACCATCGCTCGATGCGCATGTGCAGCGGCGGTGGCGGCGATAGCGTTGACGGCGGTGATCCCGCACTGCCATCCGCAGCCGATGCCTGCGCCGCGGCAGTCTGCGCCTGCACCGCCTCCACGAGGGTTAGCAGACACCGATGCAGCAGCTCGGCAGCGTGGCCGTTCATATGAGGAGCACAAAGCTGAGCACTGCCCACGGATTCCTGCGCCGCACTAAAACGCGCCTCCCAGTCCGGAAATAGCATGTCGCGCATGCCGCTCAATATCGCCGCGAGTTGTGCCTGCTGGGAGGCACTCAGACCAGCGCTGGCTGCAGCGGCGTCCAGCGCCGGCCGCTGCTCCACCCCCTTCGCGTTCACTGTGTCAGACATCCCCGACAGAGGCAGCCGCGCCGCCCGGCATGCTGCGCGACCCCACTCAAGCCCTTCTTCGGAGAAAATGCCTTCGCCTGATGTCACGCGGAGAGTCCCGTGTGCGCTGCCGGCGGTCCCTGTCGCTGCTCGTGGCTGAAAACGATCCCAGCGTATGCCCGCCATCGCAGACGAGAGGCCGCCCCTCCCGCCACGGCGTCCAGTGTGTCCGCGTATCGGCGCCAAGGCGGTACTCCCAGTAAAGCTCGGAGCGCCTCCCTGCCCTGCCTCCGCACGACTTGCTCTTTCAGCGCCGTCAATTGAGCCCGACGCACCGGCGCCACTCGCCGAGTCCACAGTCGAGAGCGCATGCAAGCGGAGTACGGAGAATAGCGCAGGCCATGTGTTCTCTAGCGCTGATGCGCCAGTGAAGCCGTGATAGGTGTTGCCGTCTCCGCTGACGCTGCTCACCTGGTGCTCATGCTCAGTGTCACTGCCCTCGGCACTGCCCTGTAGCAGGCACAGGGCTGAGGCTACTAGGCCCTGTGAAATACAAACCTCGATGAAGCTCACAGACTCCAAGGCAACGGTCACGCACCGCTGCAGGGCCGCATGCACGGTCGTCTGCTCCACCAGCTCCCACCACCGCGCCGTGTCGACGGCTGCCCACGTTTGCCCAAGGCCGGAGAGACCAGATGGTATCCTGGGGCCCCGCGCTCCCGAGAGTAAACTGTGCGGTAGGCCTTCCTGCAGCAGTTGGCGCAAAGCGTCGCGCGCCCCATGCACCGCGGGCGTGGTGTCCAGTCTGCTCTGACCCTCACTATGCCCCGCCAGTACCACTGGATCACGTGCAAGCAAGACCACCAGCGATGACACACAGGGGGCAAGCAGCTGATGGCATACAAGGCGCAGCAGTGGCACCAGATCTGCCGCCTCAGAGGTGGTGGACGTATCCTCCGTTGCTGCGGCATCTACACGACTAGAAAGCGAGCGCTCACCTGCAGCCATAGATGGCGCGATACTGGCTTGCAACTCGTCCACCGTGTTCACACTCGCCCGGAGTAGCTCAACGTACGCACGCCGCCGAGTCACTGCCCCTGACTGAGATGGTGCCACACCGAGAGCCACGTTTACCGCCACGGTCCCATCCGAGTCGCGCATCGGTGTGTCGCTTCTGCCCACAAGAGATGACAGCAGAGTGTCCGTCGCTGCGAAGGAGCCGAGGGGGGTGCCGGGAGAGTCCTCAGGCACGCCGCTGGCGGCAGCGCTCCCGCAGGCGTTGCACAAGCGCCACTGCAGCAACTCGTCAAGCGACCGTGCACCAGCAACAGCGCCGGCGACATGGCCAGCGACCTCGCGCTGCTCCCCTGACGCTTCCTCGTCGGCCACACAGACGCGCTGCAGCAGGGATAGAACGACTGTTTCCTCATGAAGCCCCGCTGTCGCGGGGGGCACCTCTGCCGAGGCGGCCTGCACCAGATCAACGTAGTCGGCAAAGGCGCGAAGCAGAAACGAGAGGCCAGAGAAGCACCGCAAGGCCCACGCCGTGTTCGACGCTTCATTGCCTACCGCCACAGGTGTCGCTGTGGAAGTTGTGGGGTGGTCAGCTGTAGCCGCCACCAGCCCCAGCGCCGATAGGTGGGTGGCCGTTGCAAAGACGCGCGTCTTGGTGGACGTCGCGGTGGGTGGCAGCAGTGTCACATCGCCCTCCGATTGGATGCCGCTCCATCTGCGGCCCACGACCGCGGCCGTGCCTCCGCCTCTGTTATCAGGGAGGAAGGAAGACGGCTGCGAAGAAGAATACGTCGCGGTCTGCGGCTGGGCACTGGAGCTCGGGAGTGCGTCCGGCATGAACGACGGCGCCACAGCAGTCCACCGCACCGCGCTCAGTTGGCTCTCACGCAGTAGCAGCACCGCCAAAAAAGCCAGCAGCATCCGACTCGGATCAGCAACACCAGGACGCGCCGCACCTACTGCAGCGGGGGCGACCGGCGCCGCCGCTGTGCCCACAACCGCCGAGACGATGGACTGCACATCCTGTGAAGCCAGCTGGTACAGCGCATCCACGGCACCCTCAAGTGACACGATCCCCGCCGACGGGGCAGCAGGTCTCGTGTCGTGTGCCCTGACGGACGCACAGGTTTCCCCAGCAGTGCAGCGCCTGGCGCACACGCCACGAGGGCGTTCACAAGCGTGGGTGAGTCGCGAAGAGCCCGCAGAGCGCCGTGAACCTGAGCAAACGTCACCCACACATACATCAGATGGCGCCTTTCCGCAGCCCGCGCGGCCCTCGTCTCTGAAAACGAGTCCCTCGAGTCAGACTCAGTGGCGACCTTTAGCGTCGGCTCTGCAAGCCGATCCCGCTGCTCTACAAGCCACGCGTAATCGTCAGCAGCACGGCGCAGACGCAGCAGCATCAGCTTCACGAGTCGCGTCTCAAGGGCCGTCACTCGTCGCTGACAGCCAGTGACCCACGACGGAGGTTGCTTAGCGGAACGCATCATGCTTCGACCGCGTACGTCGGCGAGTGCTACGGATGATGCAGTGGGGGCGTCGCCGATACACATAGAAGACTGTACGCTGCCGTTGTCGTCTGCGCAGAGGAGAAGAAACGCCTGCACTCGGCGCAGACGACGCGCAAGACGGAGCAGAGGTAAATCACGCTCCAAAGCGCAGAGAAGATCCTCGTGTTCCTTCGGCTTTCAGCAGCCAATGCCGCGGCGTCATGCGGCGAGTGGTGCGCATGACTCGAGTCGTGGTAGTCCTGTCGCTCATCGAGTTGGTGCGCCGGAAGCAACAAGGACGCAAGCGTGCTAGAGTTAGCAAGGAGACTCGACAGCTCGGCATCAGCCGCAGCTGTACCTCTCTCCATCGAGGCCGTTGCAGACTCCAGCGCCATGTAATCAAGGTGCAATGCCTGCAGTTCATCACCCACATACATCCGCTGCTCTATGAAAGCAGCTGAGCTCGTCGCTCCGCCTACTGCAGCGCTTCGGTGTGCGCCCTTCGACTTCGTGCAAGTTGGCACCGCGGGCGGCAAAGGCAACTCCACTATGGGCAGCCCCGACGCCGAGTCGAGCTCTGTCTTACTCGGCACATTCCTGCCACAGTCCCCGTTCGCCGCCGAACTGGCGTTAGCGCCACGATTCCCTTCACTCCACCCCCTGCTGCTCCGGCCGGTGGTGGCATGCCCCTTCACCACAAGCCGGCGCGACGGTGTATCGCTCGAAGTAATGTTGTCGTTGCTGCCGGCGGTGGCGATGGAAGTGGGTGTTGCCGTGACCACACGCCTCTGTCGGCGAAGGCGCGTGGCAAACCATGAGGGCGGTAAAAGCGGCTGGGAGTCCGCCGCCCCGCCACGGCTGCAGCCGTCTACATCGCGCGCCGCACTAAGCCGCTCCATCGCCTCCTCGATGGTCAGGATGTCGGCACAGTCCCGCTCCATCCCCACGACGCCATCACAGGCACCGAGGAGATCTCGATAGGAGTTGCCGATAACCGCGCGAAGGTCGTGCTGGTTGGCCTCGATGCTTCGCGCTACAGTGGAAAGGTAGTGCAGCGCCTCCCCCACATCATTCTGACAGAGGATGCGTCGCACCTCCTGCGCGGCTTCCTCCATCGTCATTGCCGCGCGGTTCCGCTACTTTAATTTTTGCGCTGCTCGGGTCCAATTCCACGCGGGGCGGTGGCGCTGCGCACCAACTCCGCTGTCGAGGGGAGGAGGAAAGGGGGAACAGAGTGCGCAAGAGGAAAGAAAAATCGCAGCGAATTCACACCCGGTGCACGCAAGTGGGTCAGGGCGACGACGATGTAGACGAAGACAGTCAGGGGGAGTACACTACGCGTGCCGAAGGGCACGGAGGCGAAGTGGAGGGAGATGAAAGAGAGGGAAAGAGAAGACGCAGGCATCCAGGGGGGGGGGGGGTTGTACACCACAGGCAAGAGAGTGGTAGCAGCAGGCGCTCGCTCAATCCTACATCATCTGAGCAGCCTCCTCCTCCTCGTCGTACAGTATGTGGGACGCTTGGGTATGTCGCCTAGGAGCGGGCATGCGAGCACACAAGCCCGCCAAACTCCATCAGAGGAGCGGCACTGATGAATGATTAATGCCCAACCGCGGTAACGCGTTAACCGTCCGCGCGGTGCTGGACACGAGGTGAGAAGGACACGCCTAAGAGAAGCGAAAGAGCCGGAGCCCACTCTCTTAGCTATCCTCGCACCTCATGCACGCTCTGTCGCTCACTCTGTACGTTTCCTGCTGCTTCGCTGATTACATCGTGCTCTTCATCACGCATGGCTGCGCAGCATTGGATTCACCGGTGCCCACATCACTACCACCAAACACACGCACAGACGCACACGCACGAGTATGCATATGAGCCCACTCGCACCGAGCAACTGAAAGACCGAGAGGACGAATGTGCGGTGGTGCGTGGCCCAACGCTGCCGAGCAAGGCCGAGATCTAAGCAAGCGGTTATCGGCGCGAGCCCACAGAGCGCCTGCCAGAGAAGGAAAGGGGGGGAGGAGGGGGTGCGGGGGGGAGGATGAAAGGCGAGGAAACCGTAAAGAAATTGAAAGGCAGTGCGCCAGCCTCTGCAGGGGCAAAGGGGGCATACGCGTGTCTGCGCGCAGAGGAGAGGGAGACGTTGAGCGGGTAGACACAGAGGCACACCGATAGGCAGTGGAGTTTGAACGAAATGCTGGCGAGACGAGGCGAGAGAGACGAGACGAGACGAGAGAGAGAGAGAGGCGAGACGAGAGAGCCGGCGCAGGTGGGCCGTCTCACAACGTCTGCAGCGGGCAGTACGTCACTCTGCACAAAAATGGCAAAAAAACACATCAATGAGAAGAACGAATGAAAGACAACGAACGCGTTGTGCGGTTGGACATCGCCACCCAGCGGGCCCGCGTCCCATCACGCGAGCACAGCCGCACATGTGCACGCACACACGCACACCACCTCTACCACCAACGCCCAGGCCGACTAACGAGTCAAGGGGCAGGGCTGAACCCAACACCGTTGGGCGACGCTCAGCCCCCCCCAACACCAGCGGGCACAGCGAGGCCCGGGTGACACACCGCCCATCGCATGGATGGCGCGGACGTGGGTGCTGCGGCAGGCCGCTCCAGCGCACCGCCACCCACGACCTGGCCGCCGACGCCGGCAGCCGGGAGTCGCTCGGACCCCCACGCCGCCGGCGCTTAGGCACGTCACCACCAGAGGCGGCTCTGCGTTGGCAGGGATGAGAGGGGGGGGTGCTGGCGCCTGCGATGCCACGCGCTGCGGTGTGCCCTCCCCCATCCGGTCAACAGGGAAGAGGGGGGAGGACACTGCAAGAGAGAAAGGGCGAGAGAAGTACTTAGATTAAGGAGGTAACGGCACAGCGCTCAGGCACGGGCCAGACGGGGGTAAAACCCGGACGAGACGCCCAACAGTGGGACAAACGGAAAAGAAGGAGAAGTGATGCGCGCGCAATCGAGAGCTCAACGAGTGACTCGACCACCCGCGCGGACTTCCAAAGCCGGCAAAGAATAAAAACCTTTGAGTAGCGCGAGAGAGACGCACGCGCCCAAAACTGAGTAAAAATGAGAGAGATGAGGAAGGGAGAGAGGGGAGTCGCCCCTCATCATACAGCAAGACCAACACCGCCACACCTCATCTCGCCGAGGTCGTGTGGGGTGGAGAAACGGAGAGAGATGGAAAGGAGGAAATACAAGTGAGGCGGAGAGCATCATTCGAGTGGTGTAGCGGAGCATCGATACTTCGGGTGGGGAGGGGAGGGAGAGAGAGAGAGGAGGTTGTTAGCACTGAAGAACCCCCCGCACACACGCCGACAGGAAACAGAAATGGCGGAGGCGGTGGTAAAGGAGGGAAGGCAAGCGATTTGCTGCTGGTGTCCCTTTCATGAGAGAGAGGAAATCGCTGAGCTGGCACAGGCGCACGGCACGGATCAAGTACCAGCGGGACAGCCAGACACAGCACATGGCGCGTGGCTCCAGTAAACATGGTCGGCACACGAGCTCACAGGCAGGGGGCAGACCAAAAAGGAGCCACGGAAGAGTAGAGAAGAGAGGTGGGGTGGGGTCTCACATCGCCGCGACTGCAGCAGTGTGCGTGCGCACAGGAGGGGGAGAGAGCAAGCAAACAAGCGCTCGCACTTCTGAATCTCGCTGCACCTCATCCAGTCCGCGTGCCTCCCCACAGGCCTGTGCGCGTTCGCGGTGGCGTATGAATGGGGGCCAGCTGTATGAGTCGCCGCCCCCACCACTGACTCCCTTCCTCGCCGACTCGCAGCGTGCTCCTCTCGCCTCGCTCCCATTATCCCACGCATGTCCGCCTCTCCACGAAGGCGGGCACAGCGGCAACGAGACGAAGTCAGCGCGCGTGAAGGGTGACCCCGTGGGCAGGGGTGTGGAAAGAAGTGGCGTGCCATGCGCGTGTGCAGGGTGCTCGGTGGCACCACACCACACGGCGAGGGAAAGGAGAGGAAGGAGGCGTCACCAACACAAGCCGTGCGTGCAACGGGTCTCAGCGGCCCGCGCGCGTTGGAAGTCGCAGCGGCATACCGGACTGACCGGCCGCAAAGGAGGCGGCGAGCGGCAGGCTAAGGCGAGCAGAACGGCGCCTCAGCGGACAGAGCACATAAACCCCCGGCAAACGCCCATCGCCTCTAGTGGCGCTCAGTTCTGCGGTAAAGAGTACAGCCCATCATCGACAGCAGTGAACCGGTGTGCCCAGTACTTGTACTCGACGCGGTACACCGGCACCTCATCCGCCTCCGCCATGTCGTACGCAGGCGTCCGCTTCACATTGCGAACCCACTTCACAGCCGGCATGGTGTCCCAGCCCACCACCTCGGACCCCAAAGTGTGCCGGTGCTCCGCCACCCACTCCGCCGCCTGCGCCACAGCGGCTCTCTCAGCGCGGCGTTTCCTGCCCGAGCTGGCAAACGTGGCATGGTGCTCCCTCTGGAAGAAGTGGTGCAGGTAGTAATTATCAGCGGGGGTGCAGCGGTGCGCCACCACCGTCGACCACGTCACGTCGTGCTCTGCGCCGCGGTGCAAGTCGTGGAAGCGCGCTAAGCCCTCCTTGATGAACCAGACACGATTGTTCGGCAGATATCGCGTGCGCGCCGGAGCGATTTTCGGATGAGCAACCAAGCAGGATGTCCTCCTGGTGGAATCGTGCGGCGCGGTAGACAGCTGACAAGTTCTTATCAAACTGCATTACCGCCATCTCCGCAATGTCGACACGCGTTTCGTTAACTGGAGGCTCCAGCACGACTCGAGCGAGCAGACGGTGTAGCATGAAGGTCATGCCAGCGTTAAACTGGGCATTCTGAAATACACGCATGCTGCCCCAGTACATGCACTCTGCCCTGCCCATGTCCAGCGCGTACGTGCTGCTGTTGGCGGCATGGGCAGGCGGCGGCGGTGGCCGGGACTGCATGCCGCCCATCACGTACCGCACATCGCTCAGGAACTGCGGCACCTTCACGTACGCGTCGTCGTCGCCTTGATGATGAAAGGGACATCCCTGAAGGCGTGGTACGCGTACGCCAGCCACAGGATCAGCTTCTGGCTCATCCCAACCTCCACCGGCAGGCCCCACTTTGTTGGCTCGCCGAGCTTCTTCTTGGTCGTTGGCCGCCGGTCCGTCATCATGTCGATCCACAGGACGTTGCGGTGCGTCAGCGCCTCCTGCCACAGCGCAGACGACGCGTGGCAGATGTACTCCGCCGGTGACGTGAACGCCGGCGTCACGGGGAGCGACAGGGCATCGCTCAGGTACGACAGCGCAGACGTCTTCGCGCCGCCAGCCGTCCAGCTGCTGGCCACCACCGCGCACGGTGAGTCCTCCACTGCAGCAATGCTCCAGCCGCGGCGGAGCTCCATCCGGCGCTGCGCAAAGCCCTCGCCGGCCACGGCGTCGACACCGTCGGCCTGCATGGCCCTCGCCAGGAGCGCCTGGGTGGCCGCCTTGTACTCCTCCGTCGTTGGCAGCAGCACCCTCATGCGCGCCCGCCCCGGCGAGGCAGCTGACGTGCCGCTGGGTAGTGACTTGGCAGAGTCCGCGGATGCATCCACAATGGGGTCAGGCTCCGCCGCGGCGAAGACGTAGAGCGCCAGCAGCGCGCCAGTAAAGTGGTTCTCGCGGCGCGCCACCTCCTGGTACGCGAGCCACGTCTTGCGCTGCGCCTCACGCAGGGCGGCGCGCGGGCGCTGATCCGTCGACGGGATGCCCATCACCGCCAGATACGGTGCTCGCGGCGGCACAGACCCCCCAGCCGCGCCACCCACCGCCGGAAAGCCGCTGCCGTGCACGTGCCGCAGCCACTCCCACTGCGGCAGCTCCGCGCGCACGTCCACGTCGTCCGTCACGCTCGCCATCGCCAGCAGCATCGGCCCGATACGGCCCAGCGGGGCAGCCGACGCCGCGAACACGGCGTGGCGCGCCTGCAGCTCCGCGCCCTCCACAGCACTGGCGTAAGTGTGCTGGTCGGTGCAGTCCGCGCAGTCCTTCTCCACGACGTGCAGAGTCCACGACGGGAGGAAGGCAGCGCCGACCACTAGCGGGTCGCACAGCATCGGTCCGACGCGGCAGCGCTGCTGATGGGTGAAGTTGAGTCGCTGCAGTGCATCCTCGTGCTGCACCAGCACCGACCACGGCCCACGCTCTGGGTCTTTCAGATTCAGCAGGTGGTCGAGCGCATTCTCGACGCGTGTGAGGTTCGCATTTTCGAGAAACTGTGTAGCAGTAATTACATAGAGGAGTAGCAGAAGAGCGAGCGCCGAGACAAAGCGGTGGACGATGCGACAAGCGCCACTGCCGAGCACCTTCCCGAGCGGTAGTTTCAGCGAAAGACACGACTGTCGAAGTCGACTGGTTGGGGAGGAGCTTGAGATGCCAGAGGCGCTGAAATCGTAGGAATGTGAGTCGCTGAGGTGGAAGGAGCTGTTGTTGTCCGCGATCTGCGAGATGTTGGAGAGGGGGGCTTGTCCCAGCGAAGCACAACTCTCGCCAGACCCCTCCACTGCCAAGGGTGGCACCATCGTCACATCCAAAGTCGCACTTCCGCGAAGGGCGTTGGTGCGCCGCTTCACCACTAACGGCGACGTCACGCCGGACATGTTTCAGCAGGGGTGCCCCCCTTCGAGTCACGATGAGCGGGGCCGTTCCTCTCGTCCGGAGAAAAGGACTGGCAGGCAGTGAGAGTGGGAGAGCGAGAGAAGGGAGAGGGAGGTGATCGCGCTGAGTGTTCGCCACGCGTTGCGAGTGGTGCCAAAAGGCGAGGCAAAAGAGAGACCGGAGGAAGGAAGAGGCACTCGCACACCGGCACGCGAGAGGGCGAGTCGCTAAACGCAAACACAACAGCGCACACCCCACCCCGAGAAAAGAAAGAAAGGCAAAGAGAGAGAGAGAGAGAGAGAGGGTGGCCCAAAGGCAACACTCACCGGGACCAAAAACCAGCACCACGAGGAATGAGTCGCGAGGCGCCGTCCCCTCCTCTCTGGGTGTGCACCTGTGAGTGTGCGTAGGTGTGCGTGTGAGAGGCACAAGCAAAGCGAGAGTGAAAGTAAAGAAGACACTGAAGAACTGCTTCCACCGTTAAAGGACGAAATTTGATAAGAAGAAAAGGCAAGAGAAGGGTAAGGGGGAAAAAAGCGGCCAAGTGGGGAGTCGAACCCAAAACCATCCACCGCACAGCGACCACCAAAAAGACCAGAAAAGAGGCCACAGTGCCGCCACGCTACACCGCACGGCACCCGGAAAGAGAAAAACGAGGGGGAATGTGAGAAAGAAGAACCGGCGTGGCCACCCCCGCTCCCTCTCTCGCCCTCCCGCACACACACACACACACACACCGCGCGCGCTTTCACTTCGATCCTGACTCTCCTCCTCCTCCTTCGTCCGCCGCCTCCTCGTGATTCAGATTGGCGGTGAGACCGAGACAGAGACGGCAAGCGAGAGGGAGGGCGGTTGCAACGTCGAATGAGGTTCCGAGAACAAACGCCCCTTTGTATGGGTGAGGTGTGTGTGTGTGTGTGTGTGTCAGCTCTCTTCCTGCTAGACTGCAGACGCCTGCGTGGAGCGCCTTGGTGCACTTGTGCCGGTCACAGAAGCCTCTGTGCTCGACTTGCCTCACCTACCGTCGGCGGGATGATGGCACAATGAGGACGAGGGTAAAAGGTGGAAAGTGGGAGGGCAGTGAGAGCGTCGGCGAGCCAACACGCGCAGATGTGAACTCGGCAGACACCCCGCGAGCGGAGCGGAAACAAGTCTGCACTCGGCCCACACCGGCGAACAAGAGCGGCCGCGGCGCTGACGGGGCACGGGAGCAAAAGGCGAGTCCCACCACCTTCGAGCGACGAGAGGAGAGGGAGCGGGCAGCACAGCGAAGACGGGGGCGGCGACGGCACGGGGGGAGGGGAGGGAGGGGAGGGGCGCTTCGGACGAAGGGCGGCCAAGAGAAACGAAGAGACCAGCACACCGCAACGAAGTGCCGGGAAAATGACGGGGGAGGAGGGTGATGCACTAGTGGTGGTAAGTAAGGGAATACGGGAGAGCTCAAATGCCCACTGCCTTAGTGGTGGGGGGCGGGGGAAGGGGGGGAGGGCTGTAAAATGAGGGGAGGAAGTCGTCGGAACACGCCACAACGGGGAGAGACGCAGCCGAGTCGTGCGCTGTCGTTGTCAGCGCTTTACACAGTGCGACAATGTGCAGTGGACAAGGGAGTGTACGAGAGAGTGGAAAAGACGCAGCGGCGTCGCACTTGCTGCTGCGTTGCTGTGCGCGTGGAAGAGGCGGCCTTTCCGCTTTCCGCCCTGTACGTTGCCTCTGTCTTTCACGCTCGCTTTCCCCCTTTCGCTTCCCTGTCGCAGGTGCGCACGTGTGGTCCGGCGGAGTGCACTGAGAGGGAGCAAGGGGAAGGAGGATCAGACAGTGAGACCGACGAGCGCAGCGGTAATCGTTTGCTTACTTGTCTTCCAGAAGGCGATGTAGTTGCTAGCGGCAGATTCTAGCGCGAGCACAGTTCACCGTGAAGAGGCAGGCAAGAGAGGGAAACTCCGAGAAAGGGGAGCATATGAGGGGAAGGGGGGTACCGCGAGCGGCGTCGGTGACGCAGCGATCAAGAGATCGTTGTGGGGATATGGGTTACGGAGGATTGGCGCAGGTGGATTGGACCGAGCGTGAAGACGGAAAGAGAGGATAGGGGGAGAGAGAGAGAAGGGCACAGGAAGAATTCACGAGCACGAACAAGAGGGAAAGGTGACGCGGGTTGGCACGCGCGCGAAGACTCAGCATTCACTCAACCGGCCAGCACACAACGCTGGAGGAGGCATACCAGAGCAGCGACGGTGCCCGAGGCGCAACAGTGCGCATGAGGAGGGGGCAGCTGCGAAGGGGAGGCGACACACGCGCGAAGGGGGGGGGGCGCACGGGCTGCCTCACTTTCCTTTGCGTGCACCGCACACACACCACCACCACCACCGCATGCCGCAAGTCCACTGCAGTGTGCGCGCCCGCGTTGCCGCGACCGCCAACCAGGGCTACCACAGCCGGCACCCATTACCGATGGGGGGGGGGAGTAGCAGAGCTATCCCACTCACCCACACACCACATAGAGGGAGCGGGGGAAGAGGGGAAGCTGGTGGCAGTACAGCGGCACCGTGTCGCATGATTCAACGCACTGATCTACGGGGAGATGAGTGGCCCCGCTGCGCGCGTGCGCTACGAGGAGCGCAGGCACACAAGAGAGGCGCACACATCCCTGCAGGGCGAGAGTAGTACAGCACCACAAGAGCGGAGACGCAGCCTCTCTACGCGGTGATGAGCAGAGCAGCGTCCCACCGCCCCAAATACGCACGCAAATATACTGAGGGAAAAAGGCAAGAAGAAAACACAGAGGAAAGAGAGAACGAACGAAGAGGAGGGGAGAATGGGGGGGATCGACCAACCGCACAGCCTACCCCACGACTCGCGGCCGGCACAGCCACAGTGGCACCACACCACACCACACGGCGAGGAAAAGGAGAGGAAGGAGGCGTCACCAACACGAGCCGTGCGTGCAACGGGTCTCAGCGGCCCGCGCGCGTTGGAAGTCGCAGCGGCAAATGCACGACACAAGCCCGATTACGAAGGTCGACGCACACGGCGACAAAAGGAAAAGAGGCTCGACGACACTGCGGCCGTAACGCGCTAAGCCCACGGAAGTGCGCGAAGGCCCTCGTCAATGGAATCATCAAGCCACCTGGGCCGGTGTGCCCAGTACTTGTACTCGACGCGGTACACCGGCACCTCATCCGCCTCCGCCATGTCGTACGCAGGCGTCCCCTTCACATTGCGAACCCACTTCACAGCCGGCATGGTGTCCCAGCCCACCACCTCCATCCCCATGGCGCACCGGTGCTCCGCCACCCACGCCGCCGCCTGCGCCACAGCGGCTCTCTCAGCGCGGCGTTTCCCGCCCGAGCTGGCCAGCGTGGCATGGTGCTCCCTATGGAAGAAGTGGTGCAGGTAGTAATTATCAGCGGGGGTGCAGCGGTGCGCCACCACCGTCGACCACGTCACGTCGTGGTAGTCGGCGCGGTGCAAGTCATGGAAGCGTGCTAAGCCCTCCTTGATGAACCAGACACGATTGTTCGGGCAGATATCGCGTGCGCGTCGGAGCGCGTTTCGGATAAGCACACCAAGCAGAACATCCTCGTGCTCATACACCAACGTGTGGTACGCCTCCGAGAATGAAGGGTCGAAGTCCATCACTGCCAGCCGCACAGCCACGGTATACTCCCCGTTGGGACGAGGCTCCAGCACGACTCGAGCGAGCAGACGGTCCAGCATGAACAGCAGCCCAGCGTTATACCTTATTTCTTCAAAGACATGCATGTTGCCCCAGTACATGCACGCTTCCCTGCCCATGTCCAGCGCGTACGTGCTGCGGTTGGCGGCATGGGCAGGCGGCGGCGGTGGCCGGGACTGCATGCCGCCCATCACGTACCGCACATCGCTCAGGAACTGCGGCACCTTCAAGTATGTGTCGTCGTCGCCTTTGATGATGAAAGGGACATCCCTGAAGGCGTGGTACGCGTACGCCAGCCACAGGATCAGCTTCTGGCTCATCCCAACCTCCGCCGGAAGGCCCCAGTCGCCTGGCTCGCCGAGCTTCTTCTTGGTCGTTGGATGCCGGTCCGTTATCATGTCGATCCACAGGACGTTGCGGTGCGTCAGCGCCTCCTGCCACAGCGCAGACGACGCGTGGCAGATGTACTCCGCCGGCGACGTGAACGCCGGCGTCACGGGGAGCGACAGGGCATCGCTCAGGTACGACAGCGCAGACGTCTTCGCGCCGCCAGCCGTCCAGCTGCTGGCCACCACCGCGCACGGTGAGTCCTCCACTGCAGCATTGCTCCAGCCGCGGCGGAGCTCCATCCGGCGCTGCGCAAAGCCCTCGCCGGCCACGGCGTCGACACCGTCGGCCTGCATGGCCCTCGCCAGGAGCGCCTGAGTGGCCGCCTTGTACTCCGCCGTCGTTGGCAGCAGCGCCCTCATGCTCTCCCGCTCCGGCGAGGCAGCTGACGTGCCGCTGGGTAGTGACTTGGCAGAGTCCGCGGATGCATCCACAATGGGGTCAGGCTCCGCCGCGGCGAAGACGTAGAGCGCCAGCAGCGCGCCAGTAAAGTGGTTGTCGCGGCGCGCCACCTCCTGGTACGCGAGCCACGTCTTGCGCTGCGCCTCACGCAGGGCGGCGCGCGGGCGCTGATCCGTCGACGGGATGCCCATCACCGCCAGATACGGTGCTCGCGGCGGCACAGACCCCCCAGCCGCGCCACCCACCGCCGGAAAGCCGCTGCCGTGCACGTGCCGCAGCCACTCCCACTGCGGCAGCTCCGCGCGCACGTCCACGTCGTCCGTCACGCTCGCCATCGCCAGCAGCATCGGCCCGACACGGCCCAGCGGGGCAGCCGACGTCGCGAACACGGCGTGGCGCGCCTGCAGCACCACGCCCTCCACAGCACTGGCGTAAGTCTGCTGGTCGGTGCAGTCCGCGCAGTCCTTCTCCACGACGTGCAGAGTCCACGACGGGAGGAAGGCAGCGCCGACCACTAGCGGGTCGCACAGTAACGGTCCGCCGCGGCAGAGCTGCTGATGGGTGAAGTTGAGTCGCTGCAGTGCATCCTCGTGCTGCACCAGCACCGACCACGGCCCACGCTGTAGGTCTTGGAGACGCAGCAGGTGGTCGAGGGAGTAGGGGGTGCGCAAGACGTAGCGCACTTCGTACGTCACCAGCGCCGTCAGGAGGAGAAGGACGAGCATCACAATGCCAAACTGAAAGGCGCACCCCTTGTACGGTGGGCGGTCCAGTAACCACCGGCCCAAGGTTGGCGCCGAGAACCTGCGCACTGACAGGGACAATGAGAGCAACACACGGGACACGGCGTTGGTGTCTGTGAGTGTGGGCAGAGGCACTCGTTTTGCCGTGGAAAGGAGCGACAAGAGGAAGGCGCTGCCCATCAAGGCCTTTGGGGGGGCAATGTGGGAGGCCTTATCGCCGTCCGCGTCAACGGCAGCCCCCAGCACAGCACGCCGCTTCAAGGGCTGTTCCACACTGCTCCGCATCGTGGTGGCTTGCATGACTGACGTCCTCTCTTGCGCGTCAGTCGCCGAAGCGGTGCTCGAGGTATTTCCGTCTGAGAGTGTCCACACACACACACACACACACACACACACACAGGGCGAGGACGGTCAGAGAGAGTGGCGCACGAGACTGTGAAAGAGATTGCGGTGCGTTGGTATGCGAAGAAGCGGTGGGGTGTTCAGGAGGCAAACACACACGCACACGCACACATAAGCAAAGAGGTCGCAAAGACTGTCGACTACACACGCTGCAGGCGCGGAGCTGCCAGAGAGAGAGAGAGAGAGCACAACAGAGAGCAAAGAGGGGCAGAGAGGGAGGCATGGCGCTATGAGGAAACGATGCCGCGACAACCCGGAGTGCAGAGCGTGCAGAGGAAAGAACGAGAGAGAGCGCATGAACAGCCGATGGGGCGCTGCCGACTCCCCACATCCCCTCCCCATTGCGTCTGAAGAGAGAAGTCAGGCGGCAGTGCCTTACAAGAGTCCTTAATGAAGAAGGAAGACGTGGCCAGCAGAGCCCTTCGCCCCGCTGGCCCCCTTCCACGCGTACGTGCCGCGCCATCGGCGCCAGGGGGCCCCCGCGTGCAACGCACGCCTGACGAGCCCAGGGAAGAAGCAGACAGGACCCGAGATCCGGCGCCCCACCTCCAAGCCCCGGCACAACACGGCACACGGCGCGGGGCCCCCCCACCCCCACCTCGCAGGGGAGTCTGGCGGACCCAACGGCGCCCTGCCCGCGCGCGCCCCCCGACACAGCGCCAGCCCAGACCTCTCCGCCGGCACCCAGCAGCCCGCCCAGCCGTACCACCCGTGGGCAGCCTGTCGACTGCCTGGCCTCTCCTCACATGGAGTGGAGGGGGGGAAGGGGGGAGGGAGTACGAGAGCCGTGGCACCACGCGCCGGAGAGGTGGGTTGGCCATCCTCCTCGCTCAGGGGAGAGGCGAAGGTAAACGGACGTACACGGCAGTCAGAGCGAGCGGGAAAAAGAAGCGCAGAAGATAACGTGTGTGAATGCGCGCGTCCGGCGGCGCTTTCGAGATGATCTCGTGTGCCTCTCGGGGATCAAATCAGTCCGAGGAGACGCTCTAGAGAAAGAGACAGCGGAGAGGATCGCGGGGGAGGAAGGGCGCGGTGTTGTGGTTAAGCCAACCGCTGCGGTAGTTCGCTGCAGTACCACATCGCACAGCCGCCTCAATCTCCTTGCGCTCGCACCGTAGCGAGAACTCACATGCATGCACACGCCTCACCCACAACGCACTGTCACAGGGCTGTGCACTGCTGGGTTGGTGTTCCCTTCATGATCTGGCCGTCTCGAAGGCTCTTCGGCCTCGCTTTCTGGCTTTCGCCGACACGCTACGTGTATGTGTGTGTGTGTGGGTGGGTGGATGGGTGGGTAGGTTCGCTGAGAGTCTCGCTACTCCAACGCGCCACCCGCTTACGGTCACCATCTCACCACTGCGGTAGAGAGCGATACCCATCATGAATGTTCGTTGCCTCATGCCTCCAGTACTCGTAGCGGTTGTCGTAGACGGCAACACCGTCGCCTTCAGCCAGCGTGAATGACGGACGCCGCGAAGTGCCTCGAACCCACTGCACATCAGGCAGCCCGCTCCAATTCATCGCCATCATGTGTGGATCCTGCAGGTTCCTCTCCACCCACTGCGACGCCATCTTGACCGCTGCCGCCTCGTGCCCCTCCTCGGTTTCATACATGCTTGCGGCGGCGGCTATGCGGTGCTCCTCCTGAAAGTAAAAGTGGAGGTAGTAGGCGTCCGAAGGTCGGCAACGGTGCGCCACCACCGTCGACCACGTGACATTGTGCGTCCGGCCAACGTGCATATCGTGAAACCGCGCATACCACTCCTTCACATACCACAGCCGTCCATTGCGGCACAGCGACTTCACACGTGGCAGGGCGCGGTAAATCTGCAGCCCAATGAGGATGTCTTCGTGGTGGAACATAATCCGCCGGTAGGCCGAAGTGCGCTTTCTGGAGAAGTCGTCAGCAGCGAGACGCAACAAATCCAGCCGCCGCTGGCCCACCTTCGGTTCCAGCAGCGCCTCCACAACACGCCGGTGAAGCATAAACGTCATGCCGGCGCTGAACTGCGTGTGCAAGTGATGCCGCAGGCTACCCCAATACACACACTCCGTATCCTCCGCAAGAGAACACTCGTTGCCAGACCCTCCTCGCTCAGCAGCCCGAGAGCCTCAGACACATTCTCCTTTCCACTCGCAGCCTCACCTCGCGCCGGTGGCGGCGGCGGTGGCCGGGACTGCATGCCGCCCATCACGTACCGCACATCGCTCAGGAACTGCGGCACCTTCACGTACGCGTCGTCGTCGCCCTTCATGATGAAAGGGACATCCCTGAAGGCGTGGTACGCGTACGCCAGCCACAGGATCAGCTTCTGGCTCATCCCAACCTCCACCGGCAGGCCCCACTTCGTTGGCTCGCCGAGCTTCTTCTTGGTCGTTGGCCGCCGGTCCGTCATCATGTCGATCCACAGGACGTTGCGGTGCGTCAGCGCCTCCTGCCACAGCGCAGACGACGCGTGGCAGATGTACTCCGCCGGCGACGTGAACGCCGGCGTCACGGGGAGCGACAGGGCATCGCTCAGGTACGACAGCGCAGACGTCTTCGCGCCGCCAGACGTCCAGCTGCTGGCCACCACCGCGCACGGTGAGTCCTCCACTGCAGCAATGCTCCAGCCGCGGCGAAGCTCCATCCGGCGCTGCGCAAAGCCCTCGCCGGCCACGGCGTCGACACCGTCGGCCTGCATGGCCCTCGCCAGGAGCGCCTGAGTGGCCGCCTTGTACTCCACCGTCGTTGGCAGCAGCGCCCTCATGCTCTCCCGCCCCGGCGAGGCAGCTGACGTGCCGCTGGGCCGTGACTCGGAAGAGTCCGCGGATGCATCCACAATGGGGTCAGGCTCCGCCGCGGCGAAGACGTAGAGCGCCAGCAGCGCGCCAGTAAAGTGGTTCTCGCGGCGCGCCACCTCCTGGTACGCGAGCCACGTCTTGCGCTGCGCCTCACGCAGGGCGGCGCGCGGGCGCTGATCCGTCGACGGGATGCCCATCACCGCCAGATACGGTGCTCGCGGCGGCGCAGACCCCCCAGCCGCGCCACCCACCGCCGGAAAGCCGCTGCCGTGCACGTGCCGCAGCCACTCCCACTGCGGCAGCTCCGCGCGCACGTCCACGTCGTCCGTCACGCTCGCCATCGCCAGCAGCATCGGCCCGATACGGCCCAGCGGGGCAGCCGACGTCGCGAACACGGCGTGGCGCACCTGCAGCACCACGCCTTCGAGAGCGCTGGCGTGAGTCTGCTGGTCGGTGCAGTCGGCGCAGTCCTCCTCCATGACGTGCAGAGTCCACGCAGGGAGCATGTGCGGCGAGAGCAGCAGCGGCTCCGTGCACTGACTCGCCCGGATGCGTCTGCTAGAACACCGCGCTAGCCATTCTTTCACGAGTATCGCCTTGCTCAGGCGGTCCACGGCGCCTTCGTGCTGCACCAGCACAGACCACGGCTTGGAGCGCGGTCCCAGAAGGCGCGCCAGCTGTGCCTCCGACAGGGGGTGACGGCGCCTGCTCCACATAGATAGCCACCACAGCACCACCACAAAGCTGACACACAGAGCAATGCACATGAGCAGGTGCATAGGCCGCTCGCGCATGCCTGTGAGCCGCCCCCAAAGCCGCGCCGCGCCGAGCCTAACGCGCCGAACAAGGCGCCAAAGTTGCGGAGGAGGACGCGACCCGCCGGCATCCTCGGGCTTGAGCTTCGGTGATCGCGGTGCTGTGCAGTTGGGAGTCGCGGAGTATCTAAAGAAGCCGGTGCATCGCTGCGGCAAGTTGGTCACGCAGGACAGAGGGGTCTCGGAGAACGGCATCGCAGACGTTGGTGATCCGCCGGGGGTGGCCATCTCGCTGTGCATCCACGACATGTTTAGCGTTTAGGGGAGGCAAACCCGCGGGTGTAGGGGAGCGCAGGGCCGCCTTGCTGTATAGGAGACGCGACCTCCGACGCGGCCGGGGATATAGGCGGCCTAGGCGAGCCCGCGTCGCCGGCAAGCCGAGCGCGGAGTAGGGATGCGAGTAAACAGAAAAACCAAAGAGAAGCGAGAGAGAGGGGGTGGCCACAGTGATGCGGCGCTCTCCCCAGTACGCCACCGCGATGCTCACACGAGAGTCCGCAGGAAGGTGAGCGCCAGCGTGCGTACTCCGCCTGAACAGAGCGCAGCGGCGGACAGCAAGTAAAGGGAGAAGAAGCGCAGGGAAGGGGGAAATGCGCAAGCACACTCACTTTCCTTCGTCGGCCTGCAAGAGAGAGGGAGAGGAGAGAGCGAGAGAGAGACTTCGAGGCCGTGAGCGAGTCTGCATTGTCGGCTCGATCGCTCCGCCTCCTGGGCGGTGTGGGCGTGCGTGACGCTCACACCGAGGCCAGGCCGGCAGGAGTAGAGAGCAGCTGCTATGCATGAGCAGCGATACGCATACGCCCTGTGGTGGGGCTAGCGAAGGGGGAGAGTGCGGTGCCGCCCTGCCCCTCCTGCGCACTGTCTCACCGCCCCCCTCCCGTGTCGCCCAGCTGCACCCCCTCGCGCAGGGCTCACCGGATCACAGCCCGGCCGCTCTGTAGAGCCTTCGCCGGATTTCATGAGGCAGGCCCGTGGGCCACGCACGACAGGTGATCCGTGAAGCAACATGCAAACTGCACTGACTGGGTGGGCAGCTCTGGCAGGAAGCAGTGCGCCACGCTGCGAATGACTGCTACCCACTGGAGAGCAGCCGTGCTGCCCCTTGGAGAAACCGCCAGCATCGCTGGGTCGGAATCGGCAGGACTCGGGTCCTCAGCCACAGCCGTCCCAAGAGGCGCTCGAGCTGGTCCACCGTGTCGAGCTTCGAGTTGATTCCGCGCGCAGCCCCCTCGCGGCATTCCCACCAAGGCAGACCACCTTCGCCTTGCGGCCGCAAATCACCGCCGCAAACGTACAGTCGGGCGCGGCCTTCACTTCGTCCTCGCTCAGAGTGACGTGGAAACGGGCCCGCCGCCTGAGCCGCCGGCACCACTGCCTGCCTCGCTGCTCGGCACGTGTCGGCACAGGCTGCACGCTGTTCGCCCACACACTGGCCCCCACGTCCGTAGCGGGGCGCACGGCGTAGGAGAGGGCGGGCCACGGCTGCTGGCACCCTCTGCACTACTCCACGGCTTGCGCACCACCCCGCTGGCATGGCTCTCAGCTGGCCGGCCATCACGTCCAGCAGCGCCGAACGCGGCGAGGGGCTTTGGCTCATCGGGCATGGGCGGCTGAAAAAACCCATCGCTTTCCGGTGCGTCGCTCGGCCACGGCGAGCCACGTGTTCGCCACTGGCGGCCGCACGAAGAAACTCCCCTGAGCTGAGCACGACCCTCCCCCACCACGGAGAGAGCGCAACCGACCGCGCAGCTGCGGGAGTCGCCTCACTCCGGGAGGCCTGCCGCGCGGGCACGGGAGAGACGGCTCCCACAGCCCCCATCCGGGCGCTTTCGCCCCGGCCTGTAGCCCCATGCCAGAACACGGAGGATGCCGCTCGGGAGCGCATCCGACGGTCCTCTTCGGCGTGCGGCAGTCCTCTAGGGGGCCCCTCAAAGGCGCCATAACGCACGCGCTCCCAGTCGTGGCACAGCCCGTCCCAGGGCAGCACCCGCCTTGCCTCTTGGCAACGAGCGTGGGCAGCCTCCATGAATCGGCTGGGAACAGCCTCGAGGCGGGTGTTGGCGGCGGCGTCCTCGCGGCGCTGGATGTGTTCTCATCCGGCACCCTAGCCCTCGTCAGCGCCAGGGCTGCATCGTCGGCGGTCAGTATCTCCACGCGCGTTGGACGACCGTCCTTCCCCCAGTCTTGCAAGCCCACAGGGCACGAGCGGTTGCCGGGGAGATCGCGGTTGGGCCTCGCGAACGAAAGGCTCGGCCACCCGGGGAAGGCCCATGCGCAGCCCCTTTTCCAGCGTCAGCCCGCCGGGGCTCGACGGGAATGGGGGCCCCTCTGCAGCACGTGGGCCAGAGTTGCACGCAGAGCATTCATGTCTGGCATAGCTCCGCCAGCGCGTGAGAGAGTGGCGGGGGTGCTGTGGGGTCAAACGGGACGTGGCATTATGGACTGGGGTGCACCCGAGCCCTCCAGCAGGGGGGCTCGTGCCCTCCCGCCTGCCGGCGGGGGACGGAAAGAAGGGGGGCATGGAGAGAAGTGCGAGAGAGTCGTTCGCATTCATGCTGTCCTCCGGTCTCCATGCGGGTGTGGGAAGGAGGGAGGAACAATGCACGGCGGACGCTCTGCCAGGTTCATCGATAGGTGGACCCACCCACACGGCCGTTACGATCCGCACCTGCGCACACGCAGCACACGCACTCGCCCGCCGACCCCGCCGCTTTTCGAGATTGCCACGCGTAGTCAACGACGCTGGTGGGCGAAGAAGCGAGAGGATCGCCAGGGCGCAGAAACGAAAGCGAAGCGGAAGGGGGCGAGGAGGAGGAGGAGGGAGGAGGGAGGAGGAGAACACGTTGAACAAGCAAGAAGCCCAGTAAGCGGTGCAGATTCACACGGACGCACAGGACGCGCACAGCCCTCATCACACACCGCCAGCGAAGCTCTCCGACGCGGAAGTGGGTAGAGGGGGGGAAGGGGGAAGGCCAAACAAATCGAGCGCAGCATCCGCCTCCTACGGCCCTCTCTCATCGATGACGAAAACTGCAAAAATGACTGAGTTACGGATGTGATTGGAATCCCTGATAGACCTCCGCCTCCGGTATCCTGTACGGCATGTACTCGTGACTGTACACCCCCACTCCATCCCCGGGTGCCACGACAAGCGGTGGCTTCGAGGAAGGCGGGGTCGCCCACTTGGTGTCGGGCAAGTCATTCCAGTCGGTCACGTTGCTGGGGTGCAGCGACTTGTGCGTCTGGGCCCACGTTGTCGCCCTCTGCAGCATCGCCGTCGACGCACTTATGGCGTGCATTGCGTTGGCGGTGTGCTCTGTGCGGAAGAAGCAGTGAAGGTAGTGCAAGTCCGCCGGCCTCGTGCGGTGGGCCACGACGGTCGACCACGAGACAGGCTGCACACGACCAACACGTAAATCGTGAAACCGATGTAAGCTCTCCTTGACGTAATGCAGTGTGTTGTCTGGGCACAGTTGCTGGACGCGAGGTTGGCGGTCTCGAATCAGAAACCCAAATAGAATCTCCTCAGTTGTGAAATGAGCAGCGTAGTACTCCTTAGCAAACCGCGCATCAAAGTCGCGCAGGGTCATGCGAATCACGTCAAACCCCCTGCGCTTGATGCCATCGAGATGCGTGATGGACGGAGACTCGGAGACCCCTTCGCCTCCACACGCGTGCCTGCACCCGAGCAGCAGGTCAGTTGCGCTACGTCTAGCCAACTCCACATGAGTTGAATTCGCAGCGAAGGACGACGGACGAGGGTGGCAGCACAGATGAAAGGTTGACAGCGCCCAAAAAAGCTCAAGTAGCGCTTCCTTCAGGAGTGGGCAGCACTGGCGCCGCCGACAGCGGGGATGTGGTCATCGGTGACGGTGGCGGTGGTGGCCGGGCCTGCATGCCGCCCATCACGTACCGCACATCGCTCAGGAACTGCGGCACCTTCACGTACGCGTCGTCGTCGCCTTTGATGATGAAAGGGACATCCCTGAAGGCGTGGTACGCGTACGCCAGCCACAGGATCAGCTTCTGGCTCATCCCAACCTCCACCGGCAGGCCCCAGTCGTGTGTCCGCCGAGCTTCTTCTTGGTCGTTGGCCGCCGGTCCGTCATCATGTCAATCCACAGGACGTTGCGGTGCGTCAGCGCCTCCTGCCACAGCGCAGACGACGCGTGGCAGATGTACTCCGCCGGCGACGTGAACGCCGGCGTCACGGGGAGCGACAGGGCATCGCTCAGGTACGACAGCGCAGACGTCTCTGCCGTTCCGTCGGAGATGACACTTTGTATGTGGCTGCACGGACTCGCATCCGACTGCTTGCTGGAAATCCACTCAGAGCGCAATGTCATTCGACGCTGTCGGTAGGTGACAACAGCACCGCCGCCAGCGATACTCACTTGCGCCTTGGAGGCAAGCTCGTACTCCCTCACGGTGGGCGCTACAGAGGATGCGTTCACGTACGCTTGGGCCGCCACCGTCGGCGTATTCGTCGCCGCCGTGGACACGTTTGGTGTCGACGCCCTCTCCGATGCGGCAGACAAGCAGAGCTGCAGCAAGGCCCCTCGGAAGCCGTTCTCGTTTCGGGCCCCTCGAAGTATGTCAGCCATGCCCGCCGCTGCGCCTCCCGCAGTTGCAGCCGCATAACGCTATCGGTGGAGGGGATATGCCCATGACAGCCAGGTAAGGTGGATGACGAGCTGGGCAACCGGTGTGGTGGTTCGCCCCCGCTCACCTGGCTGCAGCTCCCCCCTGATACGGCAGACACACAGCGGGGTAGGGGTGAGGCTCAGCCACAACCGGCGCGGTCTCTCGTCAGGGGGGGCAGAGATGTCGTCCGTGACGCTCAGCACATGGCGAAGAGAATCGGCGGGGGGGGGGGGGGGGGGGGCCAACACGACCGAGAGAGGGGGCAGCCGGCGTGGCAAACACCCCGTGGCGCTCCGGTACGAAGTCAGGAGTTGCTGCGATGGCCGTCGCGTACGTTTGCCGTGTCCGTCCAGTCGACACAGCTCGGCTCCACAAGGCGAAGAGTCCAGGAGGGCAGAAGGCTTGGACTCACTCGGTGCGTTTCACAGTCCAGCGCCAGGTTGTCGCATCCCAGCCGCTCCGTCAAGCTCAAGCGCCTCATTGCATCCTCGTGCTGCACCAGCACTGCCCAGGGGGGGGGCCACTGAGTAGGTGTTGGACTCATCCCCAACGACAGAAGACATCACCGCGAGAGCGGGTGGAGTGTGCCCCTTCCACTGCACTTCGTGGGAAGGCGAGAAATAAAGATACGTGAGCGACAACGTCAGCACGAGGAAGGAGGCAAACACAATGCGCAGCAGTGTGGCCAGGCGGCGACACGGCATCGCTCCGCGAATCATCGGCTGCCGCGCAGGAGCGTCCGCACCGAAGAGCCAACAGCACTGCGCGAGAAGTGGCGATCCCTGCGCACGCAACTCTTGCCCGGCGATGCATCAGTGGTCAGCTCTGAGTCTGTCAATTCGATGATAGATGACACCGTCTGCCCAGACGACGACGGCGAGGCGCCCTCCATGAAGTCAGACACACAACTGAGCAAGGGCGCTAGCGCCGCATTCCCAACGCGGAGGAGCGTGGGCCACATGCGCTCGCGCAGGGAGCTCGTGACCACCACCGGCTCTGTGGAGAGATGCTGCCACACTTTCCTCACCGTCGTCGCCGAGTTTACATTCAAGATGGGGAGAGGTGTACTTACCCCACAGTCAGGGAAAACTCCAAAAGAGAAGACGTTACCACCCAAGAACACACAACGAGGTGCGAGAGGCTTCTCTTACTCCAACAAGATGATGGGCATTCTCAGGGGGTTCGCAGGGGGGTAGAGAGAGGCCCGCCCCGTACGCACACGTGTGTCGCTGTAACGTCCTGGCGTGTATGGGGGAAGCGAAGTTCAGCACGGGAGTGAAGGAAGTGGTGCTGCCCTGGGGGACGATGAAGAGCAAAAATAACAGCGAGAGAGAGGAGGGAGAGGGAGAGTGAGAGGAGGGAGAGGATGCAAGTGTGCCTGTGTGTCGGACATGCGTGAATCTGTGTCAAGTGTACGCGAAGTCCAACACACTGACACACGCAGCCTCGCACGATCGCATCGCTATGCGTCCAGTTCTTTCGGCAACGCACCCATTCGCTGCCATGCAGCACACGCGCCTCCCCCCAACGCCACTCGACACGCCGCGCCTCGCAGCCACGCCCGCCGTGCCGGTCGCCGCGCGGAGCATCCCCCTCGGACTGGCTCAGCCCCCCAACACCAGCAGGCACAGCGAGGCCCGGGTGACACACCGCCCATCGCATGGATGGCGCGGACGTGGGTGCTGCGGCAGGCCGCTTCAGCGCACCGCCACCCACGACCTGGCCGCCGACGCCGGCAGCCGGGAGTCGCTCGGACCCCCACGCCGCCGGCGCTTAGGCACTTCACCACCAGAGGCGGCTCTGCGTTGGCAGGGATGAGGGGGGGGGGGGGGGGGTGCTGGCGCCTGCGATGCCACGCGCTGCGGTGTGCCCTCCTCCCCATCCCCGTCAACAGGGAAGAGAGAGGGAAGGACACTGCAAGAGAGAAAGGGCGAGAGATGACGTGAGAGAGGGTGCCCTGGGCTACAGAAGTAGCAAACAGGGAACAGCACGGAGGCCACCACTTCACACACGGGGAAATTTCTGTCGTTGGCACGCACAATCAGAAGCGGCAGTGGTACCGCTTGCTGGGCGAGACGACCGGGGCTGCCAGACTCTCCATCTTGTCTGCGTGGTACGATGCGCTCATTCACTGGCAGAAGGGAAAGAAATACTGAGTGGTGATGGAGCAGTACATCGTCGCAGCACGGTGGGGCGGAGTCCTCTTCGCTTGCCCGTTTGGCCTCTCTCTCTCTCTGTCTTAGCCGGGCCCTTTTCGCCCTGTACGGGTGTCGCCCCCCCCTCCACCACCCACGCGCCTGCAGTTCGATGGAAGCCTCTCGTTCAAGCGTAAGGCTTCAGGCGCCCCAATCGCTCATATGCCCTACACACATGCAGCTGTCGATGCCCACGCATGAAACGCGGCCCTCCCGCGATGTCTGCCACCACCACCACCCCCACACGCCTACACTAAGGTCTTCCTACGCATTACCCCCGCCGCAACGTTGGCCTGATAACGCTGGTGTCGTGGCCGTGGTGCAGGTTTTCCTCGCTTTGCCGTGTACGTGTCACATCATCTCACGGCGCCGACCTGTAGCCGTTGAAGGTAAGCGTGGCGCTGTCCTTCCAGTACTCGTAATTGTAGCTGTACACGGCGACACCGTCCTCACGGGCTATGACGTACCCCGGGCCCGCAGACGCATTATGTGTCCACACCACCAGCGGCAGCTTGTCCCACTCCCCGACTGTGCCGGGGAACGCGCTACTCTGCTTTGACATCCACGCCGCCACTGCCTCAATCGCCATCTCCTTCCCATCGCCTCCACCGTACGGGTTTTCCAGAGTGGAGGCGATGTGCTCGTGTTGGAAGAAGTAATGCAGAAAGTACGCGTCAACTGGTCGGCAGCGGTGCGCCACCACCGTCGACCACGTCACCGCACGCAGTCGCCCGTGGTGCAAGTCATGGAAGCGTGCGTAGCTCTCCTTCACATACCAAATCGTCCGACCAGTGCACAACTTCCTCGCACGCTTAAACCGCCTCCGGAGAGTCATACCGATCATCACGTCTTCATGCTGAAGGCCGCTTCGGCGGTAAAGAGGCTTCAGTACTTCGGAAAATTCCTGAACAGCCAGCAGGCCCAGATCCACATCAGCGCTCCTCGCCGGCCGTTCCAGTATGATCTGCACGAGGCGACGGTGCAGCAGGAACAGCATGCCCGCGTTGAAGCGAACGTCCAGCATCCTGCGGCTGCTACCCCAGTAGAAGCACTTCGTTTCAGGGACTGACGGAAGCCGGTAGAGGGGCACCTCGCCCTCCCATACGGTGGCCTGCGTGATTGCGGTGCTTCCCATCACCGCAGTGTCCGTCTGTCGCGACGGTGGCGGCGGTGGTGGCCGGGACTGCATGCCGCCCATCACGTACCGCACATCGCTCAGGAACTGCGGCACCTTCACGTACGCGTCGTCGTCGCCCTTCATGATGAACGGGACATCCCTGAAGGCGTGGTACGCGTACGCCAGCCACAGGATCAGCTTCTGGCTCATCCCAACCTCCACCGGCAGGCCCCAGTTCGTTGGCTCGCCGAGCTGCTTCTTGGTCGTTGGATGCCGGTCCGTTATCATGTCGATCCACAGGACGTTGCGGTGCGTCAGCGCCTCCTGCCACAGCGCAGACGACGCGTGGCAGATGTACTCCGCCGGCGACGTGAACGCCGGCGTCACGGGGAGCGACAGGGCATCGCTCAGGTACGACAGCGCAGACGTCTTCGCGCCGCCAGCCGTCCAGCTGCTGGCCATCACCGCGCACGGTGAGTCCTCCACTGCAGCAATGCTCCAGCCGCGGCGAAGCTCCATCCGGCGCTGCGCAAAGCCCTCGCCGGCCACGGCGTCGACACCGTCGGCCTGCATGGCCCTCGCCAGGAGCGCCTGAGTGGCCGCCTTGTACTCCGCCGTCGTTGGCAGCAGCGCCCTCATGCTCTCCCGCCCCGGCGAGGCAGCTGACGTGCCGCTGGGCCGTGACTCGGAAGAGTCCGCGGATGCATCCACAATGGGGCCAGGCTCCGCCGCGGCGAAGACGTAGAGCGCCAGCAGCGCGCCAGTAAAGTGGTTCTCGCGGCGCGCCACCTCCTGGTACGCGAGCCACGTCTTGCGCTGCGCCTCACGCAGGGCGGCGCGCGGGCGCTGATCCGTCGACGGGATGCCCATCACCGCCAGATACGGTGCTCGCGGCGGCGCAGCCCCCCCAGCCGCGCCACCCACCGCCGGAAAGCCGCTGCCGTGCACGTGCCGCAGCCACTCCCACTGCGGCAGCTCCGCGCGCACGTCCACGTCGTCCGTCACGCTTGCCATCGCCAGCAGCATCGGCCCGACACGGCCCAGCGGGGCAGCCGACGTCGCGAACACGGCGTGGCGCGCCTGCAGCACCACGCCCTCCACAGCACTGGCGTAAGTCTGCTGGTCGGTGCAGTCCGCGCAGTCCTTCTCCACGACGTGCAGAGTCCACGACGGGAGGAAGGCAGCGCCGACCACTAGCGGGTCGCACAGTAACGGTCCGCCGCGGCAGAGCTGCTGATGGGTGAAGTTGAGTCGCTGCAGTGCATCCTCGTGCTGCACGAGGACACTAATGTCTTGAGTCCAGCCTCTCATTTCCTCCATCAGCTGTCGAGTGGCCGCGCTGAGGACACGCTTCTGGGTCGAGCGGCGGCCAAACCCCCATATGAGTGACACTGAAAGGAGCAGGAAAAGGACGCAGGTGGCGACAGTGGCCGCCATCCCACGCCTCCCAAGACGGTGCTTCCACGCACGGTAATGCAGGAGTCGAAGCCACAGTCTTGCTGCGCCGCCGGTGACGCCCGGGGTGTTGGCATACGGCCCAGGCGCGTTGGGGGACATGGAAACGTGCAGGTGCTGCTCGAGGGAGTTTGAAGGACGTACGTGCCCATGAAAGGCAAGCAGCGGGGTCGCCGAGGAGTTCACGGTAGGCGCGCTCGCGGCTTTGAGAAGCTGTTGTGGTTGGTTGGTGTCTTCCGCAGCGTATCCATCACTGCGCAGAAGCCCTGCGGACCGCTCGTGAGTGGTGAGACTGGGCAGCGATAGACGGCCTGCACCAACACCGACGTTGCACCGGCGCTTTATCACGTTGCTGACGAACTCGTCGTCCATCATGGCAGCACAGACACACACGCGCGCATTCCCCTCGCTCGGTTACGCCGTTAACTGTGCGTAACGGTAGTGAACAAAGGAGACGAGGAGGTGGACAGCGTTGACAAGCGCACGAGACTGCCGAGCACGTGGCAGCGCAGGAGCGACTGAAAGAGGTGGCGAGCGAGCGAGAGAGAGAGAGAGGTGGCGAGTGTGTCGCGTGCGTGTGTGTGTGTGTGTGTGTGTGTGTGTGTGTGTGTGTGTTGCTCGTCTCTATTGGGAAAGAGGATGGGGTGCGAGAGGTGAAAGCGGAGCGGCCAAAGACAGATGATTAATCGGGGCAGCAACAACAGCTGAAGAAATGCGCAAGGAGACGAGATAAACTGACGAAGGATAATGAGAAGCGAGAGGGGAGTGGGTGGGTGGGTGGTGAAGTCAGTGGGATGTCTGTTGCAAGCAGAGCCTGCCCATCTACGATCGGGAGCCAAGACACGAAGAATGAAGGGAAAGAGAAGAGCAAAGCAACACCACGGCGACGGGCAGACGTGTGTCGAGAGTGTCTGCCTGGAGGAGTGTACGTATGCTTGGTGAAAGCAGCGCAACGCACCTGCGAGGGTCGCAAGGCGGTGACAACTTCGGGGGGAGGAGGAGGGGGGAGAGGCGGATGAAGGAAGTCAAGAGACAGAGGGGGGGTCTGAGAAGCGGCACTCACATGAGCGCTCGAACTGATCTGCTTCGCGAGGGGGGGGGGCGCGTTGGGGTTTTGTATTGCTCTGCTGCCTCCCTCCCTGCTGACCTGCACGGGTGCAGGAAAGGGGAAAAGGTAAGGAGAAAGCGGATGTGAGGCCCCCGGTGACGGCGAGGAGACGCGGGTGCGCTGCGAGTCCAACACGATAAGCAGTGGAAGCTGGAGAAGGGCAGAGCGGGGGAAAGGGGGAGAAAGTGGGGGGCGAAAGGGAGGAGAGAGGAGAGAGGAGGACAGTGGCAAAGAGGGTGCCGATCAGCGGAATCTCGGTTGCACGCACGCACGCACGAAGTCTGTGGCCCATAAATTATGGTCGGCAGCACGGACGCTTCCGATGCGCCTCAGCACAAAGACGATGTCACTCTCGTCCCCCCTGGGTGTTAGGGGCGGCGTCCCTCCTTCTTACCTACGCACTCAGAGGCGCCCTTCCTGGGAACGCTTCCAAGAAGTGCGAGGCAGAGAGGAGAGGAAAGCGTGCGAAACGCCATGCGTGTCGGCTCACTTCACACAGACACACACACACACTGGCACGCCGATTACAACACACAACCGTGTCAGTAGACGCGGGTTTGTCTGCACTGTGCTGAACGCATGTACACGTGGGAGGTGGGGGGAGGGGGGGGGGGGGCGATGGCTGCGCCTACTACACACAAAGCGCAGGACCATAATGGGGCGAGAATGCAAAAAGCCTCCGCAAGCGGGGAGAGTGGAGAAGGAAGAGAGGGACCAGCCAGACGCGCGTGCCCCCCTTGTCTGTTCTACGCCGTACATAAGCACGCACATTCGCTCTCTCTGTCTCTGTCTCGCTTGCGCGAGGCATGTTTCCGCGTTGCTCTGCTGTAACGAGAGGCAAGTCCCTCCCCCTCCGTGGAAGGGAAGAGAGCAGCGGGGTGCCTCCTGCGTCAGTAACCACCTTACCCACCGAGTGTCAGTGCCCCCCCTTCCCAAAGTATAGAGAGCCCCTTCCCTTCCTCTCCACCTCATCCACACCAAGGCGATCGAGTACCTCCACCCTGCGATGTCAAAGAATGCGCCACTTGTGGTGATGCGTCAGCGCTCCATCATGAAAGGCGGTTGGGTCAGAAGAAGTACCCAACAAGAGAGTGGGAAAGTGAGAACAGAAAACAAAAATTGCAATCCAGTTGCGCCCCGTGCCGTGCAATCGAGTCGTTTAGGCTGGGAGGTTGACTCGTACAGCCATCAGCAATCGAGCCCACCCTCCAGCCTAAACTACGCAGATCACACAGTTGACGAAAACAGAAGCAAGAGATGACATCAAGGTTGCACGTCTTCATACTACGTGTAAGGGCAGAGCCACACACGACTCCCCAATTACGCATCTCCAACTCCGCTTCCTTGGCGTTCCATTAGATGATTTGAGTAAGTGAACGCACCTCACTGGCATGTGTGTGGGTGTGGGGGAGGGGGGAGGGGTTATGTGTGTATGTGTGTGTGTGTGTGTGTGTGTGTCCTTCGTTAAGTAGTCGCATGAAGTGCTTATATGCAGGTGCGAGTACCTCTCTTTGGAGTCTGAAGGGGGGGGAGGGAGGGAGGGAGACCACAAGAGAGAGAGAAATACGCCGCACGCCTCACTCGACAACCGGATACGTATCCCCATCACGCTTCACCTTCACCTGCGGCACCGTCATGAGCCCGCCCGGCCCCAGCGCGTCATGGTTCCACGCGGTGAGGGAGATGTTGTACACGGCGACACCGTCTTGTATGAACAGTATTTGCGCCTTTGCATTCTCAGGGCGTGCGCCGTGCGGCACCCATAGAACGGGCTGCATGTCGGCCCAGCCTGGGACCAGCGAAGCATTCATGTTCGCGAATATCCACTGCGCCCCACGCTCCTGCGCCGCTTTCTCAGCCGCTTCCACCTCAGCTGGCGTGGCACCGCCACGCACCCGGTGCTCTTCTGCGAAATAGTACTCATGCAAGTACAACATCTCCGCCGGGGTGCAGGAGTGGACTACTACGGATGCCCACGTCACAGTGCCGCGCACCTCGCGCTGCAGCCCGTGAAAGCGCGGCAGACCTTCCTTGATGTAGGTGATACGCTCCTTCGGACAGAGCTGCGCAGCACGCGCGCGTCCATCGTGCAGGACCTTTCCAATAAAGCGATCTTCTTCGGTCATCGCGGTTCTGGTGTAGATGTTGGCGAAAACGGGGTTAAAGTCCAGCATGGAGAGCCGCACCACGTCCTGCAGCCCGTTGACGCCGTAGGTCGCACGCGGTTTCGCCAACACGACGCGCGCCACCTGCCGAGTCATCGAGTAGTGCACACCCACGAAATAGGGAACACCTTTGGACTGACTCCCCAGCTGGCCCCAGTACACGCATTCGCTCTCTGATGACTGTGTCGGCCGCACCTGAGACGCGGCGAAGGATGACTCACCGCCGACAACCCCCGTGGTAGCCGGTGCTCCGCTGGCGTCATCCAGCGAGCTTGCATCGGGATGGCGCTGCCGCCGACCACTCACCACGTAGGCAAAATCGCTCACCAGCTGCGGCACCTTTACGTAGGTGTCATCGTAGCTCTTGGCGATGAATGGGACGCCAGGGAAGGCGTGGTAGGCGTACGTCAGCCACAGCACGGTCTTCTGGGTCATCCCCACAGCCGTCGCCAGCTCCCAGCGACTCCTGCCGGCCCCTCCCTTCTCTGCTGTCGGTATGTGGTCGGTCAACATGTCAATCCACAGCGCGTTGCCGTGTTGAAGGGCCTCTAGCCAAAGACCGCTCGAAGCCTCACACAAGAAGCGCGCCGCCGCGGTGAAGGCTGGAATGACAGGGAGCCGAAGGTAATCGGCCAGCACCGCCAGCGGTGGACGCGGGTTGCCGGGGCCGCTGCGCACCGTTGATGAAATGGAGTGACCACAGGGTGAGCTCGTAAGATCCGATGTGCGCCACTGGGGTCGGAGAGACATGCGGCGCTGACGATACGAGAAGTCGTCAGGCACCGTGCCTCCTCTGGAGAGCTGCGCGGAAAGTGCGTGGTAGAAGTTGGTTGCGTCGGAGAACTCATGAGCTGTTGGCCGAAAAAACTCCGCCGCGGCAGCAGGTCCGGTGTCTTCATCCTGGCCTATCCATGTTGGGTCCAGTGCCACCTTGCGCTCCGGCGCGGCGAAGATGTACAGGGGCAGAAGGCGCCCTTGAAAGTGGTTCTCGCGGCGTGCAACGGCTGTGTAGCGGAACCACGTACTGCGCTGCGCGTCTCGCAGCTGAGCATGGGAGGTGGTATCAGCAGAGGGGATGCCCATGACAGCAATGTAGGGTGGCGGCTTCACAGCGCCGGCTGGGGAGGAGATGCTGGTGTGCTGCAGCCAACCCCAGCGAGGTAACTCGGCTGCCACATCGATACCGTCAGTCACGCTGCGCATCGCATAGAGCATCGGGCCAATCCGGCCCAGCGGTGCCCCAACGTTGGCAAACACCGCGTATGGGCCGCCCTTCATTATGAGGAGCTCCTCCGAAATGACCGTCGTGAGCGGCACCTTTGCCATTCTGGGTAGACCACCATGAAGGTGAGGGCCCCGACCACCCCGATAGTCCAAGTTGCGCCCCAGCTGCTGTAATGCCCGAAGCCCGGCTAGTTGTCTCACGTTCTCGCTCTGTATTCGTACGAGCCCCTCAGCAGCGCGCTGCACAGCGGCCGTGTACGTGTCACTGTCCAGGCAATCCTCACAGTTTGCCGGCACTACCCTCAGCGTCCATGATGGAAGGTGGATCCACTTTACCTTTTGGGAGAACTTCAGGTTCATGCGCTGTGGCGCGTCCTCGTGCTGAACCAGGATAGACAGGGTGGCATTCCACCCCGGTACATGCGGCTGACGCAGCAGACGCGCGACATAACTGCGTAAGCAAACGAGAAGAAGTGCGCTGCAGACAAGGCTAAGCAGGAGGAAGGCTCGAAGCCCGAGTAGCCACTGCCGCCCTCGACTGGGCCCTTTCTCAGACCCTGCACCCCGGGCCGTCCCCCTTCGGTATTGGCCCATCGACAGCCATACTCGCGAGCATCTCCTCCACCAGTGCATGCACATCCGACGGCGCAAGTTGCTTCCTCTGGCAGTGCTTTGCGGAGCAGCTGCTGCAGCAGACGGCCTGGATGACGAGGACATTAGGTAGAAACGGCCACCATCCTCTTCACAATCCGCTCTGTCGCGTCTGTAGGGCAGCGAGCTGCCCTCCACAACAGCAGCAGCAGCTCCGGGAGCGATACGGTGCCCACCCCAAAGGGGACGAGTGCCTCCGTGAGCCATCGTTGTGTGATCCGATGCTGGTGCTTGAGAAGTTGCCTCGGTCTGCGTCTCCACAAACATGTGAGGTGGCTGCTCAGGTGCCTGACACGGTGGTGACGAGCTCACTGAGTAGGCAGAGAAGCCTTGCGAGTCGCATCCTAAGGGGTCCTGCGAGGAGGTATCCCTCCGCCTGCCCTGATCGGTTCTCCGGGTATCCGTGAGGCCCCAAGCCGTTGCACTACTGAGCAGAGAACACTTGGCCGTGCTTGGACTGCCCTTACCGGCGGTGGCATTGCCGCCATCTTCATCGTCGAAGTCGTGTGGGCTCAGCATGCTACCTGAGCCGCTAAGATGACTCTGTCGTAAGCACTTACCATCCGACATTGCAGCTTCTGATTCGGGGGTGGGGGGGTGGGGAGAGGGGGGTAGTGTATAGCGAGAGATCGAGGAGAGCGGGTGTAGAGAGCGAGAGAAACACCGCAAGGGAAGTGATGCGACTCTGCACGTCAGGCGCAAGTCCGTACGTAGGCAGAGGGCTGCGCACGTCTTTCAACGGACACGCACGCACGCGTTATCGGCTCTCTGATAGAGGGGGCTGCAGTGAGTACTCTCACACGACAGTTAAACACCGCGCCAGGAGCACGCTCTCCCCTCCTTCCGCGCAAGCACGCACTTCCCCGCCAAGCGCACGTGCAAGTGCCCACAAGTAGTTGAGAGAGAGAGCGTGCGCGCACGGTATGGCCAAGAGAGCGAAACAATACGCGATGAGCCGAGGAGAATGAGAGCGAACCACCCACCCCTACAAAGAGGCACACCGCAGAGGCGTATCCCTGCAGTTCTTCTCGCTCCCAACTCTCGCCTCCTCTCACCCCTCAGCAGCGCACAGACTTCGGACTGCTCCAGCACTTTATATGGTGCCTCTTGCACCACCGCCTCCCATTCTGGAGGGCCTCTTTGCGAACCTTCTCTCTCTCTCTCTCGCTCGCTCGCTCGCTCGCTCCTCCCTTCCGCAGCTTGTGCTGTGGACAGATGTGAGAGGAAAGCACAAGAAGAGAGCGGAGAGGCGGGTAGACGGAGGGCGAGGAGTTCAAGAAGCAGCACCTTGAAGAGAACTGCCTCTCTCACCGAGGGGACTCCCTTGGGGAAGGAGTGGCCGACCACGGTAACAGTAGCTCCGCCTCGCGCGAGAGAGAGAGAGAGAAACAAGGGCGACAAGGGCGGTAAGAAACAAGCGAGAAACAACGTGGGAGTGATGCGTGGTACTGCCGACGTGGAGGGAGTCACCGCTTTCGCTTTGGAGTGAGCTGAGCTGAGGGAGGGGGGGGGAGGGGGGAATGAACAAGCCTACGTCATAAGACAATATAACATATCAGCGGGCCCGAGGCAACATTACCGGTAAGTGCGCTGGTGTTCAGCACAGGGAGTGGGGGAGGGGGGGGCGGTGGAGGAAGGCCGATTGGGGAGACGAGAAGGGGAGCGGAGCGGAGGGGAGGGGAGGGGAGGAGTACAGAGGCACGGCAAGAGAAATCGACACAGACGCACAGTGGCCCACGAACTGGAGTGCCTCCACAAGAGACTCACCGCGCTTGTCCTTCGGCTACCGCCCCTTTTTCCCCGCCTCGTGTCTTTCCGGTCATTCCTGCTGTGTGGCGCAGTAAAGGGGGTTTACTTCAGTGGCTCATCAGCCGGTATACATCGGGGCAGCACCCACGCCTGGCACCGCCGCCGCCACACACAGCCACCCCGAGAGAGGGTGGGTGCGGCAACAATGTGAAAAGCAAATTACAACCAAAAGACACTGAACAACAGCAGCGGCAGAGGAGAACAAGATACCCAATCGCTCTCAGCAGAGCGAAGGCCGCAAGGAGTGGCCAGCAGTGCCCTTCGCCCCACCTCCAAAGCCGCGGCACAACACGGCACACGGCGCGGGGCCCCCCACTCCCACCTCGCACGGGAGTCTGGCGGGCCCAACGGCGCCCTGCCCGCGCGCGCCCTCCCGACACAGCGCCAGCCCAGACCTCTCCGCCGGCACCCAGCAGCCCGCCCAGCCGTACCACCCGTGGGCAGTCTGTCGTCTGCCTGGCCTCTCCTCACATGGAGTGGAGGGGGGAAGGGGGAAGGGAGTACGAGAGCCGTGGCACCACGCGCCGGAGAGGTGGGTTGGCCATTCTCCTCGCTCAGGGAAGAGGCGGAGAAAACGACTGGGGTGCGAGGAGGCGATAGGTAGAGTAAAGGGGAGATGAAGCTGTGAGTGATACGTATCAGAGCGCCAGCACCCTCTGAGTCACGTCCTCACCGCACCAGCGCCCATCCACCTGGTGCTTGACGGGGTCTACACCAGCGTAGTCGTACCACTGTGCTACAGTCCGCTGCTTACCCATCCCGTAGCGGCTCGAGTCCATCACAACGAAGGGGTTCGTGCTGTTGGCCGGCACCAGGACATTCTCCGCGTGGAGGAGGTGTGCCTGGACATAGAACTGAATCCTGCTGCGCACCCGATTCTGCAAGCTGTACCACAGAGCGGACTCGGACCACACTTTCGGCGCCTCGTGACGACCATAGATGTGGAAGCACACGCCTCGTGGCGGGGAGTAGAGGTTGTAGCCATGCGTCCACAGCCGCATCGAGTACAGCACCTCCTCCCCGTCGAAGATGTAGCTCAGGTGTGGATCGAAGGGGACATCACGGAAGATCGTGCCGAACGCCATCAAGAAGCCGCCCGCCACCCACGGCTGCGGCAGGCGGTAGTTGGTGATCGGATCAATTTCGCGCGACTTCACGCGCACGTACGGGTCGTTGAAGACGTTGTTCTTCGCGAACTCCGCTGCCGAGGCAATGACGATGCCGTTGAGTCGAAGGTAGCCGAAGGAACGCAAGAAATGCGCCCTGCACAGGTATGCCGTAGTCCTGCGGTAGGGCAGGAGGTCCGCCTTCTCGCCGGGGTAGCTCTCTGGGTAGTGCGACAGCACCGCCTTCGCATCCCCCAGGCGCAGCAGCATCGTCACGCCGAGGGTGTCCCACATGGGGCGAAAACGGTTGTGGGAATCGAGCACCAACGTCAGGCCCTCGCCACGGTAGAGCAGCATCGCCATGTAGCGGCCATACGTCGGTCCCTTCGCCTGACGTGAGTCGATCTCACGCAGGCGCACCTGCTCCGCCAGGAAGCAGACCCGCTCCCAAAGTGACGGGCCTCAGTGCCGTTGGGGTGTTTCGTCAAGTCCGCACCGTCGCCGTACAAAGTCCGCGCACGCGCACGCGACTCACGCGCGGCGCCGACGCCGCCATCGGCTGCAGCGCCCGGCAGACCCTCGGACGGGCACAGGTAAGGGGTGTACATCTCTGGCACGAGACACGGCGAGTCACCGGCGCGGTTCTGCTGCGCGATTCCGACGTATACGCGGTGCGGGTTGCGCGCTGCACGGAACAAGTCCAGCAGCGTCGAGGCGCACTCCGCGTCACGGTAGCTCGCAAAGCTCACAAAGATGCTGCGAACGTTTACCGCCGCTTTGGAGTCCAGCGCTTGCGGCATCAGCTGGCGATCTTCTTGAGAGTACAGGTGCGCCACCTCTTCGGCGCGCCGAAATCCCAGTCTCGACAGTGCCAGGACGGAGAGGGGAGAGTCGCGCAGAACCAGCGGCAGCGCTGCAGTCACAGTGGTCTGCGCCTTGTTGCAGGCAATCGGGACACCGAAGCGAGTCTGCACGGCAGCGGTGATGGCTGAATACCAAGCGTCTGTGTTAGCAACCGAGTCGCCACCGTAGGGGCGGAGAGCTTCGTAGCGGCGCAAGGGGTAGTAGTAGATGTGGTTGAAGATCGACGCGACCTCGTACAAGTCCGCCTTCATTGCCATGCGGTTCGCAACACTGTACACCCTCAACTCCTCCACGCTGGTACGCACAGACGTGTGCTCTGGCGGACGACTAGCGGTATTGCTGCGAAGTACTCCCGCGTGGGGACCCTCCTTGACAGCTTGAGCACCAGCACGACGCGAGCGGGAACGCATGATCGGGAGGACCTCCGACTGCATCCATGCGTGTCGGTACTGCAGCAGCGCGAGGTCGTCAAAGGGCTGCTGCGTCAGCCGCTCCGCCTCGGAGGAGGCAACGCCGATGAAGCCACGCAGCTGCGCGCGCAGGCGGGCTGCCTCGGATCGACCCGCAAAGGACTCCTTCAGCGCCGCGTTCCACTCCTCCACGGAACCCCCGCCGGTTGCTCGTTCACCGCCCCCCACTGTTGCAGCTCTCGTCGCATTCACCGCCTCGGCGCGCGCGCGCTCAGCAGCCTTCTCCAGCGCCTCCTTTCGGCCTTTGGCGTTGAGCAGAAAATCGCTCAGCTCCACCAGTCCCATCACTGGGTCGCGCTCCTGCAATGCCCGGACATGAACGCTCACTTGATAGAGGAGGAAGGACAGATACTCCAGCTCCGGGAGCGTCTGCGCAAGGCGCACCAGGTCGACACCGTGTCCACTGTCGTTGTTGCGGGCGTCATTTGCCTTGCGCAGTTCCGCCAAGAGTGTAGCGTTTCCCTGGACACGCCGTCGGAGCTCCTCCGCGCGGTGCGCCTCGCGCAAGAAGGTTTCAAGACCCCCTCCAGCTAGTAGCCGGCGAATGTCGAGGCCAGACGCGAGGGTGGCTCCGTCAGCGGTGCCGCCCTTACTTTTGTGGTTGAAGTCCAGCAGCGACTGAGCTGTCTGAGGCAGCTGCCGTTGTGCAGCAGGCACCAGCACCACCAGCACCACCACAAGTGCTACAAAAGTAATCAGGAGAAGCACCAGCAGTGCGCCGACAGCAGTGCACGCGCACACGAGCGTCTGCGACACGTCCGCGGGGTCATCGTCATCGTTTATAAAGCCAAGCAGGCGCAGCAGGCGATGGACGCGGCTGGCACAGCACAACAGACGCCTCAGTAGTCGAAGATCGCTGCGACTGTGCACTGATGTGGCAGCGCCGGTGGTCGCCTTGCCAGTTAAGTGCGTCGACACATAACCGCCGCTGCCAGCAGCCGCCCTCCGATCCCCGTAGGCTGGGCCTTGGTGGTGACTGCCGTGCAAGGCTTGAGCGAGAGCAGGAAAGCTGTCAGTGGCCTCGTCGCTGAGAGCCCTCAAGGCTGGCGCGAAGGCAGGCAGACCACGCGAGTATTCGTTATGACGAGACGCTGTGCCGGCTGCCATGCGTGGTGCTGCGTCACCGAGGACCGCAGTATCGACCTCCACGCCACCGTCGAGGCTGTCGCGAAACAGCGACGGTGGCGGCACCCGCTTCACACGCGCGGTTGCTTGAGCGTCCATGTGAGGCTTGGCCCATGCAAAACCCCCAGCGATTGCAGACACACAGAGACACTTCTCTGCAGATTGGCGCTGCAGAGAAGTGAGAAGAGCGACGGATGACTAACACCGAGCACACGCAATGTTGCGAGCCGCGCCACACGCGAGCACTATACACCCCCGCCCCTCTTCCCTCTTGCTTGCTCGCGTTCACACTCTCGCCCTCTCCTACCACGAGAATGAAGGGCCGCAGTGCCTCCCCACGAGAATCGCGCAACCGTCCTCCTTCCCCCCCTCCCCTTCCCTTCGCCTCCCGGGCGGGTTCTCGTCTCTTGTCTGTACGTCTCGCTGTTACTGCGCGCTCGCACAAGCAGCGATAAAAACACCTGCGGTGCACAGTCCAGTTTGTTTTCTCCCCTGATGCTGACACGATGATGTGGTGGCGGTGGTGTGGTGGCGGTGGTGGGTGGGTGGTGGCGGTGGTGTGGTGGCGGTGGTGTGGTGGCAGTTGCACCATCCGAGAGGTATGCGAAGGAGAGGGGGAGAGTCAGCAAGTCAGATAGGCATGTGCATGAGCCTCTCAGCCGCAGGCAGCGCCAATACGGAGAGAGAGAGAGGGGGGGGAGAACAAGCTGGGGAGGTGCTGGCGCGGTGCAAGACCGTCCCTCTTGCCACGCTGGGCGCTAGTTCAAGATGGAACTTAGGTGCAAAGGCCGCGACGCAACACCAGCTCACAAGAGCCATCACGCAACGCCTTCCCTCGCAACATAGCACTCCCACTCAGCAGTCGCGAGCGAAGAACACTGTCGCCTGGCACCACCGCAAGGCACGTTGTGATTGTCAGTTGCCTAAGCTCAGCACAAGCTGGCGAGGCATAAAACTTCTTCTTCCCGCTGGCCCCCCTTCCACGCGTACGTGCCGCGCCATCGGCGCCAGGGGACCCCGCGTGCGCCGCACGCCTGACGAGCCCAGGGAAGAAGCAGGACAGGGCCCGAGATCCGGCGCCCCACCTCCAAAGCCGCGGCACAACACGGCACACGGCGCGGGGCCCCCCACTCCCACCTCGCAGGGAGTCTGGCGGACCCAACGGCGCCCTGCCCGCGCGCGCCCTCCCGACACAGCGCCAGCCCAGACCTCTCCGCCGGCACCCAGCAGCCCGCCCAGCCGTACCACCCGTGGGCAGTCTGTCGTCTGCCTGGCCCTCCTCACATGAGTGGAGGGGGGAAGGGGGGAGGGAGTACGAGAGCCGTGGCCCACGCGCCGGAGAGGTGGGTTGGCCATCCTCCTCGCCCAGGGGAGAGGCGAAGGTTGAAATAGAGAGAAGAGGGGGAAAGAAGCGCAGTAGTGCGAAAGAGGCGGAGTACGCGGCGTGCAGGGGAGGACGTGCAGCGCAGAGCGAGTGCGAGGAGTAGAGCGTATGAAGAGAGCGGACGCTCACACTGCTGTCGACCGCGTGGGTGGGTGGGTGGGTGGGTGTACAATAACGTGAGCGATGCAGAGTTCATGCGTTCGTTGGGCGCGCAGAAGGAATGAGGAGGTCGTCGTCATCTTGCGCGGGGCCGTTGTGGTGAGTGGGGTGAGTCGGGCAACTTCATGCGTCACGGCGAGCGCAGCGCGTCATGAAGCGCCGTCAAATCTACGCCGGCAACAACTCCCACTCCTTCACCGTTCGGCGCAAGGGATAAGGCGATGGTGAGCTTACCCGCGGCGTGGGCGTTTGGTTCCGCTCCTTCGTGGAGCCAAGAGGCGTCCCGGCATCGCGGTGGGACATTACCAAAGCCCAGAACTTCTCTTGGGTGAAGGTGCGCGCATTGATCAGCTCTGTGGGTACACCATCTGCCGCCTCGTCCACTAAGCATTGCCCATCATGTCCTGCGCCGGGTGCTGCCGGTGCCGTCGCAGGCATGGAGGTGGGTAGCTCACTCTCGCCAGTGCCTACGGCCACCGGCTCTGTCAGCCCAAAGACATTCCACCCCCGCGTCCAGAGCGCCAGTGTTGTGTGCAGATCCTCGAGATCGCTGTCCATGAACTGCAGTGACGGATCGAGCTCCACAGCCTCGGGCACACGCGCGTGCGCTGCTGTCGCAGTCAGTCCTTCATGGTGGAGGCGGCGCTCTTCGATCTGCTCTGAGAAGCTGCGCACTCGAGTCTGCAACTGGTGCTCCCGATCAAACTCGAAGAACACTCCGCAGGGCCGAAGAGCAAATCAGGCGACGCAACAGCCTGGAGAACATACGGTGTCGGCTCAACCGTGGCCGATGCCGCATCCCCTGGTGCTGCGGTGAGTTAAACTGCAGTTCGTCGACCCTACCAGGGTTGTGCGTTACGCGCAGAAGTCGCCACTCCCTTCACCTTGCCCACGTTCGCCCCGGACGCGAGCCAAGCGCTCTCTTGCAGTGGCGAGTGTCATCGCCGCGTGATGCGCTTGGGGTGCCCGGTCTCCACTGCCAACGTGCCTCCGTCGGCATTCGTGAGCCACGTCCCCTCCATCGGCAGAAGATACGCATGTCCGCCAAGCACACACTCGAGCGAGGCATCACCTCAGCTCCACAAAGCTGCCCTTTGCTCGGCACTTCGCCGCCGCCGCCGCACCTGCGGCAGGCGCCTGCACGCCCGGGGATGCCTGCAGCACGGTCGAGGCATTGGTGGAGTGGACGAGGCGGCGCATCTGCTGCCGCACAGCGCTCCGGTGCTCCTTCAGCCAGCAGTGCTCGAAGGAGCGCTTCCGCAGTGCCTTGTCGGCAGCCGAGTAGTACGGTGCCTCTGATTCCTCCTCCCCACAGAGTCGCCCCGCCGCAGCGCCCGATTCGCGGGGCGGCGCAGGAGTTATTGTCGAGGCCGATGGTGGCATGTGAACGATCGGCTGAGCCGGCCTTGGCGGTCGCTTCTCGGCCAGAAAGAGAAGCTCGTATACCTCCGAAGCGGTGAGGCTGGCAGACAGGACGGCCTGTGGCGTGCGGCTCGTGGAAGAGTTCTTGCCGCTGCGCACATACACCACACCCTGACCACACGGCGACGCTTTCGTGGGAGCATCACCATCACAGTTCGCCAAAGTGTCTACCTGGACTGTCGTCAAGTCCACATCGCTAAGATCCAGTATCGTGTCGCCGAGAACGCCGCGCACCGCAGCGCTGGCGAACAGCAGACCAAGAGCAGAGGACGCGGTCGCTGAAGCTGGTAGGTCCGGCGAAGCGGCGAGTTGGCGCCAATCCGCCAGCGTCTCCACCATGGTGGGCCACAACCAGCTCGGCGTCACCAGCCACAGCACAATCTCCGCCTCCGCCTGCGCCGCACTGAGCCACGACGACACGTCCGCCGGTAGTGCCGCCAAAAGAAGCTTGCCCACCTTGTCGGGAGGTGGCACGCTGGCGGCGGCCTCCCTCTTGACACCGAGACCGTCCTCGCTGTTGCGTCCACCCTGTGTAGTCGTCAAAGAGAGCCGCAGGTGGGGCTCTGTGCTCCACAGACTTGCAAGAGAAGCGGCCAGGGCCCTCCATGTCACGCCTGGTGTCGGGCGGCTACTCAGCACAGCGCGCTCGCGGGCCGGGGTGCGCAGGTACAGCAGTCGGAGCGTCAAGTCCCAGTTCGGAAGAGCCACAGAGCCGGCGGAGAGGAAAAATAAGTACGACTCCCCGCGATAGAGCTGAAGCGTCGCGTAACGCCCAACATGTCGGAGAGCAAAGCCCCGCTCCAGTGCCGCCGCAGTGCCCGCACGCCGCGGAAGAGCCGAATGAGCCGCAGCGACGTCGTCTAGCCCTGCGAGAGGCACCACCACGCGGCGGCGGCGCAGGTTATCCTTCCAGCGAAAGCCGTACTCAGCGTCGTCCCAGCCGCTGGCAAAGTCTGGCGGCTCGCAGGTGATGCGGCTGTAGCGCCGCTTGTTCAAAGGAGTCAACTTGGCCCGGTCTGCTGTGCGAAGCGGAAAGAGCACGTCGGCAGGCTTTTCAATATTGAGCTCGGTCGCCGAGGAGATGCCGCTCACGGCAACCACATCAATCGTCCCAATCGTCACTGCAACGCCGCGGTGTGCTTGGCGGAAGAGAGACTCCACCGTCATGGCGCAGCGCGCAGCTGTGAGCCGCAACTCCTCAAAGTCGCCGCCACCGACGGATTCGTCCCTACCCTGTAACGGCGCGCTCGAGGGGGTCCCTGGGGTCCGCGATAAAGCCGACGCGGCGGATGCTCGACGCCTGATGGTGTCGACCATTTCCTCCGTGATATCGCTGAGAGTGAAAGGGACGCCGACGAAAATACTGCCCTCCTGGCCGTAGCCGCGGCGTGACGCATGGGAGACGTCGTAGAACGAAGGCGAGTGTTGGACATAAGTTGCGTAGCCGTCATCGTTCATCGCCTTCTCCGTCTCGGCCGCCATGCGGTCGAGGCCACGACTGCTTTGCGCGTTGTAGTAGGACGAGATGACACGCAGCGTCGTGAGATCGACCTCGGCGTGCGTGGGGACGAGGTACCGCTCCACGTAGGCCTCCTGCTCCGCTGTGATTGTTTCGGGGTCATCCAAGACCCCGTTGGCGAAGAGGTGGTCACCTGCCTGACCGCCGTTGCGAAGAGGCTATGCAGCAGCTCCGCCCCAGGAAGCTGCAGATCAGCACCCCTGGTGTCCGCACCGCTCTGCGAGCTGTCGCCGCCTCCACGGAGACCTAAGGCTGCAGCGAGTGCCTCCAACGGTACGTGGTAGGTGCGATTCACTCGCACGCCACGGTGCTCGGCGTAGATACGCAGAAGACGGAGAAGTTCTTCCAAATTTTCCGTGTATGGGGCTGCCTCTCGATTGCCAGTCAGTGGCTGAACAACGTCGTCAGCGCCGGCGTCAGGCACCGATGACCCAGCAAGGTAGCCTGGCATCGAAGGGCGCTGTGGTATCCTGCTGCCAGTCTTCGCGCCCTCCACGTCGTCACTAAACATCTTCCAGAGGAACAACCCGGAGAACAAGACAAGGGCGCCGACGGAGAGAGCGAGACAGAGAGCGATGCAGCGAGCAAAGCGAGCAGGGCGAGACCGCCGGCTCGGCAGCAGTCTCGACCTCATTCTCCCCGATCCTGCCGATGGGAAGACGCTAGAAAGGGGTGCAGAATGACTAGGTTGCTAGCTGGATGCTCTGTGTCGGCGCGCGCTTCTGACTGTACATCAGCCACGGCGTGAGGGATGGAGGGGGCGAGAGAAAGAGAGAACGAAGATGAAGTCTGCACGGTTCACAGTCTGAAGGGGCGCAGCGAGCACTGCGTGGGAGAGAGCGCAAGTGGAGGAGGAGGAGGAGGAGGAGTGGCGATTGCTGCGACTTGGACCAAAGTATATCCGTGAGGTCTGCCTGCAGCGGCAGGTGGTGATGTGTGTGCTGCCCCCGCCTCTGAAAAGAGAAGTTGTGAAAGACATCCACACACCACGCACACACACCACACCGAGCCAGACCAGAACGAACAGCCAGCGATAACCGCGAGAACAGAAAGGAGGCGCGAATGGGTGTACGTGAGCGCAGAGGCACGCGCTCAGCCACCCTACAACGTCCTGATATCACTTGCCCCCACATCACGTCTAGCACGCAGTGGCGAAGGACGCGCTCACACACACACCGGGCAGAGAGAGAGGGGGGGGGGGGGGGGCGGAGAGAACGAAAGGAGAAAAAAGCGCAAAGAGAGCGACGGTGGGCATCAGCCAGGAGGAAATGAGAGGAAGAGAGCGGCGGTGCTGTCGTTGTCATCGCCTCGCTCCCTCCTCCCTCGTTCACCCCTTCTGTCCACCCTACTCCCTCCTCGCCGTGGCCATCATCCAGTCCCTTCACGGCCAGAGAAAGCGAAGGAGAAGATAAAGCAAACATAACAGTCCCGAAATGGGGGAGGGGGGAGGACAAGCCCCTCTGCATCCACCCTCGCCACGTCAGATGACGTGCACACGCACACACGATCCAACATCGTCTACTGCTGCCACCGTCACACACAGAGAAAAGCGCCGGGCCCCCCCCCGTTGCTCCGATGGCTGTGGGCGTGTCGTCGGTCCATCTGCTCGTTGTTCCCTTTCGGCTCCCTCTTCCAGATAGACGCGACTGTGCACTGGCCAGCGCTCAAGGCGGGGCCAGGTGGGGAGAGAGAGAGAGAAGGGCGGTGGGCGCAGACACCGTTGGCTACGGTCTTGCTCGCACCTCAGTGTATACGCTCAGAGAGATGCCAGCACGCAACAGCCGCAAAGCGCCTCGCTATGGCGACACCTCCCCTCTCCATCTCGTCTGCCCATTCCCTCCTCACCTTCCACTCTCCTCGAGTTGCTTCACGGCGCGGATTTCATCGGCAGCGGACAGGGGACACGAAAAGCTGAAGACACGGAGCGGCAACCCGCCAGCCAGGCAGAGATGCTACGCCCACCACACCGCCACCACACCGCCCCAGAGCAAAAGACATCGAGCACGACGCTCACGAGCACACAGTGGTGACAATCAGGCCAAAGTGTAGCGCAATTGGAGCACGCGCGGGGAAGAAAAACAATCAGCGAGGAGCAGCGGCGCGTGCATAACGTGAAGAGAGAGACCAGGCAACGAGCGCGGCACCCAACACCAAAGGGGGGGTCCTTCCTGGCGTCGCTGCCGCACTCTTCCCCCCTTCCCCCCTTCCCCCCCTCTCTCTCTCTCGAGGGAAACCCCTGGTGGGAAAGCGGACAGAGGGATGAGGCAAAGAAGCGTGCGAGCGATGCAGACGTGGATATCCGCCAGCCGCGGCGACACAGCGAGCAGGAGCGGCAGTTCGGGCGCGCAAGTGCAAAGGAGAATGCGCGACACCACAACCTACACGCCCCGCGGGGAAAGGAGGAAGAGCGCAGCAGCCCACCTCACGCGATCTACATGCCGCGCCCGCAGCAAGTCCCACCTCGACTTCTATGCGCATCGGCCTCAGCACTTCCCGTCCCGCCACTCCAGTGGTGCTGTTTGAGGCTGCTTGCATCGCTGATGGAGTAATCAGAAATGGGGACCGAACTAAGCTACCAAACTGGCCAGCGCTGATGCCGGGCGCCGCCACACCGCCGCCGATCGCACCCGCTGAGCCAGTATTGCCAGCAGATGAAGACTCCACACTATTGACATCGGTACCACCACCCGTGGCAGCCGGCAGCGGCAACGCGGCAGCGACCTGCCGAAACATTTGCTTGATGTGTGTGCCATGCTTTGCGCTCACCTCCATGAAGAGGACGTTGCACTCTGACGCCTTCTTCATTGCCTCCTCGGCGCTCACCTCGCGCCGCTCCGATGCTTGATCGATCTTGTTGCCGACGAGCATGATAACGACCTCCTCGCCGCTCTCCGAGCGTACCTCGTCGATCCACTTGAAGGCGTTAAAGAAGGTTGAGCGGGAGGTGATGTCATAGACGACCACAGTCGCCGAGCTATTGCGGATGTAGCTGGGGATCAGTGAGTGGAAGCGCTCCTGCCCTGCCGTGTCCCACAAATGCAGCCGGATATCACGATCGTCCTCGAGGTGGATCGTCTTGGAGAAGAAGTCGATCCCGATGGTTGGCTGGTACTGCTGGTCAAACGTGTCGTACATGAACCTCGTGAGGATGCTCGTCTTGCCAACAGATTGGTCACCAAGAAGAACAAGCTTGTGCTTCAGCGTCGATGAGGAAGAAGCCGACACGCTGGACATCTTGCTCGATACCCCGGCGGCGGCTGAGTCCATGCTGCTCATTGTCCCTTGTAGCTAGGTAGGGATGTCGTGGTGGGGAGAGGAGGGAGTGGGGACGTCCGCACACCCACGTCGATGAGCAATGAATCGAACTACAGGCTCGGCGCGCACCTGCGCTCTGTTGTTTGAGACTCGTCTCGCTGAATGTGTAGAGCGCAGACGCAGCCGCACACGCACGCACACCAAAGTTTTACTCTTGAAATCCGAGGCTCACCTCCTGCGACGAGTGACGCACAACAGCAGAGATGGTGACGCGCGCCGCAAAGCAAAAAGCGAAGAGAGTGGAGAGAGAAGGTTTGCCGATGGCAGTAGTCCAAGAGGAAAGGGGAGGAGGAGGAGGAGGAGGAGGAGGAGGGTACACAACACGCACCTGTAGAGTCGCCCCACCCACCCACCCCTCACCACCCCATTCTCACTTGATTGCTCGCTTTCGTTCTCGGCGCCAACGACATTGGCTCCCATCACAAACCGCCAGCACAGAGAAATTGTGAAAGAGGAGAGGAGGGGCCGCTGGTGTTCGGTCGTGTGTAGGCGAGCCTCATTCTGAGAGGAGGGAAGAGGAGCCACTACAAGGGTGCGTGTCTCGGTGACGGCGGACGGGACGACCAGAGAGGCAAAAGACACCACCACCACGACCACCACCACCACGACCACCGCCACCCAGAGCAACGAAGCGTGGTGGAGGGGGGAGACGATAAGAGAACACGAGAGAAGGCTCCGCTGCACATCATTAGCCCTCCTGCTGTGTGTTTCCCTCTTCCATACGCCGTCTTTCTACCCTCACGCTCTCCCCCAGCAGCAGCAGCAGCAGCAGCAGGTAACAACAACGCCAGCTCATACAACGTGGTACTTTCCTTAAGATCATACAATCGGTTCGGGGAGACGGGGGAAGGCGACTCTACAGGTGTGTGTAAGGAGGAGTCAAGCAAGCCTAGACACGCAAGTAAGCGGGTGCCCTCGCGTCGCCCAAGACGTGCCAAGCCATAGGAGAGGGAAACAGAGAGAGAGAGGGGGGGGAGATGCATACTACAGGAGGCTCTCTCCCTCCTTTTCCTCCCTGCCGAAGGCTCCCGCGCCCCTCCCTGCGCCGCCTACGATGGCTGCTGCTTTGCTCATGTCCTCCCGCTGCCACCGCTCTACGTTTTGGCGGAAGTCGAGGACAAACTCGTCGAAGTCGTGCCGCCGCGCATCCTTCTTCATCATGACACTCTCGTACAGATGTGTCTTGCACGCGAACACCTCCAGCACGAACCCGAGTGCAAAGCCAACGAGAAAAATGCCAAACAGCCGGGCCGCGAACGGCAGCCGGGTGCGATAGGCACGCAAGAAGCGACTTGTCGCCGTGCCATCGCGCAGGAACGGGTCCCGGGTCTTCTGTGCGTCGCCGTACAGGCGCGCTGTGGTACTGTGAGACGAGAAGCCAGCAGCACCAGTAGCAGACGACCTCAAAGAGCACCGATGTGCGTGCGACAGCGCTGTGTAGCACTTGTGCAGCACACTCACCGATACCCCCAGACAAAGCCGCATACGTATTGCTTGATCAGCCAGTCGCACGATGGAGAGCGCTCACGGTGTGTCGTGAGCCAACTGCTCAGTTGTGTGTGTGTGTGTGTGTGTGGAGGGAGGGAGGGAGGGAGGGAGGAGTCGTGGGCGTGGCACGACAGCGGCCTGTGCAGATCGAAGGAAGGAAAAGAGAGGGCAGGGCTGAAGGAGGGGGGAGAGAGAAGAAGAAGCGAACGCAAGCACGGCGCGTTTCCAGCAGGGCGGCGAGGGTGAGCTGGCGCAGAGGGCCAGTAAAAGCGCGGCACTTTTCGGTCTCATTCCGGGGGTACGTGGAGGGAACTCCTGGTCGTGCTGCCCCCAACTCCCACGGTCAACACTGCGTAGCTGTCACACACTCTCTCTCGCAGACGATGGTGTGCCCACGCACGTAGGCTGGCGTCGAACGCAGCAGCGGCCCAAGTCACACTCATCCATGGGAGGCGTGGCTGAGCTCATGAGGAATGTGTGTAAGAGAGAGCGACGTATCAGGCGACGAAAGATACTCAAATCGAGGCAGAGGCGAAGGGACAGAAGGGGCTCCCGAGGTGCTTCCACGAAGCCTCCCCCCCCCGCCCTATCGGAGCCATAATCCTCATCCTTCCCTCACGCGCGCTGCCCTCCTCCCCTGTTCCTCCTCCTCCTCGCGTCTCTGCGACTCCCTCTCCACGCCGCCGTCGTCGCTGCTTCTCGGCTTCTTACTACCGTGCATGAGCGGACTTCGGCGCACGCATGTGGTGTGTGTGTGGTGGTGTGTGGTGCGTGTATCCACAGCGCTCAGTTAAGTGTCCTCATCGGGTACGTTCTGAGCTGACGGTGTGAGAGCGCGAAATAAGCAACTACGCAGACAGAGAGCCGGAGAGAGAGAGGGGGGCGAGAGGAGGGGGGGAGGAGGGAAAGAGCGTGCGAGGACACGTTCTCACAAGAACGGGAGGGTTAGCACGTGCGTGCTTATGAGGAACTCACTGAAGAAGAGAGCGGGCGGGGGCCCTGCCAAAGCGAGCCAACAAAAGGCGCACACACACACACACAGCCTTCAGTACGCCTCATGTATGCCTCTTCCCCACCCTTCATCCCCCCCACCGCTGCACGCTGTAGTCCACACTCAGCCTGCGCAGCGGGGGGGGGGGGGGGGGAGGGGAGGAAGAAGAGGGGCTACCGCAGTTCCCCTTTTCTCGCCCCTCGTTGCGGACGCCAGTCCGGTCGCCCTCTGCCTTCCTTTCCCCACCACCACCACCACCACCACCCATCCCACGCCTTGCCTACCTACCAACGCATCCTTCACCTCCTATGGAAAGGACTTTGTGGCTAGGCGAGAGGAACTCGTCCCCTCTTCCCTCGCCCCCTCCCGCGCCCTTGCTCAACGCGTACTTCCCTTGTCATTGCTGTTGCATGGGCACGTACCTACGCGTCTGAGTCCTTACCAAGCACACCTCACACCTCACTCGGGAGGGGGGACATCACGCCACCGGACAGTCCCCCAGACGCACCTGCACGAACGCAGCCGGCGCGCCCTTCCTCGCCGCCCGGCTCGCTCGGGTTTTTCAGTGGCGCCGGCCCTTCCTCCCCCTGTTTTGCCGCCCCGCATTGCTGCTGCTGGCCTGAGAGACGCAGGCTGGCGCTTGCCCGCGCGACGCTGAGCTGCCAGCGCCGGCCTGCCCAGTCGCCTTCATCGCAGTAGCGGCAGCCACACCACCGGCACCGCGGTCTTTGTGCCCAGGCACCGACGAGACAGGCAACTCAGTGACTGCGCTTGCCGTTGGCTGCTCGCTAGCGCTCGCAGCCACGGTGGGCGGCACAGGACTACCCACCGATGCCCTGGTGCAGTCAGACACGAACTCATTCACAAGGCTTTCCACCAGCCTCAGCTGCCCTTGATGTTCCACCCGCGTCGTCATTGTGACTCGGCCATCTGTAGCCTTGAGCAGAAACACCTTGCGGCTCTGGTAGGGTCGCAGACGTAGCATCAGCCTCATTCGCTTCACCCTACCTGGCTGCTGATGCATGCTGCGGGCGGCCTGCACAAACTCATTTAGCTCCAGACGCATGGTGTGTGCCTGGGGTGTGTGTGTGGGTGTGTCGGTGAGTGCGTGTGTGTCGGTAGGCAGTGCTGCACAGAGCGCAGAGTCGATGAAGAGAGAGAAATGGTTGCAACTGGGTGCACCGGCGTGTACCAGTGCGCGTGAGCCACGATGTAAAGAGAGCGGCAACGATGCAGGAGCAAACCCAACGAGCACGCAGAAGGGTCAGTGCAAAGCAGCGTTAGGGTCTCGAGAAGAACACTGCGTGGACAACACGCACGTGGGTGTGCGTAGGGAGAGGTGGTGAAAAGCCGCATTGATGAAGGCACAGAGAGCGAGCAAGAAGAGGAGGAGGGAAGAGTGAGTTAGTGGGGAGCTGAAAAATTAAGGTGGCGAGGGTAGGCGTGCACTGCTGCCAGCGAGCATCTGGAAATGGCTGAGGTAGAGCGACCTTTTCGGGTGAGGGGAAACGGGGAGAGGCGCGCGCGCGCCTGCGCCTGCGTGGATAACCTGCGTTGAGGAGGCGTCTTGTCACACCCGCGTGGCTGCCACGGTGAAACTTCCACGCAGTCTAAGATAAGCGGGGCATCCCTTATTCCATTCGATGAAATGAGAAGCGAGATGGAGGCGGGGGGGTGAGGGGGTGAGGGGGTGAGGCAGGGGGGGGATCAGCTGTCGCCACAGCAGCTGGATGGAGCCTCTCTACATCGACGCGCTGCCACCTACGCACACTCAGAGCTCAGGCAGACACCTCGGAGGCACCCCCACCCCCAACTGCACCAAGTGAAGGCAGGCGCTCTCGCAGCAGCAGCAGCAGGGAAAGGGCAGCGTGGAAAGAAGCGCAAAACATAGAAAATCCCTGCCCACAGACACATATGCGTGCCTTTCTGGATGCACCAGCTCGATTGGCGCCACCCCTCCCCTCCTCCCCCTTTCACCTCCAACGCACGACTCCCCCCCTCCTCCTCCTCCTCCTCATCATCATCCGCCTCCTCCTCACACACACGCACACCCGCGGCTCCGTTATAAGGAATGAACGCGATTCACTATTGGATGCACACCAGCGTGGACGGCGTGCGACACCGCCCGCTCTACCGCATCAGCACCGAACACACCAGCGTACAGCCCATCCGCGCTCAACGTCTGTGGCAAGGATGATGGTATTGCACTTGAACAGGACACCCGTGCGGGCGGCTGCGGCTTCTTCGCCGTCAAGACACTCAAGGGTACGTACTTGAGACACTCACGCAGGTGCTTGTGACGCAGCACACGTCGCAGCGTCGGCCGCGCCGCCGCATCCACCGTCAGCAGCGAGCTCACTAGCTCTCTGAACTGTTGCGAGTAGCGGGATGTGGCCTCGTTATGGAGCTCGTGGAGGGGTGTGCAGCGTCCGCGACACACAAGCGAGCGAAGCTCCGCCGCTGAGGAGGCGGTGAAAGGCAGCTGGCGCGCCATGAGTTGGTAGAAAACAACGCCGAGCGACCACACATCGGCGGCCGCACCGTAGGCCCGCTCCTCGAGCAGCTCCGGCGCCATGTAGTAGGGCGACCCGCACGCCTCCTTCGCCTTATCGCCGACGCGGTCGAGCTGTGTGGAGATGCCGAAGTCGCCGAGGCGGACCGTCACGCCATCCTCGAGCAAGAAGATGTTGTGCGGCTTCACGTCACGGTGCAGGATGCCGTACTCGGTGTGGAGCGACTGGAGCGCCACGGCAACCTGGATAAAAATCGATGTGACGTGCGGCTCTGTCAGATGGCCAAGCCCGGCCGCCGTGGCTGCGGTCGTGGCGCACAACGGAGTGGACACGGGCGAGGACAGTGCCTCATCAGAAGCGACACTGCCCCCGCTACAGCCAGCCATCACCGCCGCCAGGTCGCCCCCAGCGCAGTACTCCATCATGATGAACGACACCGGGCAGTTGGGCGGTCGCGCGTCAAACAGGGCGTCCACGTACTGCACCAGGTTTGGGTGCCCCAGCACGGTGCGGAGGACCTTCAGCTCGTTCCGCACGGCCAGGATCTCCTCTGACGGGTTCAGCATCGTCTGCATGTTGATGTCCTTCACCACAACGGCGTGGGTTGGGGAAACGCCGCCGGAGAAATCGTCCTTCATTGAGTAGAGGGTGGCGCAGCCGTAGTTGCCCTTGCCAAGGATGCGAACACGCTGCAGCCCACCCCAGGTGCGTCCACTGTCGCCTGTGAACTGCAGGACAGCAGCGGAGGGCTGGTCCGCGTAAAGCGCCGCTGACGAAGTTGCCGGCACTTGGCCAGCGCCTCCAGAGTGGCCCAGCGCTGCAGGCGATGCAAACCTCCTTTGCTGAGGAGTGCCATCCCACATCGGCGAGCCCGCGGATGTGAAGCCGCCGCTCAAGCTGGGCGACTCACCAGCTGCTGGGTACCCTAGAAGAAACGCCGGCGTCCCGTCCCTTGCGTCGAGATCGGCGCTCCCTGGCGCCGCCGTTCCATGCGAGGTGCCCGCCCTGCCCGTTCCCGCATCCTCTCGCAGGAAGATAGGGACCTCCTCCTCTGCGCTGATGTGGTTCGTCGTGCCGCCACTCGCTCGTGAGCCGGAGACGTTGTCCCCAAACGCCATCCACTCGAACCGCTCCCCCATGGTGGATGTGAAAGCGGAAGAAATGAAAAAAGAGGCGGAGCAGCCAAGACAAGCACTGCTGGCCGACACACACGCACACACGCACAGAGAGAGAGAGGGGGGGGAGGGGGCAAGGGTAAGCTTGAATCAACGTTGGAGAGCCATGGGAGGAGGAGAAGAGAGGAGAGGAGGGGAGGGGAAAGAGGGTGAGGTGACTTCGATAGTGGTGATAACGGTGATGACGAGCACGCGCCTGCTTCTCTATTCCCCACTCCTCATTCTTGGTTTGCCCTGTCTCTTCTTCGGGGGGGGGGGGACAGCCAAGAGGATGCTCGCTGGCTAACGTTTGCGTGGCGGCGCTGTCTATGAGCTGTTCCGCAGCTCCATCCGTGGGCCTCCCCGCGCACAGAGGTTACTACTGAAGTCTTGCTGTACGCGACTAGCAGCAACTAACGCGTCAGGTAGGGGGAGGGCGGTGGGGAAGTGGGTGAAACGAGAGAGGGTGGAGGCAGAGGGAACAAGAGGATGAGATCTGCCTTTACGGAGACAGAGAGAGAGGACAGAGAGCGAGAGAGGGCAGCGCTGGTCAATGCGCTCTTCTCCTCCCTCCATAACGTGATTCCCCCATCCCAACTTCCTCCCCCCCCCGCTCCACCCCCAACTCGTTTCACCTCAGCACACTCCGAGCGAAGAAAGAACGCCGAAACACAGCGCGAGATGGAGCGAGCCAAGCAGTGCGTCGCACGGCCGCCTCTCCACGCCTGAGAACGACATGCACCGCACATTGCCGCAAAACCTCTGGAGAACAGCACCCACGAAAGGTGGAGGTGGTGGTGGTGCACGGGCAGGAGACGAGAAGCCCTTCACGCACCAGCACGCCCTGTCGGCACACGAGACACCAAACGAGTCCGCATCGGCGTCGACAGGGCGCAAATGCACACACCACACCACACACCACAGGTGCCTGCATGGCCGCGTGCTTCGCCAGATGTGGGGGGAGGGGGGCTACCTTGTTCACTTGGTGAGAGGGGCTCGTGTTCGCGTCCTTGCTGATCCGTCGAGTAGGTCGCATCGGCATGGGGAGCGATCCTTGTTTACTTCTCCGTCGCTGTGCCCGCGCCTCTGGCTTTGCGCGGGAGGAGTGTCGGAGCTCACGCAGTCCGCGTTTGCGGGGTGGTGGTGATAATCACAGCCTCGATCCAGTGGGGCGATGCCGCGCTAGCATTGACAGACGCTGATGCTGTAGTGTGGGGGGTGGCGGCGCTGTCAGTCTGGGGTCTGTGGCGCGCGTCGTCGTACTGTTGCCGCCGTGGTCACAGCTCTGTCAGATCTTCGGTGTGCATCGCCGCGCTTCTTTCTTCGGCTGCTGCGACGCCTTTGCCAAGCGCTGCGGTTGGTGGGGCCTTTCGTGGCGTGGCTGGCGCCACGATGCGATTCAGGCGATCGGCCATGCACTGCCTTCACCAAACAGCTTCAGCTACGCACCTCGGGTCAGTCCAGGGGTTGGCGGGAATGCATCTCCCGTGCCAGAGCACAGAAGCGTCGCGCATTCCACCCACTCACCAACCCCTCCTCTCGTCTGCGCACACCGCACCAACAAGCTCGGCGTCCGTCACGTGCCTCGCAGCTACTTTGGCAGCCTCTGCACCTCATCGGTTGGTTTCAAAGCCACTGCGCTCGACATACGGCGCCAAGGCTGGAGAAAACCCCGCTCAGCGACGCCTCCGATTGAAGCTGCCGTCTTCAAAGAAACGGTCGTCGGTGAGGTCTCTGCGGAGTTTGCCGGCCTGCACCACCTGCTCCTCCGAGCACTGGCTGGGCCTTCGTCTTCTCTGGTGGCAGGAGGCGTCCCACGACGCAGGTTCCGATGGTGGTGTCGTGTCCCGCTTAATAAAGGAACCGCCGGCGGTGGAGTCCTGGAGGGGAGGCACCGCGCCTGTCGCGCGCTCCTTCTCGTCAGGAACACCCGTAACTTGGGATACTGGGCTGTCGGTATAGATGGCGTTTTGGGGGAGAGAAGGCGAGGGGTTTCATCAACTTGCGCGGGTGTTCAAGCTCAGGTCTGGCGAATTCCGTTGAAGTCACCACGGGGCACCGCTTGTGGACGCTGTGCTGCCGCTGTCAAGCCTCCAATCAGCGCTGAAAGGTCCGCAGTGGCCTGATGGTTCTCAGCCCTGCCGCAGTCCATCCCCCTTCCCAACACCACCATTACCAACTCGCGGCGGTCCCATCACAGGAACGCCGGTACGGGAAGAGGGCTGCTCCTCTCCGCTAACCCCAGCAGCCGAAGCACCTCGAGCTGGAGAGCTAGCGCTCGTACCCTCTCCTGCAGCGCTGACACCATTCCGCCTGCATTGATGTTGAGGCTTTGCATCCCTCGCTTCGTTGCTGCGAGCGCATCCTCCTGGTCTCCGGTGGCCGCTTGTGACGCTCGCACGTGATTTGACTGTCAGATCGTGGCTCTCCAGCACTGTTGCGTAAAGCTCCTCTTTCCGGATCGACACGAGTCTGTGGAGAGCGCCCCCATTCAACGCACACCGTCCCTCATAGCTGCTACACAGGTGGTTGTACAGCGCTCTCAACGCCGGCAAATCAGTCTTCGTAGCTACCAGCTTTGGTGCCAAACAAGCCTCCTTGACTGAAGTACCCCTCTCTCCGCGTCGTCAGCCTTGCCCCCCTCCTTCCTACCCCCGCAGGCCGTCGTGTACAGAGCGTAGCTTGCTCACCTCATACTTGAGGCGGCCTTGCTCGGGTTTTCAAAACCTAGTCATGCGGTTTGTATTGGCCAGTCGCTTGCTCCGTCATCGCTCAGCGTGGAGATGCGGCGGCGCGCCGTGCTCGCGCATCCATGACAACATTTTTGCTAACTCACTGCCCCCCCTGCCCATCCAGTGCAGCCTCAGTCTGGCCTGCCCCCCCTCCCCCCTTCGACACTGTCCACGTATTAGAGCGCAAAGGCCTCGCTGCTATAGGGAAACAGCAGGCGCTGGTTAACCTCCCTCATGGCCAGTGCGCTGGGGAGTCCAGCTGTGCGTGGTCAACGCTGGTCCCAGTGATTGGTCGTCCGCTGCATGCGTGCGGAGTGGAAATGCATCTCGCACGAAGCTGCCGGCAGCGCCTCCTCTGTCACCTACCCCTTGATTGCCCATCGGCGCACTCCGCTCGAACTCCGACGAGCGGCTGCTGAACTCGCCCGGCTCTCTCCCCTCTCCCTGTCTGATCACCATGAAGAGCGGATCCGCTCATCTACATGGCAGCGTGATACTGTGGGGCACAGCGCTCGTCTCAGAGTCGTGCGTGTGATGGTCACCGTGTGGAAGTCCTCGCCACATTGGGCGTGCTGCAGTGTGAAGCACGGAGCTGCTGCTCAGCCCGCCACTCATCGAACGTGTGCTGAGCCGGTGGCACGTGGCAAGGAGGCAAGCAGAGTCAACATGGGGCTGGTGGGAAAGTTATAGTGGTATGGTGGGCGGAGAGTGGGTGTTCATTGTAGAAAGCCCAGGGAGAAGAACAGCGAGGAAACAAACAGAGAGCCCTGTGGCTTTCGGAGAAAGGGAGAGAGAGCGGAGAGAGAGAGCGGAGACTGTAATACCCCCAGCAGAGTAATCCTCTTCCTCAGCATAGGCAACACCCCTTGTGAAGTGGCGCTTCTTCTCTGGTTGTTGCGCGTTCCCCATCCGACAGTCCTCAATGACGCTCAGATCACAGAGAGAGAGAGAGAGACAGAGAGTTTCATTTTCCTCAGCTTCATAGCCCACCAGACAACCACACCGCCACTAATACGAAATGCGAGTGTGTGTGTGCGTGTGATAGCGAGAGAGCGAGAGAGCGCGCGAGCGAATCGGGGAGGAGGAGGAAGGAGGGTGCGCCAGCGACGCGCGCCTGACACGCTCACGGTCACCCCGCGGGGTGTCGGTATCCTACTCGCGCGGAAACGAAAATTGGTGAGGTAGGGGGCTCGCAGCATGCCACCCGAATGTCCGCGCCACTCTTGTACATCAGCCAAAGTAAAACCAGCCAACCAACCAAACAGGGAAATGAAATGAGATGCGGCAACGACACGCTCAACGCGTTTGGCTATATGTACATGTGCCAGTCTCTGAGTAAGAAGGATATTGAGGGGATGGGAAGGAGGGGAGGAGATGGAGAGAGGGGGAGAGGGGTGTGGAGGGGTGTGGAGGGAGGAGATGGAGAGAGGGGGAGAGGGGTGAATGCCGAGGTAGTCAACAGAGCAGCAAACTCGGAAGGCGAAACAGAAGTGAAGAAACGAGGGAGCCGGACGAAGGGAAAGGCGCAACATGGAGGGGTGAGGGTGGGGTAAGAGGACTTACAATACCATAAGCGGCCACACATGTCCACAAGGCCACTTGCGTGCGCGCTCAAGCAAACCGCTCCATGTGCTCGAACAGGCTGCGGCGGCACTGCTTCACCAGCAGCTCAAACACAACGCACGACTCCGTCGTCGTGTACGCTTTGTAGGTGCGCACGGCGTCGTCGAAGGCCGCCAGAGAGCAGGCTCGATTTGCCGTCAGTATCGCGCGCACGAGCGCGTTCTCCTTCCCGCGCTGGAAGGTGCGGTCCTCGTCCTGCAGCGCAAGGAATAGCCTTTCGGCGTCGTAGAGACTGTCGAAGTACATCGCATCGACTGAAGAGGCCGCGAAGGTTTCCGTCGTCGCCGTCTCTGTAGATTGCCGTGCCTCTGTGGCGACCGCCGGATCAGAGGCGCTGTTTGCTGAGACATCCCCCTCCACAGTCGCCGCCCCTCGCGCCAGAACGCACAGTGTAGCGTAGAGCAGATACTTTGTTTTGGGCAACGTAAGCGGCACACTTGCTGCGCAGGCGAGCGCCGCCTCACGCACCTCCTCGTACCGGCCAAGGCGCGTGAGGAGAATCACCAGGCGCCAGCGGCAGGCATCGGTAAGACTGCGCTGCACCGTCGTGCTAACTCGATACTGCGGGGGACCATGTGCTGGGAAGCCAACAGAGTTGCACCCCCTCCCATCCACGGATGACGTAAGAGAGGCGACATCGCTGGAGCCCTCCAGCGCCGTAGACTTGAGCAACACGAGCTGCTGCTGCTGCTGCTTCGACTCAAGCAGCGTGGCCTCGACTCCCTTCGGCGCCGCTGTGTTGGTCACATCACCGTTGGTCGTGCAGATGTCAAGGGAGTGGGAGTGCCGTGGGGTGCCGTCGAGCTGCCGCTTCTGACGCTCCCAACGCCGCGCCATCTCAGAGGCGGCAACTTGAGTCTCGGCGTACATGTCCAACGCGGCGCGGTACTGCACGACGGCTGCCTCTTTCTCGTCCAGAACGTTCTCCAGAATCTCAGCAGCATCGCGGTAGCAGCGAGCGGCCTGGTAGCGCAGGTCCTCCCGCACATAGCACGGCGCGAGCCGCAGCAGCGCGTCCACAGCGATACGCGGATGCGACTGCTTCAGCTGCTCCACTGACATGGCCAACGTCGCCAGCGCCTCGTCGTCGCTGTGAAAGGCACGGTTGATGAAGGTGGCGTGCAGCAGGCAGCGTGCTGCGATGGCGGGCTCGCCGACGGCAGCGAAGAGGCCGCCGGCTTCGAAAAAGAGGTCGCGCGTCCCCATCCAGTCCTCACGCAACGCGAGGCCGTCCTTCAGCAGCTGCGCCTCAGCAGCCGTGTAGGCACGATGGGCATCGGCCAGGAGGCGCTGCATCTCAGCACCAGTCGGTGAGGCGACCTCGTTCATGGGAACAAGCGCCACCGCGTTGGCCGAGGACGACACTGCCATTACCACACCAGAGTCATTGGTGGGGTTCGTGACGCTCCTCGACACACTGGCCTGCCGCGTATCATGGCATTGCTGGTGGAGAGCGTCATCAGAGGCCGAGGACCCGAACGGACATGACCAGCCGCCGCGCCCATCTGCCTTCAGCATGGCGTTTGCCGAGGCAGCAGTGGTGGCGAGGAACGGTGCTGTGGCGTCGCCGGACACAGGCGCCGATGCGCTGGGTGCCACAATACCACCGTACCGCGCGGCTGTGACGATAGCCTCGCACACGCCGTTGGTGTTTGGCGGTGCGGCGAGTGTGGCATCAGCGTTGCCAGCGGGAGCAGACTCGCTCTTAGAGCCGCACAACAGCTGCTGCATGGCGTCGTGGGAGTTGTGGTCCGTCTCTGAAGCCCCCTTCGGTACGGCCATGGCGGCACAGGCGGCGAATGGCTCGCCGACCGCGCCGTCGCAACGCTTATTGAAGCAGCCGTTGCTGAATTGCGGTGCAGAGATGGGCCACCCCGCCTCATCTGCTTCGGGGCACATGAGCGTCACCGACGATCGAGCCCCCATCTGACAAGATGGCACACCGGTCAGCATCTCGGCACCTCCACCGGAGGCAGCGGCGGCGCCCCACCCCTGCTGGCGACCAATGGCCAGCACGCTTTGTAGGGGCTGCTGCTGCTGCTGCTGCGGTGGTGGTGGCGGCGCCAATTGAGGCGCTGATGACGGCACGGAAGAGAAGGGCATCTGCGTGAACGAGGAGTGCTGGTAGTGGGAGGGAGGGGGGCAGCGAGTAGCTGTGGAGCTCTTATACAGTCGAGAGAGAGAGAGAGAGAGACGGGAAGCGAGAGTGAAGCGTGGCTGAGAGGCGGACCCTGGGTGCTTCCTGCTGCGGCGGTTGTGTTCTTGCTCTAAGCGGAGCTCCGCGAGGCACGTAAGGGGAGGGAGGAGAAGAGGGCCGAGGGAGAAATGGGGAATGCGGGGGGGGGGGGGGGGGGGGGGGGCGATGGTGTTTGGGGGGAGGGAGGAGGGGGTTTATCGTCTCGCACAGATTTGAAGAGAAAGCGAAAGGAGAGAGCAAAGAGAAAATGAGAAGGGGGGAGAGAGAGGGCTGCGGAGAGGGAGACGCGCAGGAAGCCTGCGGGGATTGTTCTGTGCCCGTTGCGCACGTACGCCCCCCGCCCCCCCTCCCCCTCCTCTCCCTCTCTACTTCATCAAGTACGTCAACCCACACACAGGCGGAGGGAGCGGCGGGGAAGGGGGGGTGCGCCTCCGACGTTAGGTCCGGTGTGGGCGGTTGCTTTTGTTGTTCCTCTCCCCGTTCGGGTGTTTCGGCTCATCAGCGCTGTCACACACCTACCGTCTCTTCGAAGCCGCCGAGTGCACCTACCACACACACACACACATGCCACAGCCCCCCGCGCATTCAAGCAAGACGACGCTCTCCCATTCGCCTCCCACCTGGCTGCCGCCGCCACGCGAAGCGCATCGACATGCGTCGTGGAGGGAAGCCTCCATTTCAGTTTTGTGCGGCGTCCCCGCATCTCCGCACCTGCGGATGATTACGATGCCGATGCTGATGATGACGGCCCTGGATTAATTAACTCTCAAGGGCTCCCGAGAAGAAGAAGAGACTGCAGCTGCCGCACCCACCAGCTCCCTCTTCATCACATTCCTGCTTGTGCTTAAGCACGCCCGTCATCTCAAGCGGCACACACGCACGCACGGGGGGGCCTTTCGATGTCCTCCTCCCCACCCACCCACCCCCTAGCCCTCGCACGAGTGTGCCATCACAGCTATCATCTCCGCCTCACCCACCTACTTGCTCTCCGTCGTCATTCCGCCACGTTGCACTGCCGGAAGAACTCGAAGAGCACTGCGGAAGCCCGCTCTGCTAGCGCCATCATCTCCGCATACGCCTGCACGGATACCCCCGGCCCGTGGATTCCCACGCTGCCACTCCCGACACAGCGGACCAGCTGGGCCAGTACGCCTCCGCCGCACGCCGGGTTCGCGAAGACAAAGACGCCGGTGCTCACGCAACGATACTGGTCCTTCACCTGCGGCGCAGCGCTGCGGTTGGCTAGTGGCATGGCCGCAACCGAGGATGCCGTGATGGCCCCGGCGTCGGTGACGGCCGCCCTTTCGGCTACATATGGACTCGCAGCGGCGTAGCCCACCCCGAGCGATTCCTCGGCGCTGGTTGGATCCAGCAAGTACTCGCAGACACCACCTGCTGCTGAGGAGGGCCCGCCCAAGGAGAAGAGACGGCCTTCGGCAGGGCTGTTGCTCGAGTCTGCCGCCTCCGTCCCACCGCCGCGCGTCACAACCGCAACGCACACCGCCGCCGCCGTAGTGCGACACGGCAGGCCGGCATCCAGCAGCGCACACATGAGGGCGTTCAGGGCAACAGCAGGCAGGCTGCCATCGTCCTGGACGACAACCACGTCCACCACGAGCACGCACCGCGGATAGCGCTCGCGCAGAAAGACAGCGCCGAGGACGGATTCCAGCAACGATTCGAGCGCCAGCGCGTCGGTGCGGGTGAGCAATCCGAGCTTCCGCTCCTCATACAGTGCCTTCTCCGCGCCACCAGCGGCCGGGGAAAGCGCGCGAGCGTGCTGGACACGCACGTTCACAGTGCACGTGTCATACTCATCGTTCTTGGCTACGGTTGGCCCGTGAAGCGACACCATCACCGCAGTCTGTCCCTGCGCGTACCAGCTGCTGCCATCGAACGTCGTCATGTCCGAAAGCTTCATCTCCTTCCCGCGAAGCTCGAGCGCAGTGCGTCCATCACGGCGCGCGTACACGGCGGTCATGACCGGCGAGGGTGAAGAGGAGGTGCAGAGCGCGGAGGCCTCAGGCTGCAGTATGGTAGGCGACCTCTATCGAGCCGCCACGATCGCCTTTCTCGCGTGAGTGTGTTGAGTGCGCTTCGCACTTTACTTGTTAAAGAGTGTGTCGTGCTGCTGAGGTAAAGTGCAGAGGGAGCAAGCGAGTGGGTAGGCGTTTCGCCTCGTTTGTGCGGCAGGGCTCGATGCAGTTGCGCGAGGCGTGTGGAAGTAGAGAGCGGGCAGAGTGTTGAGAGAGATCGAGGCTAAGAAGAGGTCCGTCCCCTGTCCTCCTGGAGGACTGGTACTCATATATAAAGCGGAAGCGCCGACACAGAACGCGCCTAGTAATACCTCGACACGATCCCCACCACCACCACCACCACCGATTCATCGTCATCGCTCAGTCGAGCCCCATGCCGTACAGGCGCGGGTCGGCTGTAGGTGAATCAGTGCAAACGACGGCTGAAGGGAAAGAGGTCGCTGTTGGCGTCGCGCTGGCCCCGTGCTACGGCGCCTTCGTCCCTTCGCTGTAGTGTGCTTGTGCATCCGCCATTCAATGTTCGTCGCCGGTCGTAACATGGCGGTCGCCACAACGCGCCGCACGCAGGCCAAAGCAAAGGCAGTAATACGGGGAAGACGATGTAGTGGGTGGGAGTCAGTCGTCAGTGGGTCAGTTTCCGTCTCACCAGCCCTCACGCCGCGTATGCGGGGTCACTGATGGGGAAGGCGGGGGTGGGGGGCCTCTGACGCCTGTGCCTGTGCCTGGGTCACCTTCGTTCCCGGTGCTGCCGCGCCGATGGAGCAGATCGGCTGCGGCGTATACCACTTTTCAAGGAGAGCCTCACTGCAGCCCTTCTCATGAGCTCCGCGCGCCATCAGCCAAAATACTCGCCCTTATCCACCAGGCGCCGCCGCCAGTTCATCCTCGTACGTCGGCGCCGGTGGGACACTGCAGCGGTAGAAGAACTGGGAGCACAGGGCATCCGGTGCTCTGTCGTGTTGAAGCGCCGGCGCCGTGTCAGGTGTCTCTGGAAATCGCGCCACGGCTCTTGCCAGGTGCGCCGTCACCGCTGCGCTTCTGTGCAGTCGAGCAGTGCTGTTCAAATTTGCGCTGAATCCCCACGCGGTGTTGGCGGGCAGAACCCAGTCCTGGCCATTGCGGTAGCGCACGCGGCGCAGCGCTACTCGGTTTGCATTCCATGGTGTAGGACGACGACGGCCAGGACGAGGATCACTACGCCTCAGACGTGGCGGCGGCGATGCGGTCGGGGGTCGTGTTGAGTGTTTCAGTTGCTGATGGTAATTTGGCTGGAGTCATCGCAGCAGCCTCCGCCGCCTCCCGCACGGCTGTGTGTACACGCCGCATGTACCTCCACTGGATGGTAGTGAGAACGGTAGAAGCGGCACCCGGCCGCCTTGAGTGGGTCTGCTACTCCCCTCGTAGGCGGAGGGGGGGGGGGTTCGGCACCGCCTCCACTGTCGCCCCCGCCGTGTAGTTCGCCCAGGGGGCCTTCAGGAACCCCAATCCAAGCAGCGGGCGGGAGCGGCGGCGGCACGTTGGTGAGTACATGTGAAACGGCACTCCCCACAATACTGCGGCTCTGCCACTACCGGAGCTGCGACGCACAATGCCGCTCAACGTAGACACCGTACGCGGGGCGGCACCACGTCACCAGCATTGCTGAGTTGGGGTACAACATTGCGACTACGCTGGTAAGGGCATCGTAGCCGTAGGCAGTGAACTCCTGCCCACCACGCACGAGCGGTGCCGCAGGTCCCAGACGGGAGACAGAGAGAGAGAGAGAGTGACAAAGTGCCCCCTCTTCGTCGGCCCCGGCCAGTGCACCTGCAGCGTCAATGGGCACCTTCGATGGTACGGAGAGGGTACAGCCTGAATCGGTGGCAACTCCCATAACAGTGAGATGGCGCTCCAGCAATTGGTGCCACAGACCACGACACAGTGTCGGCAAGCGGTACGTCATCGATGAGGTCCTCACTGACGCAGTCGCAGTCTAGCCACGGAACTTGAAACCCCGCGAGTTGGTCGGCGCTAACGTCACTCGCCAGGACCCAAAAGCTCACACCCATGACAACATCCCGTAGCAGCCAGAGGTGGTGGAGGAGAGTGACTGAGGAAACGCTGATGCAGGCAGCGTGACGTACAAGCCGCGCTGAGGGCGCGGTTCGCGTCGTGTGGTGGTGTGACTGGAAGCTACGGTGACAACAACCACCACCCCTGAGTGCGTGCGGGTCGTACCCCTCACCATTTTCGCCGCCCGTCTCACGGCTACGCGGGTTAGAGATGTGCGCCATGCTGAGACTGAGGCCAACGGAAAGGGGCGAGAGGCAACAGTGCTCACGGGACGTGAGTGGAGCAGCCGAGTCCAGGCGCGCCGCGCTGCGCACCGTCGCAACAGCAAGGATGGGCACACCTAGGTGAGCTGCAGAAAGCGCCTCCACAGAGAGCTCAAGGGGGTCCGCTGGTGGTGCGGCAGAAGAGGGCGCGATCTCCACTCCCGCCCTTACGCGCGTCACCTGTGCATCTTCATTGTGCTCCTCGCCACCACTGTGGCGGTGGGTTTCATCAATACACGAAGAGGTACGCACCGGCACAGACACACACGCCGTTTCTCCGCATCCGCCACTTCTGGCGCTCTACGCGCAGCAACAACATCCAGCCACCGCTCTGCTGTGCGATGTTTCATGGTGGTGTTGCCGCTGTGCGCTTGGCGCCGAAGCACTTACACCTGCACAGGCTGCCTGCAGTGGTGGGCTGAGGGAGAAGGAGAGGGATGTCTCTGTGGTGGTGCCTGCGAGACGTCTGCCTCGCCTTCCCTGGAAATCGTCCTCTCCATCACTTTCTCTTTAGGCAGGCCAGCCCATCGCCTCTGACAATCGTGCTGCCTCGCGTTGGCCCTCTACGCGGCAACAGCGACAGCGTGAGAGATGTTTTGGGGCGCCGGCCTCTCTGTCCCTAATGTGAGGGGCCGGGGGCGGGTGGAGCATGCAACACAGCTGAAGCCGCGGTCGCACACAGGCCTGCGCTGTCCTCCTCGTGAGGGGCGGGGGCAAAACACCTGCAGGAAGCAGTGAGAGTTGAGGAGGGGGGCAACTGCGAGCCGTCGCGCACGATTGATGGGTGTGCTGCGCGCACACAAGCGCATACGCGGACATATACGCATCGCGATGGGCATCAACTGAAGGAGAGAGGGCGGGAAAGATGGGCTACGCGCATTGACCTCAAGGGCCCCTCCCTCCCTCCCCTCCCTCCTCCCTCCTTCGCTGGTGCACTGCGAAGTGTATGAGGGGGTAGTAGGCCAAGCGACCGACACGCCGCACCACTCAACTTTGTATTCACCGGCTCTCTCCTCTTGCTCGCTCGCGAATGAGAGGGAAGGTGAATACGAGATAAAGGCTCAGGAGCGCCGATCACGCGCCACTGTGACTGTGACCGCATCTGTGTGGGCCTCGGCAGGAGAAGAAGAGCGCGCGCAGAGAGCCATACACCATAGCGAGCGAGGGGGGAGGGGAGAGACAAGCCGCGCCGAAGCACAAACACAGCCGGAGGCGGAAAGAGAGAGAGAGAGCAGAGACGCCTACACGTATGCGCGGAGCAACCTAGTCACGCATTGTGGCGTTGCGATCGCCATGGCCACCTACGAGCCTTGCATTGCCCCACCCACCCACCCACCCACCTCTCCCTCCCTCACCAAAGGTCAAGAAGCTCCTGGTATCCTCGGCACCCCCTTACTCGTCTCTTCCCCTGCACACTTGCCCACTTCCTTCCTCGCTCCTACACGCCACGACGGCGCCGCTGCTGTAACTCGTACCAGACAGCACCGCCCACCACCCCTACCAGTCCGACTCCGTGCAGCAGGGTGAAGCGACGATGGTAGAGGAAAAAACTCAGCAGAACCGTCAGCACCTTGCGCACACTCGTCACGACGACGGCCATCACGCCAGTGAACTCAGCAATAATGCGCAGTAGACACAGCGTCCCTATCAAGCTCGTCAGGGATGCTAACACGATGAGGATTATGCATAGGGAGAGGGGGAAGTCCTTCGCAGAGGGCCGCTGCGGCGCGGACGGTGTTTTCCATGGTGGCCATCCGGAAAGGGAAGCGAGCCGCTGTAGCTGCTGCTCTTCACGATCCATCAGCGAGGAGCGCTCTCCTGGCAGTGCAGCACTACCCGCGGGTCTCGTTGGGACGACCAGACGTTCGCGTGCTGCCGGCTGTCCAGCCGCGGTAGCGCTTACAAAGTCGCCAACGCCGCCGTGGAGTCCGGCCACGGTGGCCACTGCATTGGAGCTCGTAAAGCGGCAGATGAATAGAAGGAGGCAGTCATGCAGCCACAAGGCGATGACGCCACCGATGTAGAGCAGCGTGGCGATGCCGTTCACCATGAACAGTAACTCCTGCGACGAGGCCGGTATCAGCTCCGGCAGCTCTGTCATCGACGTTGGGGACACCGGGTGCAGGTCCGATGGCGCCGTCGCCGCGGTTCGTGGGGGAGACGACGACAACGGTGGGGAAGGCGAAAAAGGTCTTCGGTGGGATGCGTGATGCTGCAGCGGCACTGCCCTACGTTGCACGCCCGCTAGCAGACGCGCCCTCCCCCCTGCTGCACGCTCGTGCTGGCGTAGTACTCTCTGAGTATACCCCCTCGACGATCTCGCCGTCGCGTGAAAGCAGTGCACCTCCTCCAGTGCGTAGATGATGCAGTCGAGGGTGTTGGACATCAGCACGCCTACAACACCGATCAGCGTCATCATCCAATGCGCAGAGAGCCGGAAGACGACTGCGGTGATGCCGTGGAGCAGGGAAGAAGCGGAAGAAGCGGAGAGAGAGGGGGGCGGCAGGGGCAGTGGCGCGCCCGGCTGAGCCAGCCCAGTGATGTTGACAGGCGCAGCTACATCGCTAGCTACGGAATAGCTGCCTGCGAGAGAGGCAGTCGCGCTCCCCCGCAGCCTCTCGGCGAGAATGAGCTGCTCTGCTGCCGCCTCCGCCGATACCGCCTTCGCCAACGCGGCCAGGCCTTCTTTGGTGGTTTTGTGGCCTGCAGCGACGTGCATGTCCAGGTGAGATGCATAAGTGAAAGAAATGAGCCCAACGAGATGGCAATGCACGCCATCATCTCCGTGTCTCGCAGGAGGCGTTGCAGCCACCACACAGTCCGGGCAGCTGCAGCATACCACACCTCGACGGCAGAGTAGCCACCGCAGTGATAAGAGAGACACTGGCGCAAGCCTACGACGGCCTGGCTATGGCCCCACTCGTCGATGGGCAAGGTGGTGGACCGGGAGGCGCAGCACTGCGCGAGTGAAGAGGCACGCGCCCATACCCTCGCGGGGCACCATCGCGACACGCCATCATTGCGGTGCTGATTCCAAAGGCGCGACCACCACCACCGCCACGAACGCCTGCGTGGGCCGCTGCTGTGAAGTGCGCCCCACCGCGATCGCTGCTCGCCATCGTCGAGCGGGTGTGAAGATGCAAATGCCCGCCCCGCTGGGATGGGCACGTTGACAATGACAACAGTAGAGAGACCTAAAGGTGGCGAAGAAGAGGAGGAATCGCGGAGCCCACAATGCTGAGGCTCATCGCGCGGATGCCACTCGCCGGCGTCTGGCGCCTTGGCTCCTGCAAGCAGCCCAGAGTCGCTCTCCGCATGGAATACGCCGTCGTGTTGAGCCGACGCGTCGGTGGTGCTCCATTGGTGGCCAGAGCTGCGTGGGTCGTCGTTGTCTGAGCCTGCCTCATCTTCGGAGACTGAGGCAGCTGCCTCGTGGCTATGGTGCACCCAGAAGCGGTGCACCACGACCATGCAGAGTAGCTTGCTGGACTTGAAGATCACCTGCAGGGGGTAGCTGAGGAGGAGCGAGGTGCGGTTCGTGAGGTGCAGGCTACATGAGAAGAGTACCGCAATGCACACGTACCAGTGAAGGGAGACGGTGGAAGGGTGAAGCACGTGGCCGATTGTCGAGTACCATGAAGCGCAGCTCGTGGGGGAGGGGCAGCGTGCCGCACCCGCAGTCAGAGCAGACCCATTGCCACAGTCTACAGCATCCGCTCTCGCAGCTGCCGCTTCAGGCAAGCCATCAACCACACTTAGGAATGCGCCTTTGCCATCGCCGCGCGCGAATGGGCGCTGTTGTCTTGGCGGCTGGTGATTAGAGTCGCAGAAGGGATCCGGCGACCGAGACACGGCATTGCCACTGCTCCGCCCTTGAGTGTTGCTGCTGTCGCCCACCGTGGGAGCTGACTTCGAGAGCGGCTCATGCGGTGTCACCTCCGCTGTTACCTTCGTCACTGACGTCGCTGCGGACAGGCCATGAGGGCCTCGGTGCTCGGGGGTGGCTCGTCCAGGCAGCTGGTGGTACCAGTCCCAGACAAGAAGCAGCCCCACGAGCACCGTTGTGCAGAACGTCTCCCCACAGGAGAGGAGCAGCAGATTGGTGAAGTTGGGGAGGTGAAAGATCATCTCCTGTAGGGTGGAGGTGAGGACGTGAAAGATGAGAACACCAGCGGCAAGCACGCACAGCCGCTGCGTCGTCGGCTGTCGTGGTGGTGGCGACCAGGCCGGTGGTGACAGACACGAAGATGGTGAGACCTGCTGCACACCCGGCGGCGGCGACATCGCCTCATGCAAAGCGCCGCTAGCTGATGGAGAAAGGCAGTGCCCACGGCTCATCAACTCACGCGCGTTCGGCGTCTCCGACGGTGGAGAAGCCCACCGCTTACAGGCAGTGTGGGAAGCGCCCGTAGCGCTTCCCAGGGTGCAGAAATGAGCTGCGCAGGCAGGCCTCCTCTTCCCTTCGCCCTGGGACGTGCTTGGGTGTACTGACTCGATGGCAAGCACCTACACGCACGGGCATGCAGGGAGCCAGCTTGCATTCGCCTGCTCTCCTCCGAAACGTATGCGGGGATATCAAAGCTGCACGAGCACACTTTCGCTCGTGTGCGAGTGGGAGAAGTGAGAGAAGGGCGGAGGGAGTGTGCGAGTGGAGGAAGTGAGAGAAGGGCAGAAGGCATGAGAAGAGGGAGAGAGGAGGGCACCACACCAGGTATAGCCGCGCCGGCGCACAGCCGCCGGAGCAGCGAGCTGATCTCTACTCAGATACCCCATAGCACGTGACCATGAGGGAAGGGGGGAGGGGGCAGTCGCGGGGTCAAGTAGGCTTGTTGTCTTCTCGACGTCCCATCCTTAGGGGACAGAGGGTGGTGGTGAAGAGACACATGGCAGCAGCCGCAGAGGGGAGGGGAGGGAGAGTATGTGATGCTCCGCGGTGGAGTAATCACGGTTGGGGAGGGGGGAGAACAGGAGTCAGCTGACAGCCGCTGTTCCCTGCGCGATTCCACACACACGCATACACTGCAACCCGCCACCACCGTCCCCCATCACTCTCGCTTGATGCCACCGCCTCACGGCCCTCTGTCGACATACAACACGCAGCAGCAGCAGCGGGAGCGGGAGCTTTGATAGCGACACGATCCCGTGACGCCTCTCCCACTCTGCCGCTGCTGCCGCTCGCTCTCCTACGCGCAAGCCCTGCACAGGGAACACCGCATCCGCTACGGCTCATAAAGAACACGTCGCCGCATGCTCCGCAGGCGCAGCGAGGACTCCAACGCGCGGCGCAGGTCGTCGTGCTCGATCTCGGTCAGCTCCATCGCCCGCAGCACACGTGTCACGTCATCTTCGCTAAGGGTGTCGCTGAGCTGACCGGCGCGGGAAGCAAGTGTAACGTAGAAGAGATGCCACGGCGCATGACATGGCGACTGTGGACTCGTTGACGTCTTTTCATTCGATGGCGGCGATAATCGTGCGGAAGTACTCCGGGGGCTGCGGCTGCGGTAATCACCGGTGCTTTGGTGGCCCGGCTGCGGTGGCGATGGCAGTCGTGGCGAGGGCTCTGGTGCCACAGCTGCTTCCGGTGGATCCGTGCTCCAAGCATCCTTGCCTGCGCTGGAGCAGGGAGCAGCGGCAGTCCTTGCAGAGGCGGTTGACGCACTTTGAACAGCCACGGTGGGATCGTGTAGCGGGTCGCCACGACTGCCTGCCGCCCTCGAGTCGGTGTGCCCGTTTGAGCCGCAAGCCGGCGTAGGGGCGCCACCGCTGCGAGCGCCGCCTGCCTTCTCCCAGCGCTGCAGCGATGCGTACGCGAGCAGCACACAGCTGATCTCATGACCGCTGAGAAGTTCCACCTGCTCTCTGCACAGTGGTGCCGCGTACGCCATGAAGGCAGCCGTCATAGGCGAGAAGACCTCAAAGAAGAGGATGGCCGTGCAGAGAAGCGCAACGTCGCGCACCGTATCGCGGCCGCGGTCGCGGAAAAGAAGCTCAATACCCGCCGCCACCGTCTCCGTTGCCGTTGCCGCCGACTCCTTCGCCTCGCCCGACTCTAATGCAGTAGACACCCTCGACAGCAGGTACGTCAGAAAAACCTCCACATAGCGCTGACCGAGGTGATATGGAATGCGCAGCGCCACACGATTGCTGCCCAAGGCGCCAGACAGCTGCGGGTAATACCGGCGCTCTGGCACGCGCAGTGGCGATAACTCTGCCTCCTCAACGACGCCGCTGCTCTCCGATGCGGTCGCAGACCCTCGGTGTCTGCGACGGCGGCGGTCACCGGCGGTGGCGCCTTGCGGTGGGGTCTCGAAGTATGTGAATGGAGTGAGAAGTCTCTGTTGCAGATTGCGCCGCTGCTGGGCGACGTAAGGAGGTGCTGCCGTCGCGAGAACCTGCGCGCTCGTCGTTGCGTACATGCAAGCCTGAAGTACATCCATGGACTCCCCTATCGACAACGGTGGTGTCCACACTTCGCCCACCGACCCAACAACCGCGTACTGATGCGCCCACCAACGCACACACCACTCGTCCAGCGGCATACGGGCAGCCTCGGTGCCGGCCGCGATGCAGTCTCGCTGGAACTGCTGAAACGCAACACCAGCAAGGTCAGAAAAGGGGGAAGTAGCTGCGTGCCGATCCGAGGCAACACTGCATCGAGAAGTGGAGTTGTCAGTGGACAGGTCGTACAGCGGAACACCAGGGGCCTCCTCGCTCGGAATGCACAGGACAGCGTAAAAGAGCTGGAAGAGTTCCTTGTTAGAGAAGAGAAGGGCAGGGGGTGAGGGCGGCAGTGCTGCAGAATCGTCGCGCTCTCGCCACGGCTGACCACGCGACTCGTGGAGGTGCTGGGGGTGCTCGCTGAGAGGGTCGACCGCGCCAGCTCGCTCCCGAGGACGCGCAGCACCTCGCGAATGCCGTACTGGCAGCTCGAAGACTTTACATACACGTCAACGGCGCTGCGTGGCAGCGAGGCGCGTCGGCCAATGCTGATGAAGAGCTGCTGTATGTGCAGCAGGCTCCACAGAAGACGCAAGAGTAGTGGCTGCTGCCCCGGAGAGTCCCCCAGCGATTCAGATCGGGGGGCGGACGGGTCCTCGGCGTGTCGCGGCCGAGACGGCGGAGTGGCCGCGGTGGATGATGGGAAGCCGCTGCGTGGCTTGGCTCGCAGGCGGTACTCGCGGACGGCATCGAAATGGCGTGGGGTCAGCGAATGCAGTGTGCGCTGCATCTGTCCAGCATACTCGAAGAGTCGAGCGTCAACGGCGTCGATGTCGTTGCCGGCGAGTTCGACAACGAATTCCCCTGTAGCGACTTGTCCCGCGGTAAGCTGCGGCGCCCTCACACCCGACGCGTGCTCCCTAGCGCTGCTACCTCGGACACTGCTGCTGCTGCTGCTGTGTCCGGTGTCACCATGCCGTTGTCCTTGTCGCTGAGCCCGGGCCCAGCTGGCGAGGCTCCATTCAACCTGCTTCAAGATCTGGTATGCATGCAGACATGCCTGCTCGTACTCATGCAGGTGTCGCTTCGCAATGCTCTCTGAAGTTTGATGTCGTGCAAGCTCGAGGGCATCATGCCGGCGCTGCTGAACACTGTGACGTCTCCGCTCTCTGAAGTCCTGCCGACCATCTCGCTGCGCAGTGTTGCCATTTACATCTCCCTCCGTGTTCACATCATCGAAACCGCGTCCTCGTCGCTGCCCACGACTCTGCGGGTTGCCCCGCCGCTCACCTTTCCTCGTCGCTGCGTCCGGAAGGCCCAACGACCATTCGCTCAGCACCGGCGGAGTACTGGAGCCGCCTCGGCCCGTCTCTTCCTCGAGCAGCACCCGCTGCTGTTTTCTCTGCTCCTCAGGAGCACTCGCAGGAACCGCGTGGGGTAATGGCGGAGAGGATAGCGGTGAGGACGACGACCACGATAACTCTGGCGTGCCACCGCTTGGTGTCCTACGCGCTACGCCTCCTCTCGCGCGACTCTTCTTCTCGGCTGAGGCACCGCTTAGCTCGGCACTATCGCGCGGAAGAACGCTTGAGTGGTGTTGTGAAGGTTCATGAGGATGAAGAGGGGAGGTGGTACGTATTAGATCGTCGGGCAGCGGCACCGCAGCGGCAGCGGTGCCACTGCCGCTGCCGATGAACGGTGAATTTCGGGTGCGAAGGAAGACGTGAAAGGCTCCTCGGGCGTGCGGGGAGGTCAGCGCTGTACTCGCAGCCACGCTAGTGCTGCACTGTGACGCCGCGTGGCCACGCTGCTGCCCCTGCAGGCGCCCTCCTCGCCGCCCACGACGCTCATTATGACCAGAGTTGTGCCCCGCATGCCCACGGCGAGAGACATGCAGCGCCGCTACCACTGTGGCGAGGCTGCCACTACTGGAAGGCGCGGGAAAGGACCTACTCGCGAGAGGCGCCAGAGCCCTGATGTAGGCATTGCGCATTATCTGAAGTGTCAATGCTTGGCAGAGAGAGAGATGCAGAGAGAGAGAGGAGAGGCTCCTACGTGATGGTGAGGGGACCGCGCGCCTCCATCACCGTACACGAGCACACGGTGTGTTTCGCCATTGAGCCAAGACACACAACAGAAGGCGTGGGAGGAAAGAGAGAGAGAGAGAGAAGGTTGACACGAGTAAACGCAAGCACGACTGGGTGAGAGAGAGAGGGAGGGAGGGGGGAGGGGAGGGTCCACACGTGCAGGTCCACCGATCATGAAGGCACTTCGTTTTTCCTCGTTTGCGCGCCCAACTGACGCCATTGCATGTGCCCTTGGCGCCTGTGTGCAGTTAAGCCTGCAGGCGAAGGTAAGCCCGTGCGGGAAAGCCTACATCTCCGTTGCCCTCGCCCTGTGCTGCACATCACCCCCTCTTCCTCAGACACACACGCATGCAGGCACGCACACCTCGGCTACAGAACAGGTGAAGGAGATAGAACAGTGCTGCACGACGCCATCACCTCCCCCCTTCATGCCCCGTCTCCTTACTCTTAGTAGCGCCCACCGCCACCCTACATCCCAGCGCCCTCTCATACACTCGCCGGCCCTCCGTCTGTATAGCCTCTCCCACCTGCCTCCTCAGCAGTGAGAGAAAGGGCCGAGTGGACCGGGGCTTCATGACACACAAAGACAGGCACAGTTCGCCAGCTTCGGCTGGTGTTTCATCTTGCAGTTACGAAGAGGGAGAGAGAGAGAGGAGAACGCGCACGCACACACACACACAACGCCACGGCGACCCGAACGTGAACAACCAACAACAACGCAAAATATCAGGCTGACAGGCGACGTCTAGGCCCACTCACAGAAGCGCCGAGCAGCAACCAACCACAGGGGGCCACCACCCGGCCAAGTCGGGGCAGGGGAATTGAAAACACAGGGAGAGGGAGAGGGAGAGAGCGAGCTCGACGCGGAGACGTGTAATTACAGGCGATGGAGAGCGAGGCATGTATAGCGGAGGAAGACGAGGAGAGAAAGGGAAGTGCAAACATCATACAGCAACAACTACTGCAGCCGGCTTAGACACGAGTCTGGCGAGCCGACAAAGATGGCAAGCAGCTCGGCTAACCAGCGTGAGACAGGGGAAAAGAGGAAGAGAGGGGTGTCCGACAAAGACCCACAGACCGTCCCGTGCGGATCGCACTGAAGAGAGCGGGGGGGAGGAATGAAACCGCCACAAAGGTGACCCACTTTACGAACAGCGGGGTCCTCACAATCGGTCACTGCCGACTGCATCGTGCTACAGCACACGCACACACACACACACGCACACAACAATTCAATCTGTCCACCCAGCGCCCTCCTCTCATCGTGACTATCGAGCGATGTGGGATGAAGCAGCGGCGTACCCCTCCCCCTTACCTCTCCCCTCAGCCTCCCTAACTGGCTGTGATGGTGACGTGGGTGCCGCACATCCGGGATGTTGTCCTCTCTTTCACCTTTGGCTCAGCGCCTTGCTACGGGGTAGCGCTCCTGCGGATCCTTCGCCAGCGCATCACGCACGGGAGCAAAGAAGGGGTGTTGCATCGCCTCATGGGCCATGATGCGGTCCTGATGGTCGAACTGGAGCATCTTATCAAGCAAGTCCAGGGCAGTTGCATCGCACCACGACTCCTGGATCGATCCCTTCTTAATGTACCGGCACCAGTCAACGTGTTCGTCAGGGAGGTTGTGCAGGCTCGACTCCACCACGCGCGAGAGGCGGCACTGGTATTTGTCGAGGTAGCGAAACAGCGCCTTCTTCCCAAACACAGCCACAATCTGAAGGAGCTGATCCTCGTTGCTGGCGCCGACGAAGAAGGGGTCGCAGTGGAAGAGCATGCCCGCCAGCACGCACCCAAGGCACCAGATATCGAGCGAGTAGTCATAGTGGCGGTAGCCGACCAGCAGCTCAGGCCCCTTGTAGTGCCGAGTTGCCACGCCGCAGTTGAGTGCCTGTCCGTGGATGTAGTACTCCCCCAGGCCCCAGTCGATGACACGCAGGATCTTGCGCTCGTGATCGATCATGACGTTGTAGGGCTTGATGTCACGGTGGAAGATGCCGCGGCGGTGTGCGAAGTCCAGCGAGCGGAGGATCTCGTATAGGTAGTAGCGCATGTCGAAGTTGGTGAGCGCGTTGGAGTAGAGGAGGCTGCGCAGCGTCGTGGGGTTGTGCACGTACTCCGTGACGAGCACGACCGTCTGCGAGGCGGCGTCGCGCAGGACATCGAGGAGGCGGACAACGTTCGGGCCACCGCAGAGGTGGCGCAGGATGCTGATCTCACGCAGGATTTTCTGGTGACGTACCGGTTTGAGGAGCTTCAGAACACACAGGCAGCCGTTGTTTCGGTTTTGGCCGCGGAAGACCTCCGAATACTTGCCGCGCCCAATTTTCTGCTGTAGCTCGTACGGGGCCAAGTCGGTGTTGAAGTCCACCCGCGCGTTCTTGTAATCCCAGTAGTCCGCACCGCGTTGGCGATACACGTGCCAGAACGGGTGCTCGTACTCCTCCGGCTTTACTTTCTTCATCTTCGATTCATCACCGCTGCCGCTGCCGCTGCCGTGCCGGCCACCGTCCGTGCGGTGTGCAGCAGCGTCTACGTGCGTCATCTACACCCCTCGCCGTCGTCGCTTGCAGGGCCTCGCTTCCGCTTGCTCGTCCGAGAACAGCAAAGCGTCGCGCGCGTGAGTGGGTGTGTGTGTGTGGGTATGTGTGGGTGGGTGTGTGTGTGTGTGTGGGTGGGTGCGTGTGGGTGGGTGGGTGTGTGGGATGTGAAAAGCAAGCTGAGCACGACAAGGGGTGCCGTGCGTACTTGAGCGTGGAAGAGGGAAAGGAAGATCAGCGAAGCGAGGAAGACGGAGGGAGGGGAGGGGAGGGGAGGGGTGTGCAAGGAGCTTGTACAGGGGAGGGGGGGGAGGAGCTGAATGGCGGGGGGGTGCGCAGAAGGCGTGTGTCCAAGCATGGAGAGGAGGCGTACGCACGAGGGAGCACACACTGAGAAGATCGGCAACGGGCCAGGTAAGTCCTCACGGTGCCTCTCTCGCCGTGTACACGCACGCGGCGCTGCCTCCCTCTCTCTCTCTCACCACCGTCCATTCATGTAGACGCTAATGAGCGTAGGAACGCACGTGTGTAAGCCTGCCCACCCGTGATGTCGTCGCCGACGAAACTACAACTGCTAGACACCACCAAGAGCCTCCGCAAGAGAGAGAGAGGGGGTGGGGGTAGGTGGGGTGGAGAAAGACAGGGAACGGCGTTCGAAGAGGAGCGCCGCAGCTGGCCAGTTGTACGCCGCTACTACTACCACCACCACCCCCCGAAAGAGAGGGGGACCCACAGAAGACATGAGACAACCCGCAAAGTCTCTGCACAACAGCAAAGATGCGCTGATATGCAAGCACAGGAGAAGAAGGGGGGCAGAGAAGGCCACGGCTGCACACCGGTAGGCAGACAGAGGGGAGGGAAAAGAGGGGGAGTAGGGAAAAGCTGAGGTGAACCCTAAAGGAGGACACGGAGCAGTCGCGTACACTTCGGGCAGGGGAGGAGGAAAGAGTGAAGTGTCAGCACTGCATCATCGCAGAAGAGAGAGGGGAGGGGGGAAGACGGCGGGTAGAGGATAGCTGCACCGTGGCAGAGGCGGCAATGCCTCGCAGGTCCGCCGCCCGTACAATGTGAGTAGCCTGTGATACAGAGAAAGACATGCTGAGCGGAGGGGAGGGGGGATGTCGATCGGTGGCCTCCGTCTTCATCCCTCCAGAGAAGCTCAGCACAGGGAGGCGCCTGCGTTTCAATCAGCCTGAGCAGCATGGTCAGGCTTTCTCGCTCGCTACTTCTCCCCCTTCACACTCCCCATGCGCCGCTCTCTCTGTTGCCCCTCCCCCTCCCCCTCCCCCGCCGCCGCACTGCCGTGACGAGCGGCAAAGGGGGGAAGGCCTTCAATACTTTACTTTTTCCCCCTTACGGGCGGCGTTGTTTGCTGAGCGAGGGGAAGGGGGAGGGGCAACAGAGAGAGAGAGAGAGGAGAGACATGCGTTCTCAGCGCCGCCACAAGTACTCCCCCGCCTCCCTCCCCACCCCCCCACACACACACACACGAAATCACGGATACATGAGTCAGGCAACCACTTACGCATCACACACACACAGAGAGAGAGAGAGACCGCACCGAGCAAGCGCTATTCGCGCCCACCACAGTGGCCACGTATCGGCACGACAAACTCTAGCGAAAGGGGAAAAATGTTAGGGAGGAAAGATGTGCACCGCATGCACAGACGCGGGGACACGTCAGCACCGCCCCGACCCGCTTCGCTGCGTGTGGGGGCGAGGGAGAGGGGGGGGAACATGGTGATCACAGGACGCTGTGCGTCACCTGCGCTTGTCGCCAGGCCTTGTCGGCTTGTTGCCACTGTCAGACTTGTCGTTCTTCCCGCTCCGGTCAGCGGCTGCGTCTTTGGTGCTGCTGATGCCGCTTCGCTTGTTCTTGCGGTTTGCCTCGTCCTCGTTTTCCTTTGCTTTGGCGCCCCTGTGCTTCGCGATGTTCTCCTCGACGAGCGCGTCGAACTTTCCGTTGATTTTGTCGAAGAGCGCCGTGACGAGCGTGTTGTAGCACTCCAGTGCCGTGAGCGCGTCCTGGTAGAGCGTTGTTGGCGCCTGGTCCGCCGCGGCGGCGGCGTCCGCAGCGTTCTCGTAGAAGTCCTCTCCACCATCCTTGTCTGGCTTGGACGCCTCAGCTGCCTCGTCGTCGAAGAGAATGAGGCAGCGATGCTGCTGATCAACGATGCCGCGAAGCTTGCGATCAAGAATGAGCTGCGACAGCTTCTGCTCTACAACCATGGCATCCAGCTTCAGCAGGCTGCTCACGTAGGCGATCTGCACGCGGTTGTACGGCGACACCACCTTCAATATATGGCGCTCCAGCAGCGTGTTGTACATGTCGTTCACCTGCCGACGCACCACCTCATCGGCGAGGAGGTTCGTGTCGCTGCCGCCACCGGCGCCGGACTCCTCCGCCTCGGTGCGGCACTTGGCCAGAATGCTGTTGAAGAGATGCGTGTCCTGCTTGTTGTAGGCGTCGGCGATACCGCGCAACGCGTCCACGTCGGCACCTTTGTACTCCAGCACGCTCTTGGATGAGAGCAGCGTCGCAAGCTCGTCAGGGCTGTCTGTAGAGATCTTCGACAGGATCATGTAGCGAAGCGAGCGGCGCGCCTGCCGGGCCTGGTCGCCAAGCTGGTGGAACCCCTCAAAGGCCTCGTACAGGTAAGAGTACGCGGTCTTGTTGTCTTTCTCGTCTGCGTGCAGAACGCCGGACTGGAGGTCGATCTCCGCCTGCGAGAGGGGGGCAGTAGATGCTGTTCGCTGTTGTGCGTGCCGAGACGAGCGCCGCCCTCGCCTTCTGAATATCCATGACGGCGTAGTAGAGCTTGCTCTCCAGGAGGTAGATGTCGAGCAGCAGTGTACGGTCGTCCAGGCGGCGCACCTCCTTGAGCAGCGCGCTCAACGACGCCAGAGCGTCGTTCTTACGGTTCTCAGCGAAGAGAATCTCCACGTAGCGGAGCTGCAGGCGGTGACGCAGGAAGGTGCGGCGCTCCTTGCGGGCCCAGTCCACCGTCTCCAGGCATATCGCCTCCTGCTGCTTCAGCGGCACGCCGCACTGCACAATGTGCTCGAATAGCTTCCGCACCATCTTTGTCGTCTTCGCCTTTGGCAGCGCCTGGAAGAACGGCCGCACATCTGACAGAAGCCGAATGGCGGCCTCACCATCTTTGGTAACTGTCAGAAGCTCCGCCAGGCGGTAGACCGCCTGCTCCTTGGCACGGATCGAGTATCCGTCCTCCACCGCGACGTCGGTTACGACGATAGACTGCAGCAGCTCGCGCGCTGTCCGACGGTCGCCCTTGCCGTAGTAGTCTTCAGCCACCTCAAGGGTGTGGGCGCAGTCTACGGAGCCACTCGGATCATGACGGCGACGGTGCCTTTGGCTCGTTTAGGGAAAAAGGCCCTGGTGGGGAACCGAGAGGTGAACGAGTGCAGACACCTCAGAGGGCCAGCGGCGCAGGCTCCAGACGCTCTCTGTCTCACTCGGGCCACAGGCACAGGGCTCTCGCAGGCTCTCGGTAGGCACGTCTGGGAAGGCAACCCCTACGCAGGGCTTTTCACAGCCGCAGGGTCCGCGAATGACGCTGCTCGACGAAGCCCCAAGTCGCGGGAATGGAGAGGGCGGACAGGGAGGAGGGGGAGAGAAGGAGTGGGTATTTCCTAATGGGAGTCCTCTGCAGTAACTTTAAAGAGCGAAGCACGCACGCGGAGAGGGGAGGGAAGGGGGAGGAGGAGGCTGGGGAATACGACAGTAATGAAGTACACGACTGAAGACGTGAGGAGCGAAAGGTTTGAACGACAGCTCGAGTGTGTGTGTGGGGCGGGGGGAAGAGGAAGACGAGAAGGGAGCCGCAGCAGCCAAAAACACGCACGTGATGGGAAAGCAGCGCGCGACAAGAGCAAAAGTGGGTAAAGAGAGAGGCAGGAGAGAGAGAAGGGGAGACGCAACAGTCCAGCGCGAGAGACTCGGACTCACAGGACAACACAGAACGAAGGAGAGACGCAGCAGGCGGCCTTCCTCACAGCATGAATGACAAGAGGGGACCGCAGCCTCGTGTAGAGGCCTGAAAACTACGGCTCCATCTCCTCCTCCAGGGCGAGGCATGCCGCCGCCCCTCTTCTCGGTTATCACCGCCAGAACCGCTCTCGTTGTCGTTTGCCACCTTTACAATGGAGATGAGGAACCGGGCAGGAGTGTCGGGGAAGGGGAAGAGGCGGGAAGGACCACCACCACCCACCACACACACACACACACACACACACAGACACACACAGACACACACAGACACACACGGCGAGCAGCACCACACCCGTCCGTCGCCCAGCACGCACTCGCTTTCCCTACCACACATCACAAGGCGGATGCACAGACATGCACCCCACCTCACCCGTCACAGTGTGGCCCGATTGCGCTCTGCAGGATGTGCTACTGCAATGCAGTCCCTTAACGTAGGTGCGAGCTTAGCTGCTTATCTTCTACGGAATGTGTTCCTCGAGCCTTCCTTGAGCGGGGAGGAGGTGGAAGAAGAGGAGGCGGAGGCGCGCGCGCGCCAGCCGGGAGGGAGGATTGGGGGGTACCTCATTGCTGCTGCTCTTCACTTGCATTGGGGTCGTCCTCCACAGCACCCACCGGCGACTCCATGCGCAATTTTTTACTTCGTGGCACCCCTGCCCCCCGCGTGTCTTGTCCGCCGGCAACCTCTGCGGACAGTGGCAGCGAAGCAGCGGTGGCAGCCAAGTACGGTGCCTGCAGCGGAGGCTGCACCGGCTCCAGCACGCCAACCTCCTCATCCCTGTCGTAGCACATATCGGCGTCAAACCCGGAAAGGTCACCGCAGGAGAGGAACGGAGCCAGGACTCTCTCTGCGAGCGTGCAAGACGTCCGCTGGCTGTCGAGCGCAACACCTTGTCCTGCTGCCGCTGCGGCGCTCCCAGCCGGCACGGGCGAGGAAGACGCAGTCGTGCCGTAGCAGTACGACGGCGCCTCCGGCGTGAAGCCGCTGGCGCAAAGTCGGCCGCCGCTCATGGTGGCTATCTCTCTACGTCCTCCCTTCATAGCCTCTTCATTCTCAGCCTCTACTCGAGAGCCGTAGCCGGCGCTCACCGATGCAGAACCTCCTGAGACGGTAGAGACAGAGGAAGCCGGTGCGGCACTGATGAGCCGAGGCACGTACCCGGGCGGCATGCGAAACCCCTGGCAGAGGAGAAAACTCTCCATGGACGCGTTGCGTGATGACTTCGGCTTCACCACACGCACCTGCTCGAAGAAAATCTCGCTTTTTGCGATGAGGAAGGCGGTGTTGGGACCGCGGAACATTTTGGTCAAGAAGCAGCCACCGGCCCGAAGCACGAACGTAGTGATGTGCAGCGCGGCCAGCAGCAGGTGGTGCTGCAGATACTCGTCCAGCTCGTGCATGCCGGTTACGTCGGGGGCGCCGTCGCAGAGGACGATGTCCGCCTTTCGCTGTGACGCACAGAGCACGGGAGGGTGCGAAGAGCAGAAGGAGGAGGAGGAGGGGGAGGAGGAGGGGGGGGCGTTGCTGCTGGTGGGCTGCTGCTCGGCATCGGTGCACGGCCCCCCAGTCGAGTTCGGCGCGTTCAGAAGCCGAATGATCTCGTTCGCAGTCACCTCGCTCGTTATGTCGCCCTGCAGGATGGCGACCCCATCGATGGGGGCCATCTCTTGCAGGTCTACTGCCACCACGCGCGGCGTCTGCGCCGGCAGAGCGGCTCCTGCCGCCGCCGCCGCCGTCGCGTTGGCGCCGATCGTCTTGAAGCACTGGGCGAGCACCTGTGACCAGCTGCCAGGCGCGGCACACAGGTCCACCGCCCCGGTGCGGATCTCGGCCGGGTCGAGAATGTGAAACTCCTCCTCTATCTGGAGCAGCTTGTATGCGCTGCGAGCACGGTAGCCCTCCTCCTTGGCCTTGCGGTAGTAAACATCGCGCTTGTCCTTCGATGCGCGACCCATTTGTCAGTATTTTTCCCGCTTTCTGAGAAGTCGGTGTGGCTGAGGTGTGGGTGTGTGTGGCTGAGGTGTGGGTGTGTGTGGCTGAGGTGTGGGTGGGTATGTGGCGGATGAAGGTGCCTTGAGGAGAGAAGATCAGCTCCGGCACAGAGACACGCGCAGCCCCAGGAGCTTGTGCGGACGCTCTGCTATGGCAGAAAATTCCTCCCAACCTCACTAACGGGAAAACGAGAGCGAGCGAGAAGTACAGACGGGGAGGGAGGGGGGAGGGAGGGGGGGAGGGGTATAGGCGTTTGCCAAAGTGGAGGGGAAGATGAGTACGCGTGCGAGCAGGCCCATGCACCGCGTGCTCGCGTGCGAGCACACAGGGTGTCGAGAGCAGGTGATAAGACCAGTAGGTGCGCTGGTCTGTGTACGTGCGTACCACTGCACCACGAGGCACTGCAGGGACGATGCATCACGGCACACATCACGGCTCCATGCGCGCAGAGAATAAAGCGGCAGAGACAGTAAAGACAAACCTCCGCGAAGAGGAAGGGAAGCAACGAGTGAGTGGCGGAGACGAGAGAAAGAGAGGTCAAAGCAGAGCCGCGCTCCACACCCCCTGCCTTCACCCCAATACGCGCGCACGCGCACTCCCACGACTTGTCACCGCCATCATGGCCGCTCTGCAAGTGGCGTCCCCACGTCGGCCACGCCCTAGCATACACGCCGATGGCCGTCTACGCTGCTACTTCACAGTGCCGTGGATATCTCTGTCCTCTTCTTCTTTCTTTCTCCCTATATGCTAGCTGGTTGCCTTACCCTTACACGAGGAGAGCTGCAGGTGAGTAGAGAAGAGGGTGGCGGCAAAGAGCAAGCAGCGATGAAGGCCAATCACGCAGGCTGAGAGAGGGAAGGGGACACGCAGGCATCGCCTACGGGTGTTGCTGGCCGCCCCCTCCCCCTCTCAACCGCACGCCAGACCCCAAAGCACCCCACCCCCGCCTTTCGCACCCACACATATCGGCTCACAGCCTCCCTGAGGCTTCAGCACAGTGATACGTGCCTCCTCTCTCTCCCCCTCTCCCCGCTGCGGCGTACGCGAGGAGTAGCGCAATAAAGCCGCATATGTTCACGCGGGGCCAGCCATTGAGAGAGAGAGAGAAGAGAGAGAGAGGAGGGGGGAGAGGAGGAATGCCCGAGGTATCGCTAGTAATCACTGCAGATGTACTACCACTGACTAGTGTAGGGAGAGGGAAACGGCAGAAGAGCCGCGCGCCTACCTCGGGACGGGATCACCACATATCCCCCGGCAACACCCCCTCCCTCCCTCCCTCCCTCCCTCCCTCCCTCCCTCCCTCCCCCTCCCTCCCTCACACCCTTTAGCAACTTATCTCGAATATGCTTGGAGAATACGTTAGCCTTTCCAATGATGTTTCCGCACCTCCTCCCGCACGCGCGCCTCGTACTCCTTGACGTCGCGCATGTACACCCTATACGGCTCCTCCTGCGCCGGGTCCTTGAGGTTGGGGTGGTTCAGCAGCTCCTGGATGGCCAGTAATATCTGCTTGATGGTGATGTTCGGGCGCCAGTCCTTCTCTTCATTCAGGATAGAGAGGCAGACGGTGCCGCTCGGGTACACGTTGGGGTGGAAGAGCACCGGCGTGAAGACACACTTGGGAGGCTTTGTCGGGTAGTCCTCCGTGAAGTTCAGGCGGAGGCGGAACTCGCCGCCCTCCCACGGCGTACCAGGCTTGCCAGGAATGCCCGCCTCCCAGTGGAGCAGGTCCAGCCCGGCCGGGGTTGCTGCCGCTGCAGAGGCGAGGGATTCCGCAGCGCTAGCCCCAGACGTCGCACTCGATGAAGAGACGGACACAGAGGAAGATGAGGCGGCCGTGCTGCTGGCCACCGTACCAGAGGACGTGGGCAGCGTCAGCTGCGTTCCTTCGCGCATGTGCTTGACGCCGCTGAGACGGCAGCTGCCTGTGATGATCTCGAGAGGCTTTGCCCAAAAGCCAAACGGTCGATCCCTCCGCCAGGCCTTTCGCTCCTCGCGCAGGCGCGACTGCGCCAGTGATAGCCCTGGCATGGAATGTCTGCGTTGGGGGAAAGGGAGGGGGATGAATGTGTGTTAGCGTGTGCCTACTTGGTGGTGGGGTACACGTGCTGCTCTATGCCTCCCCCCTTGGCAAGGCTTTCTGGGCGGTCCCTCTCTTTCGGTCTCCTCTGCCTCCTCCCTATGGAAAGCCAGCAGAGAGCAAGAGAGAGGGAGGGAGGGAGGGAGGGTCGTGAGTGGAGGTGCCGCAACGAGAGTAGTGGTGGGAGAAACACTGGCGGTGCGTGGAAAGGCAGCGGCTAAAAAGCGCGCGCGAGTGGTCAGTGGGCCACGTGCTCCTCTGCGTACGTGTCGCGCTACTGCAGTATGCAACTGCTGCCTCTTCAGACGTTCACGATTGCGCGGTGACAGAGAGAGAGAGGGGAGGGGGAGGGGGGGAAGTGTACACGGTGGCCTATTCGTGTGCCCACGCAGCTCAGCAGGTCGGAGGAGTGCAACAATGACGTCGGCAGAGGGACACGAATAGCAACTCACTAGTAAAAGGCTGCCAAGGCGGTGAAGAATTTGTATAGAGGCCAGCAGCAGCAGCAGCAGCAGCAGACAAGAGTAAAGAGCAGGTGAGTTCATCAACTGGCCGTTGTTGGCCGCCATTCCCTCCAGCGCCAGAATGAGGCTACACCCCCACCCATGCATGCACAGTCGTGCGCCTGCGCTCGAATAGCCTCAGAGAGGCGTCGCCAACGATTCACCGTCGACCGTTTACATACGCGAAGGTACGGGAGTGGGGAATTATTGGCACTTTCAAGGGAGGAGCAGACACACGGCACCGCCATAGCAGACGCCGTGCTCCATCCTCAGGCACTTCGTGAGCGACTCGTCTCTTCTCTGATTTGCGCCCTGTGCTGCAGCTTTCTTACAACTCGAGCCTTAGAGAGGTCACCCTCCCCCCATCACGATGCTGAACACCGCGCCATGCCAATCACCCAGACAAGAGGCACAGGAACAGGGCGCACAAGCATCAGCACCAGCACCCACGCGTCGACACAGACAGAAAGAATGAGAGAGAGGGAGGAGGGGGAAGGAAAGCACACGTGAAGCCTTGTACGTCTCCCGTACTCAGCCGCTGCCTCTATTCGCACCCGCATCCACACGATGCGCCGCCAGCGCAGCAGTGCCGCTCACCGTGAATCAACGCCGAAAAGAGAGAGAGAGTGAGAGAACTCTGAAGAGGAGATGCTCGTTGAAGTGGTGAAAGGCCAGAGGTCGTAGAAGGTCCGTGAAGAGGGCAGGAGGAGGGAGGGGCGCCACATACAGAGGCTCGAACATGCCGACAAAGGGCCCCGCGCTAAGCCTCCAAGACACGCACGCAGCCAAGCGGCGGAACCACTTTCACAACGGGTACGCGTGCGACCGTCGCGACACGGTGTCGACATTTCGATTCATGCGCAGCGACCCGGCAACGAACATGGTAGAGCCTAAACGAACCTGCTGCTTCAGCAACGCAACAGGGACGAGGTCGCCGACACAGCGCACGACAATCAGGTCCTCGTCCACGTCGGCGCCTCCGTCCTCTTCCTGGTTGGCAACCGCGTTGCTTCCCATCTCGTCTGCAGATACGGTGCCTGCGACTTCGTAGTTGTGTCTCGTACTGCCAAAACGTACTGCATAATGCGGGTCGCGCCAAGGAAACCCTCCTGCACATCCCGGACCGTGCCGATCAGCACCGTGTTCACAGCCGATCGCACGTGCACCTGAGGGACATCGGTGTCCTCAGCAGCCGTGGTATCGCTGGCAGAGACGGATGCAGGCGAATCCCCAGCGGATGCATCTCCCGTGTCGCTTGCCTCGTCGGGAATTGCCGCATTCCTGGCACCATCCTTGCCGGCATCACTGTCGATGTCATTCAGGAAGTCGACTCCGTTGCGCTTAGCAGAGCTAAGCGCCTCCGCGGAAGTGCTGCGCTGCGTGGGGAACATGATGCGGTATGCCCGCTGCACTGCCAGCAACTCGGCTCGCGCTAACAGCTTCTGGTGCCTAGCAACACGGTAAAGGCGCCGCCAGTCCGCGTCAGAGAGGGTGTCGTAGCCGTCTACGCCAGTGCCATCGTCGCGCGCAGCTTCGGCCTCATCATCCCCGCAGCAGCAGCCGGGGTGCTTCGACTGCAAATGGTCTTCGAGGGAGTCCAGCAGCCGGAAACGCGGCACCCGCTCGGCGTACCAGCTCCATGCCTCAACGTCCACAACCAGGGGCTGGTCCTCGAGGGAGCCTGGCGGCGGCGCACCGCCTGCAGGCTTCGACGAGGAGGCGCCTGCAGTCGCGCTGGGCGTCACCCCCTCCGCAGCACCAGCAGCAGCAGCAGCAGTGGCCAGCTTCGAACCAGACTCCGGGCACCAACTCGCTCCTCGATCGTCACCGTAGGCGCCAGCGGTCAGCGTACCGGAGGTGGTCGCATCGATGTCTGCCCTTAGCGCCGAGGGTAGCAGCGGCGCCATGATCCTCATCACATCCGGTAAGGCGCGCCGCTGGCACAGCGGGCATGCATACGGTCTCGCTGCCCACCGCGACAGCCACTCCATCTCCTCCGTGACCGGGGCCAAGACAGCTTCGTCAGCGGTGCCATCGGCCGCCGCACCTGACTGGGTAACGGCGTCGCAAGAAGCCTTCTGCGAAGCGTCGACCGCAGCTGCCTTACCCTCGAGGTCGATGAATGGGTTGATCGGCTCCCTCTCCAACTCCAATAGAGTAGCATTGGGGCTATCACCAAAGGGGTTAGGGTAGTGACGGCTGAGCTCCGCTATAGACAACTCCTGCGCGGTTGGCGCCGCGCCAAGAGTCCCACCGCCGATGCCCCGACCGATGGCAGCGCCGTCGCCGCTAGCACCGAGAGTGCCGTCGGCGTTGCGCTGCTGCGCTAGCAGCAGCCGAGCGGCGATCGTGGACGATGACAACACCGACGACGCAGACGAAGGCCGACGTTTGATGCCTGGCGCTGCGCCCTCTGGTGTGGCTCGTGCGACAGGTCGCGCCGCCGCGGCTGCCTCCAGCTCAGCGCGGTTGTCGGCGGTGCCTTCCACGAAGAGCACACTAGGAATGAAAAATCGGCCATGACAGCTGCTGTAGGCCCGCTTGGGGTGTTGCTGGAGACCAGCCCGTCCTGTGGGGAGGTCAGCTGGTTTGTCGATGTCGTCCCGTGTTAGCCCCACATCGTCCCAGACGTCCTCGAGAAGGCTGTCGATGAGAGCATCCCCCGGGAGCTCCACGCGCGGGGGCGAACAGTAGGCAGCACCGAGACCAAAGCCAGAAAGCCTGCCAGCACCCGAGGCGTCGGCGATACCTTCCCAGCCGTGACGTTACCACTGCCGGCGTCCTTTCCACTCGCCTCTTCCGCGCATTTTCTCGGCGAAATACTTCGCTGGCACGCTGCAGCTGCAGTCTTCGTGGTCGCCGTGGTGTCTACGGAAAGAGGCCTCTCCTCGTACCCGATGACCTCACCGGGCCCCGGGCCCTCCACCACAGCTGCGCTACTTCCCTGCTGCTCGTGGCGCTGCTGCACGTGCAGCTCTGCCGCCTGGCGCCTTCTAAAGGGGCGGCCACACTCACTGCAGTGGTACAGCAGTGACGCGTCCACCGGGCCGCGAATGGCGACTGTGTGTACTCCCGTCTGCGTGGCGCCCTCTGCCACACACCCCTCTACCGCCGAGGCGGTCGTTGGAGACGCTACTGAGGCGAAGGCGCTGGCGACGGCGTCGCCTGCAGGGGGGGAGCTGGCTGCTCCAGTGGCCCCCAGCTTTGCTCCGAAATCCATAGCGAGCTCGTGCCAGTCGTGGAGAAGGGCGGTGGGCCGTGGGTTGGGCGGTAGGCAAGGCATGTGAGCTCCCTTATGAGCTCCGCATCGGTCGTGCCGCGGCTGCTGGCCTTTGGGCCACATTTACCCTTGGCCTGAGCTGCCGCCAAGGCTGTCTCCATGGCCGCTAGTCGTGTCTGCTGTGTGGTTGGGTAGAGGGGCTCCGGCACAGCGGGCGGGCCCATGTCCGGAATGGATGGCGCGAGCTGCGGTGGCACATTGAGCCACACACCGTGCTTGTAATGCGCTTCCTCGAGGAGGATCAGGTGTAGGTCGACACTGGACAAGAGGAACGTATCGTAGAAGCGCACCTCGGGGCTCTCGCTCGGCGACAATGACAGCGGTCGCGGCGTCGCTCCGGCACTGTTGCCGCTCCTAGGAGGTGCTGACGCACATCTGCCGCTACTACCGCCGTTGTGGACACGGCTACTGCCGAGGTCGTCATCGGCGGTGCCAGGGGGACAAGTCGATGGCGTGATGGCTTGTCGAAGGACGGCGGTATGCATGAAGGCTGAGTGGACTGAGCGAACGACGTTGTGCCACCGCCCACATGCGGGCAGCGACGTCAGCGACGGACGCGAGGAGAGGCGAATCAAAGGCATCGGCCTCCTTCCGCGTGCGTGCACTGCGGCGTAGGTGCGGTGGGAAAGGAGGCCACACCCGCGGACAGAAGTCACCGAGAGGCAAAGAGTGATGAGACGTGGAGGAGGAGGGGGGAGGAGGAGGAAGTTAGTGCGTATGAACGAGTGAGAGAGTGAGTGAGGTGCGTGGGCGCGTGTGTTTAGGTGAGAGGAAGGGGAGGTGCGCAGAGAATCGTAATCCACCTCTGCGTGACCCTGCAGAAGCGCACGCCTCCTCCCTCCCCCCCTCTCTTTCCTGTTATACGCCAGCAAATACAATCCACAACCTTCAACTTGTCGCCGTCACAGGCGATGGAGAGACGCCACCTAGACGAGAGCTAAGCACAGACGAGACACAGCACACGCACGCACACACGGGCGTAGCACCGGATGGGTCCGCTTCGTCCTCAACTGTAAAGCCCCCACACCTTCAATGCGCTCATCATGAACAGCGGCATCTTGAAATGGCAAGAGGAAAGGGGAAAGAAAGTGAGCTGCAGCGATGCCTCTCCGATCACCTTCACTCCATCATCACGCCCTCCTGTAGCTGCCACTCAATCGCACTCTTGCTCGCTCTCTGCTCACTTCTCGCGCCTCTTCCCCTTCCTCTTTCATTCTCCTCCTTCCGGTTAGCAGAGGGCTCTCTCACTGTCACCGCCGGCATCGTTGGCTGGAGTCTTGAACGGTACGCTCGGCAGTCTTCCTGTCTTTGCTTGGGTAGAGTGGGGGAGTGGGTGTGTACTGGCGGTGCTGGTACTCGCCCCCTCCTCCTCCTCCGCTCGCTCGCTCCTCCCACACTCTCTGTCCCTGACACCGCCTCTTGCCTGCTACACACACACACACACGTGCGTACGTCTGTGTGCGTGCCTTTGTGTTATTAGACGCTCCTCCTCCCTCCTCATCAGCATCAGCAGCATCAGCATCATCAGCAGCAGCAGCTTTTAGGGTTACTCTGCTGCTGCTGCTGCTGCCCCCTCTTTGATCGATAGCAGCTCGCTTGGAGTGGCTGTGGGAGCTGGGAGAGCAGGGAAGGGAGGGAGGGAAGGAGGGGTGGGCGTATTCTTTGAAAGAGTAAAGCGAACGCGCCGCTCAGAATGAGCAAGACGTGGCAGGCGGATACGGCCGGGGAAACCCTCAACAGCGTGGCAGAAAGAGAGGGAGAGAGGGAGGGAGTGGCAAGTCGGACTCGCCGAGTGTCCATCTCAGCCTAAGAAGAGTGCCCGCAGATGGCCCGAAAGAGGGAGGGGCAACACTCACGGGCAAAGCAATCGCTGGCTGATGGTGGTAACCGATGGCGCCAGTCGGCCACAGCAGAGGAAGCGTGGGTGGCGTGAGAGTGAGGGGGGAGGGGGATTACTCGGCGTTTCCCTTCTCCGTGGCCTCTGTACCACCCGAAAAGAGGAGGACTTTGTGAGGAGAGCGGTGCACGAGGAGAAGGCGCAGGTCACGGGGTCAGCGTCAAACACCAACCTCACCACTGCTGACCGCTGCCACTCTGTGCCAATGCCGAGATCGGCGGACCGTACGAGCGGGCACTTGGGCGGACTCTCACTGCCACTACGACTCTCAACCTCGAGGCGCCAGCGAGAGGGGGCAGAGGAAGGTGGCCGTGTATGCCATCCACGCGTGGCCTCTCTCCACACTCCCTCACTGTTCGTCTTGTGCGCCGCTCGCGCCAACTGTGAGTAGCCTCGCGCTACGGGACAGGCTAACCATGTTGAAACCAGCCAAGCTCTCTTCCACTGCCCTCACTGTAGAGAGAGGTGACGGTGTGTCGCTGAGGCACACCTGCGCTGCGCGATGGCGCGGTCGCTCTCGCGTCGCCTTTCCCAAGGATAGGCGAAGGCAAAAAAACCCACGTTGGCCATGGTATCTGCGATGGTAGCGCCGCCCATTGCGCAATGCATGAAGCCAGTCGCCCCCCCCCTCCCTAGCACCAACGACAGCATCGGCGGCTACGGCGAACTAGAGGTAGTCTGGCATACACGCAGCATCGATGGCATTGGCGGTCCCATGGCTGCCGGGGGTGTCCCGATCCCTAAAGCAGCCACCCTTCAGTCGTTCTGCTTGCTTGGCAAGGATGGCGGTGACGCGGACAATTTGCTAAACTCGTGTGGCCCCTCGCTGTTCCCCATGCTGGACGATATTGTGTTCTGCATTGAGTATGCGTCCGGTGTGTGCGTCACCGAAGGTAACGGCCGCGACGGGCCGACGTCAACCATCTCGCACCACGCCGAACCCGACGCCCACGACGCGGCGAGATTCAGTGGCGCACAGGTCATCTGCTGTGCCCTCAGACCGCGCAGCAGCGTCGAGCAGATGAGCAGCAGTGCCACCACATAGAGGTAGGCAGCGAGGAAGTCCGGCACCGCATGCGGATAGACCGTGATAATGGGCAGGGCAACAAACACGCCGATGCAGAGGATGACATAGAGGCGCCACTCGATGCGGTCCTGCCGCGTCGACTCCGAAATCCGCTCCAGGTGGTATGGCATCGGAGGCGCTACCATGCGGAAGTAGTAGATAAACTCGTGCAAATCAGTGATGCCAGCGAACTTGTGGCTCTTGATGGCGGGCATCTTGCGCTCCGACGCAGGAACCTCCCAGGAGAAGCCGAGTACCGGCTCGCCAGACCAGATGGTGCGGTAGCCGTACAGAGCGGCGAAGCGCACGCTGCTAAGGTCTGTCGCGGTCACCACCGGCTCGGTAACGCTCTCGTACACCGTGATAAGCCGCTCATTTGTGAGCACGTAGAGTCGTCCACAGCTTCGAATGACCACGATGAGAAGCAGCGCAAAGCCGAGCACGACGACCAGGCCGCACGCCGCCACAGCCGTTGAGCCGCTCAGCTTTACAATGGCGTAGGTGGTGTCGCTCACGGAGGAGAGTATCAGCATCCAAACACCAAAGAGCAAACCGGCGAGCAAGTCCAGCAGCAGCCACTTATTCTCCATCAGAACACCGCGCAGCTGCGGGACGGAGTACCACATGATGAGCTCGTCTTTGAAAAGGGTGGCTTTGAGAGCCTTGCGATAGTGACGGGAGAGCAAGTCAGAGCTGAGCAGCTGCGCCGTCTCGGCTCGCTTCTGCCGAGCCACGCTTTCCGGCGGCGGCGACGTCAGGGGGGCGGCCCCGGCATGGCACCAGCCGCACTGGCAGCCACGGTCGCAACGTCGGATACGGGAGCGGCGGCGGCGACGGCGGCCAGGGTTTCCTGGACACTGGACGGGAATGTGTACCCCCCCATGCTATCCACTGTATCGGTGCTCTCCAGAGTCGCGGCCGTAGCCGCCGACAGTGGCCGCGTCGGGTGTTGCCTCAAACGCGCCGACTGAAACGGGAAGGATATGGACGAGGGCATAGATGCCGTTGGTGCCGCAGCGGCAGCAACGGTGGGGGGCGTGGTGGTGTCCTCGTCGGCCGGGGTCATGGCCATAATGGAGGCGCCCTCAGCAGTGACAGCGCTGGCGGCGGTCATTTCAGCAACGGGCGAGATAACTAGCACGGTTGCCATGGGTGCTCCGGCTGCGTCCATAGCTGCGGTGGTGGCTGTGGTCGCCGGGCCGGCCGCTCCGCCGCGCGGGCCACAGCCAGCCACCGCGGCAGCCTTAGGCGCGCACATCGCCGTCAAGACGCCGCCATTCCTTGTCAAAGTGATGGGCGCGGCGTTCATCGCCTCTATTTGGGCGCGGTACATCGACAGCTCGGGGAGCTGGTCGAGCAGCGACCGCCCACGCAGTCGTAGCGCCAGCCTCAGGTATGTGGTCCTCGCCATGTTGCGGCACGCGTCGTTCAGTAGCTGCAGGTTCACGTTAGGCGAGTGCTGCATCGAAGGCGCGCTCCCCCCTTCCTCCGTCGCTGATGCGCCAGAGGTGATGGAGGTGGCGCTGGCCGCTGCGGATGGCGACCGCGAGTTGGGCTGCTCGCACGGCGCGGCGGACCACACTTCCAAATGTGCCTCGCGTTCCGCCTCCATCGCAAGGTAGAAGCGCGGTGCACAGCGGCGGTGACGCAGGATGTACCACACAAAGCCGCCGCAGGACAGGTACGCGACGATGAGCACCTCGGCGAAGTAAGCGTCCGAGAACCACGGCTTCAGCGACGCGGCAAAGGTGAGGACAATGACGATGGACGAGCTGAGGAGGGCGAGGGAGACGGGCACAAATGCAAAGCGGGCAACGTTACACCAGAAGCAAACGTCGCCCGGGCCGAGATGAACGGGGTGGCGGCATTTGCAGAGGGGGCAGTAGCCAGTCATCGCTGCCGTCGTTACGATGGACGTGGCGGCTGAGGAAGCGGCGCGAGGGAGACGGGCACTGGGCCCCAGCTTCGGCAGCGGCGGTGGCGCAGCCGGGCTGGATGATGCCCCCTCACCACCACCAGCACTGTCGCGCTCTCCGAAACCATTGGCGCAGCTATCGCGGCCGCAAAATGGCGAGGCAGCTCTGTGCTTCTTCGGCATTGCAGACGATGGCGTGATGCCTGGCACCGCGGCCACGTCGCTGTCGTCGCCGTGAATTGCCGAGTCAGGACGCCTGTACCGGCCTGCGAGGATGTCGGACAGGAACGGCTCGTACTTCCATGGCAGCTGGTGAATGGTTCGCATCCACAGGTACATGAGGATCGAGAGAAGAAGCAAAATACAGCCAAAGACAAGCGCAGCAATGGACAGCGCACGGCATATGTAAATGTTGTTCGTCGTCTGCGAGGCACTGCAGAGCATGTCCGGGCACACCGCGTTGAAGTTGCGCTCGCGAAAGTCCTCGCAGAACTGCGCACGGAAGGCGGCGATCTCAGCGGCGGTGTGCTCCGCCCCTGCCTCGCCATCCCCCTCAACACCACCAGTGGCGAGAGCGGTACGATAGTAAGACAGCACCGTGCGGTTCACCTCCTTGCATGTCTTCGTGCTCTCGCACCAGCCGCACATCAGCGGCGGCGGCATGAGTCCATCGGTTGGGTCAAAGACGCACTCGCTGCAGCGACTGATGTCCGCGCAGACATTGAAGGCGTTTACAGGTGGACTGGTGCCAACCAGGAGGAAGAGCACCACAGACGTCATCATCGCCCCAGATCGGCGCAACATTCGAAACCATTGGCCCTCACCATGGCGGAAACCACCCCGCCGCTTTACTGGCTCCTCCGGCATAGCGCTTCTTTGCGCTCTTTAGAGGTGCCAGCAAGCAAGGCACAGCAAGACACACCAACACAGTAACGCAGCAGCGCTCCCGACCAGGACCCGCGTGCAGAGCGAGCGAGCGAGAGAGAGAGAGAGGGGAGGGGAAGGGAAAAAGAAAGGACTGCGGGTATCTCACAAGAGAGTTACACGGAGCCGAGCATGGAAGAGAACGAGAGGAAGGGGGGAGAGGTGAGTGGGTGGGTGATCGAAGGAACCCAGCGCTGACGAGGAGAGCAGACGCTTCAACGTTGTAGCTACGCTGTTGTGTATGTGGGTCTGTGTGTACACGCGCCACTGTCTCGCTCGGCGCCGCTGCGGCTGCATGCACGAAGGAGAGGCGCCAAGGGGGGAGGGGGGAGGACGTGGGGGTGTGTGGGCGTGTTGCCTGTAAGGTGCGCAGTACGCAGAGAAGCAAAGGACAAGGGAGAAGAGGGGGAGGGGAGGGGGAGGGGGGAGGGAGGGCTGACGGTGGAGCGGAGAAGTTCGCACAGAGGGGAGAGGGGGGAAGTACTGTATCGCCGTACCGCACGAACGCCGAGTGCAGGTGTGAATGGGGCAGGGGATCGCAGTCGGGAGTGGCGAGGCAACGATGATGACGGAGTCGAGCACAGACGGGTGCCCTATACGTCCGGTGCAGGCGGCACTGATCGAGAAAAATAGAGAGTGCTGAGCACCAACACAGCGCACACGCCATCGCACACCCTACGGATGCACCTGCGCAAACACGGGGGTGAAGGCACGCAGCACACGCATACCCCGCCCTTGTAGGTGTCGGCCCACACGCGAGCGAGATCGACGGCCATGCCCCGTCTTCCCTCCCCTCCTTTCGGTGTGGGGAAGGGAAGACGGGGCAGCTTGGTGCTTTTCTGTCCGCTGTTGGCGCCCCAGTGCGTGCACGCATTCAGCAGAGGGCACGCGATACGCAGAGAGAGAGTGTGTGTGGGTGGGTGCAGCTAACGTAAGACAACGAAAGAAACCGCTCCACCCAGCCTTCCCCCAGCACCCCAACACGCCAGTCCTCCTGCTCTGCATACCGTTCAGCAAGCCCACTCTGAAGGGGGGAGGGGGGAGGAGGAGGGGGGGAAGCGGCCGAGCGTTAGACAGCCGGCGTCTTCACGCAACGCATACATCGAAAAGTGGCGGGCAAAGACGACCGCAACGGGCCCGGGAAAGTGTGAAGACATGTGTTGCCCACACACACACACACACACACACACACACACAAGGCGCCCAGCAGAGGGAGAGGGAACCGAAGCCGGCGAGAGAGTCAGCAAAGGAGAAGACCAGCATGGATGACGAAGATGGCGAACACATCCACGCACGCGCAGCAGCTGGGGCATATCGTGAAGTAGCACCGGCGAGAGGGAGAGAGACAGACAGAGAGAAAGAGGCCGAGAGGAGGAAAGTCCTATAGACGCACCACGAGGGTCACATGTGCGCGCACACTCTGGAAAGGTAAGTTAGGGGAGAGGGACGGGTGGAGGTGGAGGTGGAGGTGGAAGGGGAGGGAAGTGGCGGCCAAGCAGACGGCCACCACACCCAAACGCAACCCCACACCACTGTCAAAATCAAGGAAAGGAGGGAAGAGGTCACAGAGGGGGCACGAGTGCAGGGAGGCATGCCGGCGTACATGGTTATCATATGAGCAAAGAAAGGAGGGAGACCGATCCTCTGTGTGTGTGTGTGTGTGTGTGTCCCTACGTGGCAATAGCGAAGATCCATCTCCTCCAGCGTACCACTATAGGATCCCACCCCTCAACGCAGCTCCCGTTGCAACAGCTTCCGCTCGTCCGCACGCTCCTCTCGTCGCCGGCGCCAGCGCTGATGGACGTCGCCAATTATCGCGCAAAGAATGAGGACGACCATCACCACCGTGCACACGGCGCCGGTGGTGTAAGCGGCACTGGTGCCACTGAAGGAATCCGTGGGGTAGGCGTTCTGCGCAACCTGCACGACGGCACTCGGGTACCACACAAGGCTCTGGGTAGCGATGGCGATGGGCACGCCCGTGTTGCCGGGGGGAGGAACTATTGAACTATCCGAAGCTGCGAGGATAAGACAGTAGTCAGCACCCTCGGTCTCAGAGGCCGCCAGTGTCCGTTCCGTGCTGAGAGCGCGACGCTGTGCAGTTCTCGCGGCTGCTACACCGACCGCGTCCAGAGGTACACCAGTGCTACCTACAACTGATGATACGAGGCGTTCCTGCGCCGTAGAGGAATTGGACGACGAGGGCGGTAACCGCATGGACAACATCCTTGACAAATCACTCAGCGTCGTATGGGCAAAGATATGCACCTCACGTTTGTAAGCGCTCAAGTAATCCCTGCGTGTCAGCGCCTTCAGCAGCCTCTGCCGCACCCCTGGAAAGGCATCCTCTCTCCGCAGACTCCACACGAAGGGTGCAAGTGGCTGTGAATCGGAAAGCCCAACAACAACCGACGAATTGCTCGAGTTCAGTGCGTTAGCTACCGCAGTACGTCTGCGCGTCCAGTCTCTGCCAGCAGCCCTCGAGCTCAACGCATCGTACGCTTCGAAAGCCCCAGCGCGACGAGTCGCTGTGTTGTCGCTGGCACCTGGCAGCACCAAGGCCGAGTCGCGGTCGCCAGTCTCATGGGTATGGCAGTTCGTACCACCAGGACAGAGGCCAGCAGCAGTTGAGACAGCGACATCGCGTGCATGCGCCGATAGCTGCGCCGGCTTGTCGGTACGCCGTAGGGTGTCGGCTCGTGTTGCGAGCCCGGCCAGCGGCGCCGACTCCCAGAAGGCGAGGTTCACTCGGAAGGTGACCCCGAGCAGCTCCGGGTCTCTGTTAAATCGTTTGCTGACATCCCTGATCGTAACGTCCTCCACGCACACGGGCAACGGAGGACGCGATGGCCCCGCACCCCTACTGCCGGAGCGGGTGTCGGCATCGCGGCACGCACCCCCGCCACCGTTTTCGATGATGATCCGCTCCACATCCTCCTTCAGCGCGGTGCTGAGCATTTTCGCGTATGGCTTCGTCGGAGCTACAGCGTAGTAGTAGGACGCCCTACTACGGAAGACGGTTGTGTAGGTGCATGACACGCGAGTCACCTCAGCTGCGCAATTGTTCTCGGCAACCGACGTAGTCATCATGACAGTGAGAATGGGGAAGAGGGAGAGGGAAGGGAGAAGAGCACAGATCGAGGCCTACACACCACACGCAGCGTGTTGTTGTTCGATCCAGTTGAACCCCCAGCCCCCCACCACCACCACCACCTGCAGCGGAGAAGTATGAAAAGAGGCGCGTGTGTTGGCCAGAGTAAGTCGAGCTCGCACTGCTCGCCAGGGCTATACCACCGGCAGCAACAATAGCGCCTCTGTGAGATGAGAAAAACCCCAATGGAAGGCGCAAAGAAGCGGTGGCAAGACAGCGGAGAAGGTTGCGCAGAGTAGAGGTGCTAATCAGAGCGGGAGAGGGGAAGGGAGGGGGGGCGGGGGGGCTGCGTCAACACCACCGAGCGAACATGAGGCAACAGCAAGTAATAAGAGCGCTTTGGCTGCCCGTCAGGGTGAGGTGTGCAATGCAGCCGCCGTGTGTTCTCTCCGCCAGCGACGCCTCGCATTGGGGCGCGTCACCGACAGCAGCTGCGGATGCGAAAAGTCAGCAGGACTCTGCACGTGCGATCAAGCACTACCGTTCGAAGGCGACAGGGAATGGGGGGAAGGGGGGGGGGCAAACTGTGAAGTACGCGTGCGTGACCCCCTCCCCTGCGATGCACTGCGCACTCGCCAGGAGGAGAAAGGAGAAGGACGGTTCGACAGCGCCTTCCCGGTTTAGAGTCCAGAGCGTCGATGCACGCATGTGTGTATGACTGGCCTCAGCAGCAACTGGGCGGCGCGGCGGCGACATTCCATTCGGTGTAGGCGCCACCGCCGCCACTTCCTCTGCAACCACAGCCAACAGCAGCCGATCCCCACGCCTACCACAAAGCCGCCCACGTGCGCGGCGTGGCCGACGGTCTGGCCAGGCATCCGTACGCGCCACGCAGACTGCAGCGCACGCTGCACTGCCTCTGCCACTGAGTTCGGGGCGCCGCGCTTCGGTGCCAGCTGCGTGACAGAGAGGTGAATGATGTCGGCAGTAAGCAGAAGAGCCTCCGGCACAGCGAGGCAGAACGCGGTGATGGGGCGGCCGTAGCAGACGGCGCTGAACCCAGAGAGAGCACAGATTCCCGCGCTGGCCCCACACATGAGCATCTCATTGTTCACTACCTCCTGCGCTGACACGGCGAAGTTGCTGTTGTACACCTCCGCGCGCTGCCAGAGCGTCTTGATGCCCCGTCCAATGGAGTCCAGGATGCGTTCGTCAGCACTACCAGGTGCAGCACTATGCTTGGGGTTGGCAACAGCAGCAGCAGCAGCCGCGGCTCGCGCAGCACGCTCTCGGCGCAGTGCCAGCGCAAAGCTGTTGTAGAGCATCTGAGAGCCCAGTCCACCGACGGCACCGCCGACGGCCCACACAAGAAACGCGCCGGCCGAGCGAGCGCACGCCTGAAGGCGGCTCTGCTCACCCCATATGGCGCACATCTCCAACGCCATCCGCTGCGTGGCAACGCTCGCCGCCGCGCCGCTGGTGGCACTCCGTCCCTCGCCGTGGTGCGAAGTGTCTGAGAGGCGAGCTGCCGCGGAAGGTGCAGCGACGCCTGTCACGTTGCCGAACTCGACAAGAGTCGCGGCGAAGGAAAAGACGTTGCTGAGAAGGTGTGTGGATGAGATATGCACGAACAGGTGCGTGAAGACCCTGGCGGGTTGTTCGGCAAAGAAATCGACGCTGAAGCCGTAGCGCATCACGCGCTCGGCACAGTCTGCCTCCGTTGGCCAGCGCCCGCCAGAGCAGTGCACAGTGAGGAGGACGAGGACCGGGGCGAAGCGTATGGCGGTGCAGACTGGATCGATACGCATCATTGAGGAGCGTGTACGATGAAAACGTGCGCAGCTCTACGCAGCTGTGGATGTACTTGGGATTCCAACTCCTCTGAAGGAGTCACTGGAAGAGGGAAGGGGGAGCGGACCCATGTGCGTTCGCTGCCGGCTTTCGGTGAGCACACGCCAGGTGAAGCGGGGGAGGGAGGGAGGGAGGGAGGAAAGACGAGTGGCAAGCTGAGTGCGGTGGCATCGGGTGGTGCATGAGGAGAGAGAAAGAGAGAGAGAGCGAGCGGGAGAGAGGTGCAGCATGTCGCCCCTTCAGCGTTAATTATTATGCTCTTCCGTATACTTTGGGTCGATACGCGTTCCATTCACTCTGCAGTCGTCTCTCCGCCTACTCCTCCCCCCCACCACCACCACCTCCACAGACTTCGCTAACCGATCCCCCACTTCCCCTTCCCTACCCTACCCTACCCAGCCGTCACCGGACGTAGCCACCGCCATTGCGCCACACGTGCGTTGACGTACGTCAGCGACAGTAACACATGAGGCTCGTTCGCATGCAAAGAAGATGCGACGCGGGCGAGGGTGCTCAACGCGTGGCACGGTAAGACCCCACGCGTAGAAGGCAGAGGAGAGTGTGGTGGGGATGGGGAGGATGTCGGGAGAAGTGGAGTTCGAGCAAAGCGCCCAGAGAAGGATAGCCGCAGCAGCAGACATGTACTCGGGAGCACGCCGACACACCACACACACACACACACGCACAGGTACGACAAGCAGCAGACGCGCACTGGCGCCTGCCGTGCCGCGTGCACAAGTCTGCGCTCATCCCGGGGGAAAGAGGAAAAAGAGAAGCGGGCAGGTCATACGAAGCGGAGAAGGAATGAGGCACCGACAACGCAGTACGGTGCGCTACATGGGTAACTCACTCGTACACACAGGGGGGGAGAGAGAGAGAGAGGGACACCGGTGAGGAATGATCGATGTTGTGGACTAGACAACGCAATATGTGAGCCCGAGACATCAATCCACGCGACGGACACAAGACCGCACAGCCACACACGTGCACGCCCACGCGCTGATCGGCTGCACAGGAGCGTCAGGCTCATCTTCCTGCTTTTCTCCATCGGCAGCGCCATCGCCCGGCCTCTGCGAAGACTAGTGGTACACACAGATGGCCCAGCCAAGGTTCACTGCTGACGCGCGCCTTGGCCGGGCTGCTGAGAACCTCCTGGCAGCCCCCAACTTCAGCGCCAGGGAGTCGTCTCACACCATCGATTGCGGGATCGCCATCATGGTGATTGCCACGCACGGCTGGTGCTTGGGGTGCGCAGCGAGGCCTTGGTAGCCATGGCTGCCCTAAAGCTACGGAGCTGGTTCGTCTGCGCTGTCCGCACAAACACCACTTTCGGACTGCGAGCGGGTATGCCACCGCACAGTCCCCACATCGTCTGCGACTTGAGGTCGTACTTGGCGACAACTCTGCTGTCTGCCTAGCCTTGCTGTGGATGCTCATCTGCCCACTCGCTATCGATTTCACCCTCTGGTAGCTGTCCTCCAGCGATATACGTCATACAGCAACTGGCCCCCTCCCCCTGTGATGGATGATACCCCTCCACGCGGTAGTTCGTGAAGTCCTCGACGCGGATGGTGGCCTTGATGTCGGTGAGGCCCGTCGGCGTGAAGGTGAGCTTGTCGGCGTCGTAGGCGCTCTTTTCCAAGAAACATTCGGCATTCCACCTCCACGTCACCGCGAGTATTGAAGGTGGCGGCAACGGCATACGCAGCTTTGGAGAGGGGGCCCTTGCCCGTGCTCTCGATCCTCCTCCTCGCCGCCGTTGGGTGAAGTCAGTGGTCAGCACGCCATTGCTGCTCTTGGCGTAGCCCTTGTAGAGGGTCACCGCTGTGTTGGATGTGCGTTGGGGAAGCGAACGCGAGCAAGTGGGGTGCTCTGGTTGTCGCCTCCCACGTCCTTCGCCTCGTCACTTTCACCGGACTTAGGGAGAAGGCTCGGATGGAGTGGAGGAGGAGGAAAGAGAGAGAGAGGGAGGGATTAGGGGTCAGGTGTTCAGTGAGGGGTGGGGCTTCTTCTCCCACGTGCCCGTTCTCTGCCGTAGAGCGAGAGACCCACTCCAACTTGCGCCCGGGCCCATCACAGGCACAATCGCGTGGTGAGCAGTAGCCATAGACACACCCGTTACAGCAATATGCACCAACTCCGTCATCTGAGCACCACCCCCACCCACCCCCGCAGGTCGCCCTTCACAGCCACTCCCACCATGCTAGTTGCCGCGTCGTGCGTCCCTCGTGGTGGCTCAGACTTCCCCCACCAGTGAGCAATGCGGGCCGGGTGAAACACGCCCGAATCACGCTGGGACTCCGCCCATCACGTGGATGGCACAGGCGTGTTCACTGCTGCAGGTCGCACCGACGCAACGCTATCCAGGGCTTGACTGCTGATATGAACAGCAATGCATCGCTCTGGCTGTGTCACGCCGTGGCTGCTTGGCCTTGTCACGACCAGAGGGGTGGCCCAGCGTTGATAGGAATGGAGAGAGGGGGGGAGCTGCCTGAGCTTCCATGCACAGAGAGTGGGGGCACTGGACCCTTTTAGAGGCCACGCGCTAAGGTGAGTCCCCCGTCATTAGGGCGGTGATGAAGAGAGAGAGAGAGAGAGAGATGGAGGGAGTGGACCAGGTGCTGTGGCTTTATGACCGCGGAGAAAATGCGGGCAGGCACTCCCGCATACGCCCATGCCTCTGAGCAGCGAGCGCCCCCGTTGTCGCCCTTCACTCCCCTACCGCCACTTTCTTCCTTGGCAGCATCCGTTGATCGAGAGAAGAGCGTCTTGAGTCCCAGAGGCGCAACCCTCACACAAACCTTTGGGGAGACGCGACTACAGAGTTGCGGTAGCGCTGCCATGGCGTTGCCTGCATGTGGCCACCTTCGCTCCGAGAGCGACGCGCCCTGTGTGACCCTGCCTACTAGAGCTGCGAGCGCCTATTCCACTCGACGCTGCGACCTTCGGTTTGTTTGAGTTTGAGTTTGAGTTTGCTTTTCGTTTTCCTCCCCGAGTACTGGCATTTGATGTCGACTTTACCCAAAAACATTTACCGCTGCCACTGCGCGTCTATGAGCGAAGAGTTGACTACGTTTGCTTCTCCATGGGAGGAGGCTGAGGAGGAGAGAGAGAGACAGCGAGGGGAGGAAGAGGAGGGAAGAAGGGAAAGAGGGGACATCCGCGCAAAGTACACGCATGCCCGTCTGCTTGACTGCACGTGCGTACTTATCCTGGGAGGGCGCGTGTGTATCGTCGTCGCCCACCCCCCCGCCCTCCCTCTCTCCCCCTTCCTTCCTTCCCTGAGTTCCGAGGAGGAGTCAGCGCCGTCCCTCTCTGAGGGCGTCTGCGCGTCCTCCAGCGGGTTGCTCGATTGCGTCTTGTCTGTCTGGTGTTGACCACGGGAAGACGCCCCGGCACCGAAACGTTGCCCGGCCCTGCCAAAATGAAAGAGGAGGGGAAAGGAAACTCCGAGGGAGAGAGGGGGGAGAGGGGGGGACGACGACGACGACGACGACGATGATACACACAGCACACAGCACACAGCACACGCACACGCACACGCACATGCGCCTACACATCTACAGTAGTACTGGTAGCTAGTAGTAGCGCACGCCGAGCACACGAGTAGGGGTTCTCTCCCCCTCCCCCTTTCGTGTGTGTGTGTGTGTGTGTGTGTGTGCGGTGTGTGTGTGTGTGCGGTGTGTGTCAGCGTCGACTACGCACGTCCACCCCTCGCCCCCCCCTCTCTCCCGCTCGCCGTCTCTTTGATGTTTTCTCCACCTCTCCACACCACACACATACACACGTCCTCAGCCCCCTCCCCTCCCCTCCCTCCCCTCCCCACCCCTTCTCTCATCGCCGCACGGCTTGTCTCTGAGCTGAGCCCCTCCGCGTGAGAGGGAGGGAGAGAGCGGGGCGAGGATGAGGGGGGGGAGGGGAGGGGGAGGCGACATGAAAGGCGACTAAGCGCATACACGCGGCTGCAGCAGACGCACGCAACAGAGAGAGAGAGAGAGGGAGAGGGCGGAAGCGAAAAGAAGAGGGAAAAGAAAGAGAGGGAGAGCCTCGATAGCCTTCAGCACCACCACTACCAACAGCAACAGCAACAACAACAGCACCGACGACGACGACGACGACGACGACACGGAGTATGTCAGCTAAGTTCATAATAAACTAAGAGAGAGGGGAGAGAGAGGGAGAGGGGGGAGAGACCGTAAAAAGTAAAAGAGAGGTAGAGGGAACGCGCATGGGGGGAGGGGAGGGGAGGGGAGGGGGGGAGCGACAGACGTCCATACACACAGACAAGCCCAACACCCACGCGAGGACAGGCCTGTGGCTGCGTGGAGAAATGACAGGGATGTGTTGTTGTTGTTGATGTACGGGTCCTCTTGCACGCGCGTACCGCCCCCATCGTGCGTCTGTGTGGAAGGGAGGAAGGGGAGGCGCGAGGGAGAGAGAGTGCCGCGTACACCACCACACCCACACACACACACACACGCACACACACACAGACACACCATCGATCCGGGGGTGGGGGGAGGGGAGGGGAGGGGGGGAACTGAGAACGAAGAAGGCAAAGACGGTGAAGGCTGAGAGGAAGAGAAGCGCACGCGCGCAGACAAGCCAATACGGGGGGAGACTACGAAGTGGAAAGGGGGGAAAAGAGGGGGAGGGGGGCGTGATGAGGGGAGAGAGAAGGAGGCGAGATGTATTTTCCCCTCCCTCTCGCCTCTCACATCCTCTCCGCCCCATCGCTCGCTCGCTCGCTTTCTTTGGTTCTCGGTTTCAGTTTTCTCTCTCTTCGGAAGGTGCCTCTTCGCTTTGGCGTCTCCTTGTAGAAGAGCGCGCTCAGCTTGAAGGAGGCGAAGAGGGAGAGAAGAGAAGTGGTGGCGGCGTCTCTCTGTGTAGATGTGGGGGAAGGAGGGAGGAAGAGGATGTGGGGGGGGGGGGGGAGGTCAAGCGCCACCCTCGCAAAGCGGCACCAGTCATCATCCAAGATACGGCAGAAACAAAGAGCAAACCAACCGGCACCGAGCCCCGGAGAGGGGCAAAAAGAAGACAAGAGAGCGCGCGCGCGACAGGGGGGGGGGGCAAAGTCACGGCGAACACCTTCGCGTGTTGCCCTTCAGCCCACCCGCTCTGTCTCTGTCTCTGCCTCTCGTCCAGTCCAATGCCTAGTGGCCACAAACCCTACCGCCACTACCCAAGAGCCCCATCCGACCTCGACCGCCATTTTCCTCTTCCACTGCGCCGTTCATCATCTGCCGCTTCCCTTGATTTACGCTTTGCCCTCTCATGACATGCCCTTGTGTCCGTCAACGCCTACGAGTGTGTCAGCTGCACACCGACCTTCAGATTCTCGTCCAGCGACAGGCACACAGCCCAGTTGTCCGCCATCTTTGCGATGTAGGAGACCACCCAGTTCATGTCGCGGTTCATGCGAGCCTTGATTGTGTTGGCCGGCAGCACCGGACACGTGGACTCGATACCCGCGGTGACTGCGGTACCCTTGTCGCCACGACCGCGCCCGCAAATCACCTCAACGGCAGCGCGCACCACGCACTTGTTGCCACACAGCATGAAGGAGCACGGGAAGCTGGCGCTTGTATGGTATGTATTGAGGCGGTTCGTGCGGAGCGCCACCTCGAAGCCCTTATCCGCGTAGCGGCAACCGAAATTCCAGTTGCAGTCGTTCGCGCCAATGTTGTAGACGGCACCGCAGCCGACCTGGCAGTTTGGCGCCACGTCGATGCCCATGCCGAGCTCCACATGCTCCGGCGTGATTTTCTCGTTGATGCTCGCCAGCTTCGAGAGAGCCACGCACGTCTCGTGACTGATCTCGTAGTGGTACTTATTCTGGAGACGCTGAGCAACCACCTCCACCTTGTGGCCATGGAGTGTGTAGTGAGCCGTTCCCTTGAGTTCGCGCATGATGTCAGGGGTCAGGGTGACCTTTAGGCCGCCGTTGCACGCCGCGACGTACTCGATATCAGCCGACATCTTTCCACTGGAGTTGACCTTGGGGTTGATGAAGAAGGTGTCCTTGGGGCCCTTGTGCTTGCACTCCAGAACCCACGTGTTTGCGGCAGGGAAATTCTTAGTGAGGAGGTCACTCGTGGACTTGTTGTAGTCCTTGAAGAGGGAGGGGGTCGAGTAGACCTTCCCGGTCGACCCCGTAAAGCATGACTTCTCGCGCGACATGGACTGCTGGGAGGGGGGGGGGAAGAGGGGGAGAAAGAGGGGGAGAAAGAGGGGGAGAAAGAGGGGGAGCGAGCGAGCGAGAGAGAGAGAGAGAGGGGGGGTGAGGACGATGAGAAAGCACGTGGATGGAGAGACGTTGGCGGAGAGAGAATGGTTCTTGCGCATCCCAGCCATCATGTGTGTGTGCGTGTGTGTGTGTATGTGTGTGTGCGTGTGCGTGTGTGAACGGCGGATCGGTCATCCGACGGAGAGAGGGAGGGGAAAAGGGAGACGGTGGAAACGAGGAACGAGAAGGACCATGTGAAGGACAGCGCGCAGTAACTCACGCACAGAGACGCTCGAATCCAGCGATGCGAACGCAGAGCAGAATAGAGAGGAAAGCAAATGCACAGCGGTAGCGAGAGAGGAAAGAAGAATGAGAAAGGTGTGGGAGGCGTGGGGAGGAGGGGAGGAGTGATGTCACTCTGACGGTGTACATCCAGCGCGCGGGGGCACAGAGACACGGCTGTGCGTCTGTCCTTCCTCACACTCCTCCCCACCACCACCACCACCACCACCACCTCCTCCTCCCATAGATACCCTCGCTCTCCGTCTCTCCCTCTCTTGTCGGCAAGCTCATCAAAGGCCAAAACACTTCACGGGGTAGCACGTATGGTGAGGGCATGTCGTAAAGAATCTCTCGTTGGGCGGTGCACAGGCTCTCCATGTGGTGTGTGGAGAGAGAGAGAGAGCGGCAGAGAGAGGGGGGAGGGAGTGCAAGGGTTGGCCCCCAGCATTCACCGTCCAGGGCGCAACTTCACCGCAATAGAGAAGGGAGAGGGCCCACGAGGAGGAGAGACAGAGAGAGGAGGCGCAGGAAACAAAGCGACCACTCAGCGCTGGCAACGAGTCGCACCTTCAGGAAAAGAAAGTTCGGCTCGATGTTGCCCGTGTCCTCTGCACTGCTATCCCCCCCCCTGCCGCCCGACCCTCCTTCAGCAGGCGCCACCACCGTCGTCACCGCCGCCAGTGAGCCACAAAGCGCGTACCATCGATCCCAAGAGTCGATCGTTGTGCGTGGCGCCGGCCGCCGTGCTGGACAGAGTCGGAGATGTGGTGGCCTTCTCAGTGTAATCAGAAGTCGCGCTAACACGTGACGGCAACACAGGCATCACCGACGTTGGCGATAACATGTCCACTGACGTGGCCTTCATGGGTGGCAATGCAGCGGAGCCATTCAGCCCTGCACCGTTGTAGAATGCGCGCTGTTGTGCGCGGCGACGCGCGAGCGCGGATATGGAGATATACAGGTGTGATGCCCCACCTGAGGAGCCGTTCCGCCCACCGTGCGTCCGACACGGCGTGGAGGCGGTTTCTGCCTCTGGGAAAAAAGCCGAAGTCTCGGCATGCCATCTGTGGAGGCTTCCAGCGACGTCTGCAAGGCCGTCTTCGCACTGGGCGAGGTAGTAGGATGGAGGAGAGAACCGCGTTTGCGGTAATGACGGTGAGGGCCATTCACGCGGCTCTAATGGTATTGTGGAAGGTACCCGCGCCGGCGCTGCGCTGCTTGCCGCCTCCGGGGGAGGGCAAGTGGTAAGATTGTGACTGCCAGAGGCGCCCGTTGCCCGAAGCGCCGTCGTCGCCGCAAGTGGTGTAGATGTGATCGGTAATCCACCACCAGTCTCGAGTGAAGCACCACTGAGCGCAGCACTTGCATCTGCGGCGCGTCTGTTGCCGTCGTGCCTCTTCTTCGGTTCTTCTTTCCCGGCTGAAAACGACAAGGCGGCGGTGTCAACTCTGACGCGGTCTATCGGCGCTGAGACAAGCAACGCGGGTGGGGGACAACGCGACTGGCTTTCGCGCGAGCAACGAACGGGGGTGGCATGAACATCAGAAGACGACGATGATGGTGAGGGTGATGCCCGCAATAACGCTATTGGAGCTGCCGCCGCTTCGGCCACAAGAAATGTCACTGCCCCAACTGTCGGCGCTTCCTCTGTGGGTTCTCTTGTCACCTCCACAATCACCACCGAAGCTGCGTCCTCCAACTCTGACGGCTCGACGTCACACGCGGCCTGCGCTGAGGGTGCCCTTGCAGCAGCCATCCGGATACCCTTGTCCATCCCGAGAGGGTCACCACGACCCTCCAAGATGGTATTAGCTTCACCCTTACCTACCAGTGTATTCACTGTATCGGCGGCGCACTCGCTGTTGGGCTGGACGATCTCACCACCGCCGAAGAGGGACGCTGTTGACGCGGCCCCCGCTTCTTTGGTAATAGCGGGGTCGGCATCCAGGCCGCCGCTGTCTCGTCGCCTCTCTACCTCTTCAGCATCTCCTGCATTCATTGGCGTCACCGGGCCCCCAGTCAAGGCAGACCAGGAGTTCTGTCGCTGAGAAGTGTGCTGCATCGACGGTAGCCACGGAATAACGAGCGCAGTAGTGGTGCCATTCGAAAGGGTTGCCGCCGCCGCCACCTCCACTGAGCCAACCCCCTCCTCAAGCGCCGCCGCCTGATCGATGGCGTTGTCTTTGTCGGCGATCGTGCTATTGGCACCGCCCTCCTTTAAGCTCATGACAGGCCTGCGCACATCACCCCTGCAAGCCCGTGCCGGCCCGCCACCGCCGCTCGGGTAATTCGCTGGAGTAGACAAGCATGGCGGCGGCAGACCCAGAGGAGATGTAACCATGCCAGCGACCACTCCCTCATCATCATCCTCACTGCCGTGACTCGATGATCGCCGCTCCTGAGGCACCTTTGCCACCAGCGAATACGCCTGCTTCCCAGCAGAGACGACATCAGAGGATACGGCCTTGCTGCCTTCACTCCACGAAGGCTGGTCCAGCGATGCCTCACAGGAGAAGGACATCAATGCGCCATCCTCGAGTACCTCCGCTGGCGAAGTAGCCTTTCGCTGAGCGAGGCGGCAGCCCACATCTCCGTAGTTGGCACGTCTACCACTCGTAGGTACGCTGTCTTGAGTGAGAACACCACCACTCCCAGAGAGGTGGTATGTACGACTCGCACTGCTGCTAGTCTGCGCGCTCACACGCTCCATCACTGCCGCCGCCACCGCTGCAGTTGTCGCTGCAGCCGCTACTCCTCGAAGCATCGCCGTTGTTGTCGTTGAGGTCGTGAGTGCATCACCGCTGGAGGAGATAGTAGCGACACGCACAGCCTCGTTGCCCTTGATTGTGGAGGCCGCCACACCGGATGTCTCGGCGGCGGCTGTCGTTGTCGAGTCCGCCCCGACAGGGGCTGGAAGTTGAGCCATCGGAACCCCAAGAGAGCGCGTCGAGAGGTGTGCTGAGGAAGTACTGTCTTCGGTGGTGTTGTCGTCCTCATCCCTGTCCTCCTCGATCGACCTCGACGCTTGGTTCAGCGCTGCCCTTGAGGTCACAACGACATAGGCACTCGCCCTTCTCGCGCCGCCATCATCAGCGGTGGCTGTGAGGAGGGAGGCACCCTCGGGAAACGGCGTGGCCGGCAGCGCCTGCGATTCCAATGCTGCCGTCCTGATGGCGTGCGAGCTGACACCGCCTCTGCCGCCTCGACTGCTCGTGTCGTGACGGATGGGTGCCGCAGCACCGCACTGGCCTGACGCTCCGGCAACGACGACAGCTGTGGAGCCGGCCAACGTAGTCAACGGTTTCGCCTCGCTCGTACTACTCTCCGGAAGCGGTTGTGTCGGTGACGCCTCCACGTCAGCCTTGCCGTCCTCGTGACACTGTGAAGGCGAGGCTGCCGACTTGGCGACCGCGCCACGATCCTCTACGCCGCTGTCGTCGTATGCAGAGCCGCCGCCGCTGGCCTCGCCACAGACGGGCGCTTCAGTGCGGTGGTGCCCTTCATCCTCAAATTCTGGGTCGGCGCCCAGCAGGACAGTGTCATCTGTGTCTTGCGTGTAGCTGTCCGTGTCGACGTCGTCCCCGTCTTCCCCGAATCCTCTGTAGTCAAGCAGGTACGGCGAGGACACCCCCAGCAATGGGAAGGGGTAGCTTTGAGGCGGTGAGAGATGCGGCAATGGCTTCAGCCGACTCAGCACGTGCTGCGTTCTCGTTGTGGAGGTGAACGTCGAGTTAAACGTTGTGCTTAAGCACGGCGCATCGAAATCTGTGTCGCATGCGGTGCCAACGTCACCGCCACCACCGGCAGCAACGCTGATCCCCAGAATGGTCTCGGCGACTGACGGCAGCGCTGTCGAGGACCCAGACGTCATCGTTGAGGACGTGTTCAGTCGTGACCCAAGCGCCGCCATGCTGGCACTCAGCGTCACGCTTGTGAGGGTTGTTCGAAGTGAGCTCGCCGTCGCAGCCGAGTGCCCTGAGGAGCTGATAGTGAGGATGCTAGACCAAGTCTGCATCAACTGGTGCTGGTGGTACTGCTGTTGCTGAAACGCTTGCTGACGCGCAGATGCACACTGAGATGGACTCGGCAAATCATGTGCATCGATGTTCATGTAGAAGGAGAGCAGATCATGGCCATCTTCGCTGTCCCTGGCAGTAGCCTCATCCGTGGCAACGTCCCCCTTCGCCTCCTTAGCCTCGCTTGCCTCACCACAATCTTCATCGGTGAATCTGTCCGCGTATGCAGGCATGCACATCGAGCCAGACAACTGCAGACTTGTGGTCAAAGCCTCGCTCTGCTCCACGTCGAGTGCCGCTGCAGCCGAACTAATACAGACACCGGCATGCCTGCCAACGTGTGCCGCCCACGACTGCAGTGTCGGGAAGGGGACCATAGAGCTGTGGGTGTCGGCTGCAGACTCCTCTCCCTTGAACTGCTTCGCCAGAGTGGCCCCCTCGCGCAGCTCCGCTTCAGTTGCTGGAATGCTGTGAACCACTCCAGTGTGTATCAGCTCGGTCAGCGTTGGCAGAGAGGGAGGCGGGCGTGATTCGTGCTCGTCTGTCACAGAGCTGCTGGGATGGACCGGCAGCGATATGGCGCACGCCAGCGCACTCATCGCGTTGACCTCTTCCTCATCCTCTGTCTGCATCCACAGCACACCAGCGCTGTCGGCCGAGCGCGTCTCCAGTGATGTGGTAGTCGATGTTGGCGTCTGCGGAGGATGCAGTTGTGCCCATTGAGGCACCGCATGCAACGGCCGATCCTTCGTTGGGGCCCCCGGTAGTGCCACCTGTGGGGGTGTCTGCAAGGCGCTGCCCACGACAATGTTGCTGCTGCTGCTGCTGCGCTTCACAGTTCGATCCGCGTCCTCGCCACCGCGCAGGTCGTGAAGGGCGGAGTCGGAGGTCGGCATTGGGGGTGGAGAGGATCGGCCATCGTCTCGATGCCGTGGTTGCGGTTCTGCTCGCGGGGGCGGCGGTGGTGTTGCTGAAGGTGCAGAGGAGGATATGCAGGCCTCTGCGATTGTCATTGTTGTTGCAACGGCTGAGGCGGCCTCCGCTCGTGAAGCTAAGATGGTTGCGTATGAGAATGACAAGCCTCTTGCAGGTGCCACGCACGAATGCGCAGCTGCAGAAACCGCACCATGCTCACTCTGTCGCTGTGGCAACGACGGCGGCGAGGCTGCTGACTCGTAAACATTCGAGAATCCTGAAGAGGCGCCGGCACCGTCAATCCCATCTTCACGTGAAACCTTCCCCGCCCTCGCCGCCCCCTCTGATGCCGCATGCGCGGGCAGTTTGTGGGACGCCTTTGCCGCAGCGTCGGCGCTGTCACTCTCGCTACTTCCCTCCAGCTGGTTGTCCCCAGCGGCAGAAAGAGCGGACGTCGCTGCCGTACCTGTGGCAGCGCTTCGGAGCACTGGGCTGTATGTGCAAGTAGTGGCGCCGCTTTGCCGAGGCACGAGAGAGTCCGGCATCATCACCAGCGCGGCTCCGGACGGAGTGGGTAAGTCATCGCTGCCGTGTCTCTCGCACGCAATAAGCGCCATCAATTCATAAGTAGGTGGCACATCGCTCCGCTCGCCCTCGACCCGCGTGTCGTGCGAGGAAGCAATGGCCGGAGGCAGCGTCGCTTCCGCGCCAACGTTGTGCGGTACTCTGCTCATCTCATCCTGAGCCGCCATTACCACGGCAGCAGCAGCGGCGGAACTGGGCGGGGGCGGGGTTCCTGAGCGCACCTCCATGCCAATTTCACCAGGCCTTTCGTGACCTGTCAGTGGTAGGGCCGAGGAGGCCGGTGCTCGCCCATAACACTCGTCTTGCGCACGGATCGCGGTACCGCTGGCACTCACTGCCGTTGTCACTACGGCAGCAGCGCACGGTGCGACGCTGGCGCGTGCATTGGAGTTCAAATCAGGCGTCGTGTCAGCAGCTACCTCCTCTCGCTGCACCTTGATGAACGGTGCCTTGACGGGAGGGAACGGCATGGCGAACAGCAGCGTGGGCGTCGCCGTCGCGCTGGGTGGGGAGGTGAAGGGCGTCGCCGGCACCACGCCTGAAGAACGCACGCACGGCCTCTGTAAGGCAGACGCACCACCGCCAGCACCACTGTTCGCTGCCCCGTACGAGGTGGATGATGCACTAGGCACAGTCGGTACCACGGCCGACACCCTAGAGGCACCACCACTCGCGGCGGCGGCGGTGGTACCTCTGTGAACTGCCACCGGTGGGGGAGGGGGTACGGGCGACGGCAGCGGTAGCACCCACATGGACTCTGATGTCCCAGCTGTAAGGGGGCAGCTACTGCTGCTGTCGGCGGCGCCACCGTCCACGCCGACCTCCGAGTACCACGCGCTGGAAGGGCTGTGGTGAGGCGCTGCGGTAGGCGGGGCTGAGGTGGGAGCGGTGTCGCCGTGGGCGAGCGGCTGATGCAGCGGAGGCGAGAGGTGGGTTACCGTTGCGACCGGCGGTGGCCTGTAGTTATTGGGAGGGGCAGCGCCGCCTATTCGTGTGGACGGTGCCAGCTGCGACGAGGAACCCTGCTGCAGCGGCGGGAGGGGGAGGAGGGTGGAGGGAAGCGTGTACAACGACTGTCCACCACCGCCCGTCGTCGCTGTCGTTGGTATCGCTGGCCTCGGCAAGCCCGAGAGCGCGCTGCCCGAAGTACCGACAGCGTAGCCACCACCACCTCCGCGAGCGCTAGAGCTGCTGCTGGAGTTGTGCATACGGTTCCCACTGCTGCTGGGGACGTCGTCCAACACGCTGGACATCGCCTCGGCGCTGCTGAGGTTTGTCATGGTGTTGTGGATGTAGATGGTGCCAGATGGGGACGTGTTCCGCCACTTCGACAACGACGTCGGGGATGTGGTGCTGTGGTGGTGGCTGCTACTGTTGCTGTCGCCTCTACGGTAGCAGCCTGAGTAGGTGCACTGTGCCAGGGCAGTGCTCGTGCTCGGGGACGCGCTTGTCCGACTTGCCAGGGAGGTAGGGACCGCGGTGGAAGACGAGAGGCTCATTCGCGAGCCCTCCTCGTCGCCTGTGAATATAGTGGGAGAGTCGTTGGCGGCAGTGGCCAAGACGGCGGTGCGTCCAAGCAGAGACGAGGGAGCACTACTGTTGCCGCCCGCCGAGACGCTGTCCAGAAGCGCCGCCTCGTCAAAACATTGGTGCTGGGTGTCGCGGTGGCTACCCGAGGATGGGTTGCCTCTCATGGGGCCGCCCAGCCGTCGTATCGTGGCGGCCGTCGTCGGCGCCTGCTCGCCACACGCGAGAGTTCGTCTCTCTGCCAGTGCCGCTGCCAGCGCAGGACCTGAGAAGTGGAAAGAGGGGGTAGAGTTAGGTGAGTCTTCTGACAGGAGCGGCTTCGAGGCACCACTGGACGCATTCTTAGCCGTCGTGGCCTCCCCATCTTGTGCAGTGACGGCAGCGCTGCTCGTCTTCGGTGGGTCACATGGGGTTGGCGAGGCCGTCACGGCGGTAGATGGCGGCGATGGCGGCGTTGTAGAACGAAGCTGCTGTAGCGCGGCCCCGAAGGATGAGTTCGCCAGCGACGGCGCCGCAGCAGACATCGCGGCGTCCCTTTCACAGGGCGATCCCAGCGCCTGCTCGTCCATCGGCGCCTGGCCCTGTGCGAGCGCCATCCGCGCACAGTCCTCAACCGCAACGCCACACACCGACTTAGCGACGGCGCTGATGCCCAGCCATAGTGACTTGAGGTGCTGCTCAGTAAGCCGCGTCAGCCGCTGATGCCGATAGCCGTTTAGCGACGATGTATAGAGGCCTCTAACGTTGAACGTCGCCGCTGGCGATCCGCCGCCGTCGTTGTTGCCGTCACCGTCGACATCACTGCCGTTCCAGTGCAAGCCCTGTGAGCACGGCAGCTGGGAAGAGGCCTTTCCATCGCTTGCGCGAGCTTGCAGAATATGGCTGCCACTGCCACCGCCCCCACCGATGCCATCAGTCTTCTTGTCTCTCAGCACCTTCTGCCGAAGAGAAAAGCTGGCCGGGTTCATGGCTGTTGTCCAGTCCACGATGCCCACGGGATCGTCGCTGCTATTGAACATATTCTCCACCCCTCCTGCATCATCGCCGTCGCCCGCCCTAACATCTGCCACCCCGCTTGGGCCCGTGTGTTGTGCGTCGCTGGTGTCGACTGCAGCAGCGGCAGTGGCGCGGTAGGTGGCCTCTGCAGACTCACTGTTGCCGGCGATGGCGCCACTGATGTCCTGCACCGACGTCGCCCCCGCAGGGCCAGAGCGATGCTTAGGGAGAAGAGCTCTCAGCTCCTCCAGGTGGTTACGCACGCTCCTTGCATCGATGAGAGCAACGCGCATCTGAGACATCAGATGCAATTCACGCTGGCTACGCGGTGTGCGGGGAGAGTGGCCTTGAATGATCGACGCCGCCGCCGATACGGTAGGCGGCAGCTTTAGCCCAAATAAACATGCACCCCAGAGCGATGGGGCAGAGAGTCGCCGCAGCTTTCCTCGCTTCCACGACGGGAACGCTGGGGGTGCCAGAGGCGCCGTCGACGTCGCTGCGGAAGGCACCGTCACTAGAGCTAGCGGAGGTGTCTGGGTACTGAAACCCAACGCTGCCGCTGTGGATGCTGTGTGGCAGCCGTGTAACTGCGCCACCGAGGCGGCCAACGGAGAGTGTGATGAGCTCTCCGTCAGGGAGGACGACCACGAGCGCGCCGCCACAAACGGAGAGGCCACTCTGTCGCGCCCGCAGTCCATCGAAACGGCGCCGGGTGCACTGCTGCTCGGGTCCAACACAGAGATTTCAGAGTCATCGTGGGAGAGCCGCAAACTCTGGTGGGCTGGCTTACCCTTCTCCTCGCCGTCCACGTGCTTGCCGCTCTCAACAAGCTGCGGCGACGGTTCCTGCTGCCGCGCACGGAAGGCATGGCTCGATGCACTCACCAACCCGCGCGGTCGACATTGGCGGTGACTGCGGTGGTTGCCAGTGCCATCGTTCCCCTCGCAGCTGCCCACCACTGCTGAAACATCCACGGCCACACCAATATGCTCTTGAAGCTGACAATTTTGCGGCTGCTGTTGCCCATCTGCGAGCTCTGCAGCTGCAGCCCCGGCTTCTGGATATGAGTGTCGCAGTAGGGCCACGGAGGCATCGCACAGGGATGGAGTGGCACAGGCAACCGCGTTGCCCACGCCGACGGCCCCCGCTTCGGTGGCGATGCGCTTTATAGAGGACATGGGCAGTGACCCCGCAGTCGGCGCCGCTGCTAATAAGCCGGCGTGGGATAGCGGGCACATGGGCAAGGATGAAGACGACAGCGAAGATGAGGTGGGCAGCATCACTGGCGCGCATGACCTCGGCGCTGTACCCTCCGCCGCACCACTGAGAGCTGAGGCGCCCGCCGCGACAGAGCTGGGTAGGGGGGACGCGATCCTTTCACCGCGAATCCCACCTGTTCCGATGCAGTCGGCGCTGTGTCCCGTACAAGGCGCCTGCGTGGGTACTGAAACGGCGGCATGGTAGACGACTGCCACACTCTTGACGTGTAAGGCGGGACAGACGAGTTCACTGTCGCTGCCAGCGTCAGCTGTGCCGAGGAAGGCTGCATCGCTGCAGAACAGTCGCCGCTCCCGTCGGAGGCGTTCACTTGACCGAGAGTAGCAGCGAGTGTGCCAGCCATTTCCCTCCCTCCGGTATGCGTTGGTTCCTCCACCATCCAACGCAGGCTTGCGCGCGACGATCTTGGCGGCGCTGCGTTATCGTCTTGGATGCCGTGGGAGCTGACAAGCCGTGTTGCGCCGTGGCTGCTGGACCCGGGGTTTCGGCTCTGTGGAGAGGCGATTCCAGATGTGGTCGTGGCAGCAGCCGGGGGAGCACTGGTGGCAGCCGCACTAGAAGACAGAGAAGAGCTGGGCGGGTTTCGCACCGCCGCAGATGGCGATGTACTGCGAGCTTGCCACTGACGCGGTGGGTACCGAGCCTGCTGATGTGCTGCAGTGAAAGAGTCTGCTGGTGTCAGTAACCCGCGCAGAACACCAGCACCAACGCCGCTACCGCTACCGGTGCTGCCTCGGTGCATCACGCCTACCTTCGCCAAGGGGCTGAAGGGTCCATCGAAGGTACTGCTGCTGCCAGTGCCTGCTCGCGATACGGAGTCTGGCTCGTCGCCACTCGTGCTGAGAGGCACTTGCAGCGGAGAGGAGAAGTCAACTGAAACCGTGCCGAGCGGAGCGGCGATGACGTCGTCACGCGGAGGCCACAGCACTTGAAAGGACCCAGTCGGCGGACCAGTGAATGAGGAAGGCGCCAGAGACGACATTCTGGTTGAGCTGCCGACTGCGAGAGGAGGAGGAAAGGAGTTGGGGAGGCGATACAAATTGAGCCCCGAGAACAGCGACAGCCATCAACGGTGGCCCGGGAGGGTGGGGAGAAGGGGGCGTGGGGGGGAGGGGGGGGGGGGAGAGGGGGCGTGGGGCGCGATGGAAACGTGAGGAAAGAGCGAGAGAGACGGGGGAGCTGCAGAGAGGAGCCAAAGGGACCCCAAATGCGAGCAGGAGAGACGCCAGAGTAGTACGCGCCCACACACACACACGCACGCACACACGCACGCACACACGCACACACGCACGCACGGAGAAAGAGAGAAAGTCAATGAGATGAATGAAGAAGCAGCAGCGGCAGTAGCAGAGACACGCATCCGCCGCTGATGGACGACGACGGTGCGAGGGGAGGGGAGGGGAGGGGAGGACGAGGGAGGGGGAGAAGTCGGAGAGAGTTGACACACACGCGCAGGTCGCATCCGCATGCACACGCGCGCTGGAGGTCGTACACGGAAAACGGCGACGTGAAGAATCGCCATGCGCCGACTTTTCATCGTTGGAGTTCGCAACTTTGAAAGACAGAGGGACTGGACTGGGGGGTGCGCAGGCTGAGAGAGAATGAAAGCATTAGTCCTTCACAGGGCGTGCGTGACACACACACACACACACAGACACGAGGGGCTCGAGCAGCAGAAAAGAGGAAAAGGCAAAAAAATGGCGGCTCCCCAACGACGCGAGCAACGCTGGAGAACAGAGGCACGACCCTCACCCCCAGGCGTTGCGTACAGGGCAATATCAGCTCTCTCTCTCTCTCTCTCTTCCTCCCTCCCTCCCTCCCTCCCTCACGTCGCGCACCTCACACGCACGGTTGTGGACACCTTCGCTCAGCAGGGTGAGTCAAGGACGAGCGACAACTTCGCCTGCACACCACCTGGCCCCACCGCCTTCCTCCTCCTCTGGCTTCGTCTTCCGGCGCTTCTCTTTTCATCTGTGAGTTGAGTTTCCTTATTGGCAGCCCCTGTGGCTCCACACGACCCCTGCGGTAGGCGACCTTCCGGCGCGCGTGGTATCACAGCCCGTGACCGCCACCCGCACACAACATTCGATGGTATTCGACTTGGCGTCGCTTCAAGAAAAGGAGCACGCCAAGACGAGAAAGACCCCCCACACACGCACACACACTAGCTCAGCGCCGGCGGCCTGCGCCAACAGCGCGCTCGGCAGGGCCCACATCCGGCGTCTGTGGCTGCAGTGCATCCATCGTAGAGGACAGGTGCTGCATGACCGCAGCGAAGGGGTCCGCAGCGTACGCCGGCACCGTCTGCACCTTATCGAAGAGATTCAACTCCTCCTGCGCCACTGCCATGCGCTCCTCCGCGGCGGTCATCTGCGGTAACATAAGTCGGCGCTGCTTTAGAAGTGTCGCCCGCCGTAGCCCCGCAGTACGCTGCGATGACGGCGTGTCCTTCTTCGCTTTCTTTGCCCGCTTGCGCTTCGCATCACCGCTACCCTGAGTGGTGCGGCTACGACTGACGCCCTTCACCTTCACAGCGGCCGCATGTCTGGCACGACCCTGACGCTGCTGCAGGGCGTCACGAATGTCCAGCGCCTCTTGACGAGGCGCCTTCGTTGGCGAGTGTGTAGGCGCAGTTGCCGGCGGCGGAGGGGAGGAGAGGCCGCTCGATGGCAGCGCGTGTGCACCAGACACGTGATGCGCCTCTTGTCTTCGCGAGTTCTTTGCGCGCAGCCTCACACGCTTCGACAACTTTCCACCACCCATGATACTTACGCAGGTCTCCAGAGATAGGTGGGTGCTACTGCAACGAGTAGGAGAGATTCGATATGAAACTCCTGGCTGAGATGAGGAAAGGGCAGTGTGGAGAGCGTGTCGAAGGAGAAGCACAAACATGAGCTTGACATGTTGAGGTTAAGGGAGTACCAGAGCCTCACCATCACGTGCGCGTGTGCCTGTCGGTGGTGAGTGTTGTACAGCAGGAATGTCCTCAGTTACGGTAACAGAGACCACGGGGTAGGGGCAAGAGATTGAGCTCACAGTTTGCACTAACGAGACGATCGTAAGAAGGTGGAGGACAGGAAGCACGAAGGCCACCCCATGATGTAGCAACAGCGCTGCCTATGAGCGATATCACCGTCCACCTTCCCCTTCCCCCCCCTTATGACGAGTGTGCGACGCCACTATCACCACCAATCAGTGCGTGTTAGTGTGTACTCGTGCGTATGCGTGTGTCTCTACGTTGTAGCAGCAGCAGTAGCGGCACTTATCGAGAGAGAAAACAAAAAGTAAACAATGCAGCGCGTTGAAGAAACGAGAGGAAGCGGGGCGGTGGTGGTGGAGGGAGACGTGCGCCTGAGCCTCCTCGCCCTCTTCCACTCCCCTCCCCCTCGCCCCACTCCTCTCTCTCTCTCTCTCTCTCTCTCTCTCTCTCTCTCTCTCTTCTCTCTCTCTCTCTCTCTCTCTCTCTCTCTCTCTCTCTCTCTCTCTGCGGCTGCATGCTGAGGTGTGTGTTTGGCTGTTGATCTGGGGAGTAAGAGGGTGGGGTGGAATTTCCTGTGGACCTGAGGAGAGGAGCAGACGAAGAGCGAAAGCAGCGGACGCTGTTGTCGTCACAGCACGCGTGGTGCCGCTAGCTCTGTGGGACCGTACTTGATGACGCGTCCGTACTTCATTTCCTCCACTAACATAAACGGCTTTGTCAGCCAGCGGCGCCGCTTTAGCAGGTCTGTGCTGCGTGGTAGTGGCGATACCGTGAACCCGCATGCCAGCGCTTGCAGTTGCTGCTGTCGGTGTTCATCATCTTCGAGAGGCAATGCCGCAGCGGAGGTGGACCGTCGTTGCGCAGCAGCGTCAGGCGTCACCAGGGTTTCCGTGGATGGTGTCGGAAAAGCCACCGCGGTGGTGGCTTTGGCTGGCGCTGCAGGGGCCAGACAAGCACGTGAGCGACGTGCCCGCCGCAGCGACGTCCTCGGCAGAAGATAGCGACATACCATCTCCACCTCAGCCGCCTGACGCCGTTGTGTGCGCGCCAGGGCAGCACGAAAATGAGAAGGCAGGACGTCCTCGTGCTCACCCTGGCCATCCCGCTCACCCACTCCCACCCCCGCCTCGCTGCCGCTGCTTGAGGCAGCCTCGCCTACTGCACAGCCCACAGCCGCGGCAATGTTCGTAGCGACACGTCGGGGTGCACATAGACGAGCCACGTACGTGGGCCCGCCATCGACGGCGCCGCCACCGATGCCGCAGAGGCCGAAGGAGGCTCACTGGCCGCGGCGGTCGCACGACAAGAAGTGGTAGTACCCAGCTGAGTCGTGACGCATGGGGGTGAGTCTGCGCGGCAGCGCAGTAAGCGGGCGGTGAAGACGGTGGAGCACGGCTAATGTGTTTGCCGCCCTCTTCTTCGTCTTCACCACGGCTGTCGCCGGCGCGGCGATGGTTGTGGCACCGACCACGCGCCCGTTCACGCTCGTTCCGCCGCTCTCGTGTCGCGCGCGCCCACTCCTCCAGCTCCTCGGTGGACAGACGGCACGGCGGATCCAGGAAGCAGTACAGATGCGAGAGGTCGAGGCTTCGGTGAGAGGCAAGTCTCGCAGCAGAGTGTGCGCATGCACTCGGCAACTGCGCCGCGTGCACGTGAAAGAGAACGCTGAAGTAAATCCACTCGTGCGGGTGCGCTAGTAAGACGCCAACGCCGTGAGACGCAGCGAGTGCTTCTGCAGAACAGCCTATCTCAGGTAGATCGGACACCCACAGCGAAGGGGCGGCACAAGGCGTCGATGAGAAAGGCAGCACGGCACCGCCTGAGGTCGATGCAGTGCGTTCATGCCGATTATGGGCCGCTTGCTGCTGACGCCTGGGCGCAGGCGCTGCGATGGATGCCCGTTGCGTGGTGCCCAGGGATGTGCAGAGAGGGCAGCGGTTACGCTGCTGGGCTTGTGGGAGCGACGACGGGCCCGAACCATTTCATCCACGAAGACGCGGCATGAGATGCAGTTCCAGTGACTGTGACCGACGTCTTCGTAAAGTTGGCGCGGATGAATACCTGCGGTGGCGCCGGCCTGTTTCCTGTCCAACTGCTGCTGCTGCTGCTGCTGCTGCTGGTGCCCATACGACCCTGAGAAGTCCACTGTGCCTCCCTCGTCGTCGCCCAGCACACCCCAGCGCTCCGTGAAAGAAGTTGAACGAGTCCCTCGGCCTGCCTGCTCCGCACCGCATGACAGAGGCAAAGCGAAAAAGCACATGGCCGCTGGGGCGGCTGCGTGGATAGTCGGTGATGGGGATGACGGCAATGAAGCAGCCGCGGCGGCGTCAACAGGGGCGACGTGCGAGACGCCTGCAGTGCCACCAACTCCTTCACATGCCCTCTCGAGCACACGTGCACCTCGGCCACTGGAAGCTGGCGAACCAGTGGCGGGCTGGCCCGTGTGGGACGGCGACCGATACGCTGCCTTGTCCGCGCCATTGACAGCCTCATCCTCTTCGAGATGACCGCTCCCGGTTAGGTAGAGGCAGTAGTCGTGCAAGGAGCAGACAGTGCCACCCAGCACGTTCCGCTCCTCCACAAACGTCTCACCGTCATCTCTGATGTTGTGTGCCTTGTCAGCTGCTGCCGCCACCTGCAGCGTGTTGGTTTCATCCGCGCCTTCCTGTGCTGAACACTTTGTGCGCTGGCGCGTGCCCTCGGCGCACACCAACAGTGAGTCATCACGCGCCTCTGCGGTGGGCGTTGTATCCTCACGGCTCAGCAGCATCGGCGGAAGTTGCGGCAGACCAGGTATCGCATGCAGGCATCCCACTCGCCGCAGTCGACGTACGATGTCGCTGCGTTGGGGTCGGTGCTCGAGTGGAGGCCTCGTTGCCCCCGTCGTTGAGGCTGAATCGAGCTGGCCAGACGAAGCGGCGCGGCGCCTCGGGCGATCGACGTCTCCCAAAAGGTAGTACAGCTCGTAGGAAGGAGGGGCAGTCCACGCCAGGAGCGGTGGCGCCGGAAACTCAGACGGCATGTTTGAAGGCACTGCGGCCCGCTTGGTTCGCACGCCTTTGCCAGCGTAGCGTGCACTTGGGCTGTCCGCCATCCTTGCCGCAGGCGCCCGTGGACCCGCACGGCAACCTTGTCGACCAGCCACCATCGCGTGTGCGGCGTCCCCCGGCGCGGTATGCGATGAGTCGCTTACCTGCGACTTGTTGTGTGGACAAGAAGAGGCCTCCATGCGCCACGATGATGATGACAGTAGCACCGCCTGCCACAGCTGTAGCGCGCGACTTTCACATGTGCCCCCTGCCACCACCGCAGTCGGCGTGGTTGAGTTGAGCAACGCAGCCGCCGTGTTCAGCGTGGTTCCACAGATGTCAGCTCGGCTTTGCCGGCTTGATCGAGAGCCCCGCTGGCTCGCTCTGTGGCCGCGCCTGGCCGCGCCGACTGCAGTAGCGGCAGAGGCGCCACTGCAGCCTCGTTCAGCACCGCCTCTCTGCGTGGTGAGCGTGGCGGATAGAAGTCCAGGATGAGGCTCATAGCGCACGAGGAACAGACGCCGCCAGTCATAACCCTCGCCTGAGGTGTACGGCTCTGATGACGTGCAGTCCTCCTCCTGCGCTGCCGCCGACGACAAAGCTGACCTAGCAGAAGGCTCTGACGTCTGCCGTCGTCGCTCTTGCCACAGGCGGTAGGAGGTGCTCCAGGGAAACAGGCGCTGCAACTCACTCATAAGGGAACTACATGCAACCGTCACGTCAACATCAACGACTGCTGCGCAACTAGCCTGCCTCCCATATACTTCAGCAAGAACACGTCTCCGACGCCCTTGCTGTGGTGGGTGACTCCTGATGGTACTCTGCTCAACGGCCTTCTCATGCGCACGAGCAAGGCAGCGCTGATGACGGCAACGCGGTGTGCGTTCTGACGAGTTTCCCTGAAAGTAACAGAGGAGTCTGGGGGTGCCGCTGATTGTGCAGCGACCACGCCAGGAGGAAGTGGTGACGGTGATGTAGCGCTGCAGTCGACGCATCGACTTGGGCTGCGAAGCAGCAACTCACATCGGGCGTTGAAACCTGGAGAAAGTGTGAGCGGAACGCCAAGCAGACGCGACTCCCATGCGCGTCTTGTCTGTCGGGGTGTACGTGACTGCAATAAGGCTTGCTGGCATGAGTGTGTGGGTGTGTGAGAGTAGGGGGGAGGATCAGTTGGTGTAGTGCAGCAGGAGGATGTGAAAGAGGCGAGGTGGATGAGGGAGACATACAGGAGGGGAAGAAAAACAAAGCTCCAGCGTGAATGCGGCATCAACAAGCAAAGAGGGCAAGAGAGAGAGAGAGAGAAGGGGAGAACCCTGGAGATACGCGGAAGGGTACACACACACACACACACACACACCGTTGCGCCGTCCACAGCTGAGAGAATCGACCTCTGCTGCTGCAGTGCAGACCGTAGCTGAAAGGGGTCGAGAGTAAGAGAGAAGGGGGAGGAATTCGTGGTCAAGACGCAGGCATGTCTTATGAATGCGTAGTGGCGACATCCGAGCCTGTGAATCACTTCTTCCCCATATCAAAGGCGTGAGAGAGAGAGAGAGAGCACCTCGACGGAGTGTACACGTGTGTGTGTGCGTGTGTGTGTGCGTGTGTGCGGAGTAATACGCGAAGAATATAAAACGGCCCTAGAGAGGCGCATTGACGAGGTGAGTATCATCAATGGCTCTCCGCCGCGTGGCGGCGCGGCGGAGATAGAGGAATTGGAAGCACAAGACCGCAGTACGCAACTAGAGAGAGCTCTGGTCATGCCTTTCACACGCCAACATGCTCACCGCTTGCGCGCTTCTCAGGCGCCTCACTGACTCTTCCAGCAACTGCGCCACTGCTGAAGTGATGCACTTGTACGGCTGCTGCATTGCTGCAGGCACAGGGAACAGCATCGGTGTGAGCGGCAGCACCGTCACACGCGGCACACAGTAGTTGGAGAGAAGGTACTCGGCGCTCCACAAGTCCTCCGGAGCGTGAGAGGACTCGCCGCACGCACGCCGGAACGTAGATGACTGCCTCACACCCTGCAAGTACACGTGCAGACGCGCGGCATCCGCGTTGGCGCCGGCTACGTCATGATACATTGGCATCGAAGGAGCAGCCGCAGCAACAGCTGCCGCCGAGTCGTTCGAAGTGCAGGGCGGGAGTAGAGTCCTGCACACGGCTTGCAGCACAGAGGACTGAAGGTGTGTGTAGTTGTCAAAGCCGCAGCGGCCACACACGACAACCACGTCAGTGATGCAGCGACAGCCGCGCTGCTCGTTCCATGCCGCCTCAGCCTCCCCCGCGTCGTCGCAGTAGTGGTGCCACAAGCGGTATGCGTTGGCCACAGTGCACATCTCCAGCAGCCGGCCCACCGTCTTGTGCGAGGAGATTGTCTGATCGTCGAAGGAGCCCTCGCCTGACACGAGGACGTCGCACGTATGGAAAAGAGACCCGCGCGGGTGCCGCAGTGATAACTCCGTTGGTGGCCACGTCATGGCCGCAGACATTTCGGCCGCCACGGGAAACACGTCATTGCCCCGTTGTCCGCCTCGCTTCTCCACCTCGGCTACCACACCACGCCTTGATAGGCTGCTGGCCCCGCTTCCCAGCAGCTGCGCGACTCTCGGGGTTTCATACAGGCCGAGAAGACCCCCAACCACATCCGCCCCAGGTACATAGCACGCCTGCAGTACATAGCGGAAGAACCCACTCATGCCCCCCGCACCACCACCACCTGGGCTGTAGAGCAGATCCGCCAGCACCGCCGCCTCTGCTCCGCTGCCCTCCACATCCGCATCAGCAGCAGCAGCAGCAAGCTGCCGCCACAAACTCGCCACTACGCGTGTGGCAGCGTGTCGCATTCCCGCCTCCAGCGAGTCCAGCAGCAGCTGCTGCTGCTGCTGCTGATGCGCGACAGAAGTGATGGCGCCGCCCACCGCATTCTCGGGAACTTCGGCCTCTGCACTACCCGCGTGCGATCCAGCAGGAGGGGGTGGTGCCGGCCGCTGTGGCAAACAACGAATGGAGGCAGCGGCGCGGGGCGCGGCACACTTCTGCGGCCCAAAAGTGTGCGTCGCCCCGCGCGGGCCAACAAGCGCGTTGTCCACGTCGCAGATCAAACACACCTCCGCAATGTAGCACGCGCGCGGCGGCGCCGGTGAAGAATTCGCCGGTGGTACGGCTTGCGCAGCACCGCGCCTCGCGCCCGTCGCAGTCGGTGACGTCGCTGCCTCAGGCAAGTAGGGGAAGATGCAACGCATCTCTGCGCTGATGCGGACGCGGGTGACGTGGGCCAAGTCCTCGCCACGGAAGGGTCTCGTGAGGCGCACATCCGTGCCGTCGTCGGCATGGCACGGAGCTGCCTGCTCATCAGCCGCTGCTGATGTTGCTGCTGCGCACACGCGCTGGGTGCCGACGTTGCCGCCGTCCGTCGCGCGGGCGTGCGCGGCGTCCACAAAGATCTCCAACCCAAGCGCTTGCAGCGCGCCAAGACCCCCGTCGTTGGTGGAGCTGCCGCCGATGCCCAAGAAGAGGCGCACACCCCCGCATCCCCCCTCCTCGCTCTCGGGGAAAGTCATTTTCGGGACCGCTTGGGCCTCCGCGTGTGCATGAGCAGCCGCAGCCATGTGGTCCAACGCGTAGCGGATAAGCTCACCTACGCCGTAGCTTGTCGTGCGACCTGGGTGCCGGTCTTGTGCACGCGCGATGCGCGGCAGCCCAGCCGCCTCTGCCATCTCGAGAACAAGCACCCGTCTCTCCACGTCACAGGCAAAGGACACCCCGTGAGAAGCCCCTGCGGCGCCTCCTGCAGCACTGCTGTCCGTCGTGATCGCACTGCCGAGGGGGCCTGTGATTGGGATGGACGCCGGCACGTACACACGCTGCAGGCGCAACGCGTTGTCCGAGGACGAGGAGTCCCGTTCTGTGGCCCCCATCCTGCACGCGTGCGTTAGGGAGTAGGTAACGCTGTCCAGCAGGCCGGCACCGCCGTCGCTCATTGGTAGGTGTAGGAACCGCACCGCGTCTGCCGGAAGGACGGAAGGGGGCTGCGCAGGAAGTAAGTTTGTGGCTAGCGGCGGTGCCACCAGATGCAGTGGTGGAGATGTGGGCGATAACGTCGATACCTCCTCCGCCGGCGCCGTGACTGCTGGAAGCGCGTGGAATTGCGCTGTTGCGGAGCCGTGCGTCTTGGCCCACGCCTGCCAGTAGCCCTTCTCCACCGCCTCGCCAACTTTGTCCGAGGAGAGGGTGCCCTTGAAGGTGTCGCAGGCGCACAGCACGCGCAGTGGAGAGGCACCGTCACTGTGGCGGTGACGGTGGTGCTCATGCTCTCCAGGACGTGGTGTCGCGACCAGAAGCCCTGGTCTTCGAAGCGGCGGCTGCACTGAACAACGCGGGTGCTGCGCGGGTAGGTGCACTTCGCGAGTCCTCTGTGCAAGTCCTCCTGGGGCTGGCGAGGCGATGGCACGAGCGACAGCAGGCGACGCAGCAGCGGTGGCGATCAGCGACGGATCTATCGAGGACGGACCTCCAGAGTTGACGAGGTGGGCTGCTGCATTGCTGGCGTTGACGTCGCTCTGCCTACTGGGGTGGTTCATCTGCCCCTACGCCGCTGTGAAATGGAGGAGATGTGCACACACGCGCGGGAGAAGTTGGGAGGGAGGGGGAAAGTGATGGACGTTGTGGCATAGGCGTCTGCCAACCGCAGGACGCGAGACGAATGTGAGGCGTGTGGAGAGCGGCTCGCTGCCTCTGCCGGCCAGAAAGAGTGAAGTGGATCAGCCGGATGGCGGGATGTAATGGCGGCTGAGCGAGCACGGCGAAGGAAACCCCTCGCGCTTCGATATGTGCGCCCGTGCGTGAGGATGCCACCACAGGACACGTAAGTCAACCGACAAGTGATGGCCACATCTGCTTACGCACAGAGAGAGAGAGAGGGGGGGGAAGAGGAGGGAAGTAACTGAGCGAGGAAAGGGGGGACAGCGCTCTCTCCTCTTGCCAACCACCTGCAGTCGCATCACAGGGAAAGAAGCGGCAAGTGAAAGAGCGGGGAGGCGCATCTGCGAGCGTGCGGTCAGCCGAGCTGGTTAACTGTACGTGCTGGGCGATTGCGCCAACACAAGTGTGCCAAGCTGCGGCGGTAGGGAGGAGGAGGAGGAGGGGGGAGGGCAGGGGGTGTGATTTTCCTTCACCTTCACCCATCGCCATGGCCTCTCCCCCTCCGCTCCACGTCGCCGCGGCACCGCTGAGGGAGAGAGGGGGAGAGGGGGGGAGGAAGAACGATTGATCCTAGGAAGAGGGAAAGGGTGACGCGCGCGCAAGCACAGAGGGGGGAAGGAGAGGCAGGTGAAAAAAAACCCCAAAAGGCTTCATTGCCCACGACGCGGTCATGCATACCCTTACACCGTGTGCGTTGGCTGTGCGCTGCAGAAAACATCACCCGCACCGCGGCAGGCCGGAAGTGCGTCAGCAGGACGAGAGAGAGAGGGGGGGGAAAGAGAGAGCGCAAAGCACAGCTGCGTGCTGCTTGCAGCAGCAGCAGCAGCAGGAGAGAGAGCGAGTCGGGTGCGTCTCGTCCTGTGCCTATGCGAGATAAGAGGGAAAGTGAGAGAGAGTGAGAGAGACTTGACCATGTACAGCACGTCTGTGGAGAAGAACGTGTGATGATGATGGTATTCCCCTTGTGACCCCGTCTTACACGCCCAGATCGCCTTCATTGCCCACACGATCTCCGCCTCCTCGTTCTCCTACAGCACACACATCCACACACAAAGACGGCGACAGGCAGCCAAGTCGTTCCGATGGCTCCTCTGGCAGAGGCACACGCACACTCAGAAGGGGAAAACAGACAAATAAGCGGAGAGCGGCCATTTCGTATCACGCAGAGCCACGCGTGTGTGGATGTGCGTGGGTGTGTGTGTAGAGGGGAGTGTGGAGCAACGCGAGATTACCAAAGGGAGAGAGTGGCAGAGAGGCAGAGGAGAGAGTAGAGGGAGACGCCCGTCACGAAACCCAACAACACCCTACTCCTCGTCCTTGTCTAGCTTCATGGCGTACGCATCAATCCTCCCCTCACGAAGCGCCTTATCCAGCTCTGCCATCGTAGGCAACTCTTCGCTCAGTTGCTTCTTGGTTGGCAGGCGGTCCTCAACACTGCGCGCCGACGGGGCGTTACCGCCGTCTGCGTCCACTGGCTGAGCGAGAAAGTGGCGCCACTCCCTCGCTGCAGCCTCCTGACGCATCTGCTGCTCCTCCTCCGTGCCGCGCGCATACGACTTCTTCGCGTTGGTGAAGAGTCGTGCCGTGGATGTCCAGCACGGAGAGGACGCGGAAGTCAGGGCGGCAGCAACCGTCGCAGTCCGTCGCAGACACGCACCACAGTGAACGCCCTGGGCAAGGAACCGACGCTGTGGATGCCTCGTCCCGCCAGTGAGAATCGGAAAGGGCGCCTCGGTCACCGACGCCAGGCCTAAATGAAAAGAAGAGACGCGGCGTGCCTGCGCCCGCGTGGCCACGCACAAGGGCTGGCAGCGCATCGAGAGGGGGGGAGGGGAGGGGGGAGAGCAGCGCGGCCGCCTCTCTGTGTTGGACCGTTGGCGTCCGTGAAAGTACCGGGGGGGGGGGGGGGGGGGGCGCTTGCTGCAGTGACGCGCAGTGATGAGGAACTTCAAAAACGATGAGAGGGTGTCGTCACCGCCAGCGGAAGCAGCAGACAATACGGCACAGACAAGAGCGACTCCAATACGGGGGGAAAGACTGAGAGGGGGAGAAGAAGAAGAGGGGATAGTCTGGCAGCCACGCGTGTGTGTGTGGGGGGAGGGGGAGGGGGGGGGGTCGTCCCACGGAACCGCGTACCATCAGTCTCTTCTGACCCTCTATCCTTCATTTGCGCAAAACTGCTGAGCCTCAACTCATCGAGGGGAGGGAGAGACATGCCTGCATGCCCACACGCGGGAGTCGACAGTGCCGCTCCCGGAATGGCACGCATACAGGTCCGCAGCCGAGCATGTACACAGGATGCGCAGCAGGAGAAAGACCGGGAGGGGGCATGGCTGTTCCAGAGGAGGGAGGGAAGGGGGGCCAGTCGAGACGCCATACATCCGCCGTGAATGTAAGCCCCTATCTCTCCCCCCCTCTCTCTCTCCTCTCCTCTTGCGTCCTGCTTGGTGGAGATTTTTCGCTCTTCTTCGCTGTATTTCGCTGTTGTTGAACCGCTCAAGCATCACGTATGCTCCCGCACTGCTAAAACTCTCCCGTATGAGGAGGCCCTCCCCACATGCGCGCGTCCCCGTTGCGCTTATGTGGAGGAAAATGAAGTACTCCCTCTCGCGTCAGCGGAAAGGAGAAGGAAGAGAGAATGAGAGAGAGAGAGAGAGGCCGGGGGAGAGAGGAAGGGGGAGCGGAGGGGAAAGATAAGCGCAAATCGATTTCGCAGACCGCCTTGCCCCTCCCCCCCACCACCACCACCACCATCACTGCCTCGCTTCTCTGTGCGCTCGTTGCGCTGTTGGTGCCTCGCTACATCGCTGGCTGTGTGCCATGTGTGATGGTGTGGGGGATTATGTGAACCCGCACGCACGCGCCACAGGGGGGAAAAAAGTGCACGTCTCCTCCCCTCCCCTCCCCCTCTCTCTCGTTCTCTCGAGGGAACAAATCGCTATTAAACATGTGGTAGAAGAGGGGGGAGGCAGGGGGGAGGAACGACAACGAGAGAGCAGCGCTGGAGAAGCCGCACGGCAACGGTAGAGGCAGAGATGTAGAGCGGCGGAGGCGTCGAGAGAGAGAGACAGAGGGAGAGGGGAGGAGAGGCGGGAGGCTGACGACGAGAACGACGATGACAATGATGAACGAAGGAAGCCGCCAAGTCATGGAAAGAGAGAGAAGCACGTACAGAGGTGAATGAGAAGGAGAAAGGAAACGTGGGCAAAGAAAAGCAGCACGGGGTCTCATCAGGAGACAAAGTGCAGGAACAAACAAACACAAAGCAAGGAAAGAGGCACAGAGCGGCTGCCACGGCAGTACGCATCACACCCTCGCACACCACGCACGCGGGCCCCACGCCCTCTCACACGCCTCCCCGGACCAAGTCGACAAACTGACTGCCCAGTGGTGTCCTCGTAGGATGCAGGCGGCGCTCGGACATGGATAATGTAGCGGTTGGCAGAACATCATCGCCAATGGTGTGGCGGCGGCGATCGCCGTTGCTGGCATGCTGCGCTCCGCTGCTGTACAACGGGGAGCGGGAGCGCAGAGTGGTGTAGAGGCTCTCGGCGCGTCGGAAGCTTTGGACGGGGGCCGTCGACGCAGCAGCGGCGGCGTTGGTGGCCGCTATGAGGGGTGCAGTGCAGCCCTTGTTGCGCTTCGTGGGGCTCGCTGACTGAGACGACAAGGGGGCGGTCAACTTGGACGACAAGCGCAGGCGAAGATCCATGCGCCGCCGGCGTGGATTTGATGAGGTCTGCTGCGCAGTTGCAACCGCCCCGGCACCCACGCCAGAATGAGCGGCGTGTGTACCGTAGATAACCGCAGCGTCGGCGGGGTCGATTACCGTCACGTGGTGGACATCCGCCGCGGCACCAACGCAGTACGGAGCGGTGATGGCACGAGCCATAGGGGTGTCTACGGGGGCTTCTCCAATGACGGGATGCACCGGGTACATGTGCAACGCCGTACTGACGTCCTGGCGAGCAAGCTCGGCAACCGTGCATCCACGCCCGACGGCGCGCGATGGCGTGCAGCTCTCTGGCTCCAGCCCCCACCTGCCTATGGTGAGCCCGTCACCCCACGTGAAACCGCTGCCATTGCCGCTGCGGGGACTGTGGCTGCCGTTATTGGGGTTGTTTGAAGCGGCGCTGTTGACCCCAAATCGCAGACACTCTTCAATGGCGCGGGTGCGGCGCTTCTGCTCGGCAAGTCGTCGCAGCAGCGCGCGCGAGTCAGCGCCCTCTGTGGTAATCGACCCCGCTACGGCACCGCCGTCCGGATGCCTCGCATCGCTCTCTGGAGCCCCCGGCCCATGTCGGGTACTCGCCTTGTGTAACGGGCGAGCCGACACGGCTGCCTCACCCTCCGCCCCAGCGTGTCTCCGTTGCCGATGCTGTAGCGGAGAGGAGAGAAGAACATCGTGGGCGCCGTGGTCCTTGTCAGGGTCTCGGCTGGAGTTGACCTTGTTGTCTCGCAGCCGTCCGCGCTGCACGCCGCTGTCCTGCGCACTCTTCTGGGTCGTTGGCGGGGGCGGTACGGTGGTCGGCACGGTGACTGGCGCGGCGGCAGTGGTAGCCACCAACACCCGCGACAAGGGCTCAACAACCTCCCCGCCATCGAGAGCGTGACCAAACGGGGGCGATGCTGGGAGTAATGTCCTCGTGTCGATGTGAGGCGTGCTGTGGCTGCGCAACTCCGTCGCACCAGTCGGCGCCTCGTCATCTGCCTCCTTAGTAGAAACGATGGAGACAGCGGTCGTGGTGTCGAGGAAGGCGGAGCTCCTGCAGCTGCATGGAGTACAGCGTCCTCCTCTGCTATTAACACTGTTGCTCGGACCTCTGGCGGAGACGCAGCTGCCAGACTTCCAAGCGGCACTGCTGCCCCTCCTTGCACTGGTGGCTGTCAAAGCAGACGGCATAGGCGTCGCTGACGCCTGCGGCCTCTGCCTCGCGGATACAGCACGGGTTGCCGGCACTCCAGCAGCAGTAGCAGCAGCCCTCGACTCGGCAGCGGCGGCGCGACCTGTCCGGGCTGCCTTGGGTTTTTGGCGCCCCTTCGTTGACGCGGTGAGCAGCCCCGCAGTGCGTTGTGACCGCCCCGGCATACCCCTCGATGACGCCGCGCGGGAGACAGGCGCGAAGCATGACTTCGGCGTCTGCAGTGTTGACGGCTCCACAGGCTTACGAACGGCAACCGCGCTCTTCTGAAGATTTTCGTCTTTGACTCCGTCACTGTCGTGCTTGCCAACCCCCCTATGTGTCTCAGCAGAGCCCCTTGTGCCGATGGTGCGGGTGGCGTTCACTGTCATGGACGGGTGCCGTGGCGACGCCGGGAACCCAGGCGAGTTCTTGCGGATAGTCAACACGTTGGCGCGGCTCGACTGCACTGGGGAACCGCCCTGCTTCAGCGGTGACGGTGTCATCGATGCGTATGGAGAGAGGGAAGCAAAAGAAATACCCTCCTTGGCTCGTGTCGGCGAGGGAGGCAATGCCACCGCATCGGCTTGAGTTTTCCGCTCCAGCTCGACGTGGCGGTAGCCTCTCGGGCTTGGGTGGGTGTGCGTCTGCTCGAGCGGCATCGGTGTCGCCACAACAACACGCGAAGATGAAGCAGACAAAGTGCTGCCCCCGTCGCCGCGATGCGGCACGTCGCTGCGGTAGTCGTTGCTGAGGTAGCCTGTCAGAGGAGAGGCGCTCTGTGCCCGCTCGCCCTCCGCATCTGGTGGGCGAGTAGTGAATTCATGGCTGCAGCTGCGGCTGCGGCGGCGACGTGGCATACCGCTGGTGGGGCCTTCTGTCATGGGGCTAGACGCCATCGTGCTCGCTAGTGGTGCCAGAAGCTGCTCGTCAGGAGTAGCGCCATCGGTGCCATCCCGCTCACTTTCGCGGCTACGCTGCTGGATACTGATGAGTTCGTCGAAGCGGGCCTGCAGGTCACGCCACTCTGCACTCTTGTCGGAGCTCCAGATGGTTGCCGGGGCTGAATGGCGACGGCTGAAGATGCGCTTCGACGGTGCCGACGAGCCTACATGAGCGTTCGTCGCAGCTGAAGAAACGGTACAGTCACCATCAGACTCCCCTCTTGAGGGGTTGGTGGTGCCAGGGGTGAAGCTTCGTCGGTCTCCTCCACTAACGGGACCTTCTTGGCAACACCCGACCGTGGTAGCTGGGCTGTTGCTGTGCGAGCTTTCCTCGCCGCCGCCGCCGCTGCCGCCGCGGTACAGTGAGGCGTGAAAGCGGCTGCTTCGATATAGCAACATTGCTTTGCCGTAACTCGCCAGGCGTGCTTCGTAGGTGGCGTCCGCCGCGGCATCATCGTCCGAGTCATCACCCCAATCATCTTCCCCCTCGCCTATCGCCTCGTCGGTGACATTGCCGCCCACCATTAAGCGCCGACATCGACTTCCCCGTCGTCGACCTCGCCGAAGCAGACCGTCGCTGCCCATCTGACCCGACTGGCTCTGCCGCAGCTCCCTAAGCAGCTCCTCCTCCAGCAGTAGCAGCCGTGCTGCCTCCTCGGTGTCACTTTCCGGACTCTTCTCCACATGATCAACGACGACCACCTCGCTATCACGCCAGCACTCCGGTAGGTGCAGCCGCTCGTGCTGCTGCTCAAACGACAGCCACTCCTCTGGTTTCACACCCAGTGGCGTGGCACTGCGTAGTCGCTCCTCCTCATCCCGCGCCGCCACTGGGCTGGCAGTACTGGGTAAACGCAGAGGTGCCATGGGCGGACGCCGCATGGTGGGCACTGGTGGCGCACTCCAGCGACGCCGCTGGTTTTGCTGCTGCTGCAACTCTGTCAACGATTGCGGTGGCGATGGTGGAGCGTAGCGCTTTGCCAAGCGCTGCAGCTCCGCATCCTCGGCGGCCACCTCCTTGGCCGAGCCTACCGACGACCGCAGCGAGGACTCCGGGTAGGGATCATCGTCATTAACTTCCTCGACCGACCGCGACGGCGAAAGGGTGAGTTGGCGGCAGGTCGTTAGTGGCAATGTCGGTTCTTGAGCCGCATCCTCGACAGCGCCGCCGCCGCCTGTGGAGCCGCTCCCGCTGCCAGAAAGAACCAACGGCATCAGAGGAGAAGTTGAGGAAAGGCTGGAGACGATATTTCCATCCATCGCTGCCGGCCCCGCAGCGTTGCCTCCGCTGCTGTTCGCACTGACGAGCGGTATGCCGCTGCCTGACAAGCTGACGGAAGTCAGTTGGGCGCTGCTGCAGTGTACCACGTCACTTGCACGCGGCAAAACTGCTGGTGTTGGGGAAGGCGACAATACACACGGCGCGGACAAGGGAGAAAGCACCTCCGCTGAGCCTCGGTGCTGCAGTTGCTGCTGACTCGCCGACAGCAGAGAGCCGCTGGAGCTAACCACAGTTGGTGTATGTCGCGGGTGCTCTGACACGGCCTCTGCGCTGGGGGACTGGTCCGCCGATGCCTGCGTCGTACCAGCGGCATTGCTGCTGTTGTGGCTATTCGACACAGGGTGGGGCGGCATCCACGCTATGTTGATGCCGCTCCCGCCAAGCGAGGAGATTTGTTGCAGCGGTGCCGGTGGCTGCAGCGGCGACGTCTGACCGAAGGCGCTCCGCGCCCTCGGGGTGCCGACCCAAATGGAAGGTAGACGCGAGAGCGGCGAGAGCGACACGCTCTCCGCACTCTCGCTGAAGACGCTCATTACGGAAGAATCACCAATGTCGCTGAGGCGAACGTTTCCGTCCCTCGCGTGCCCAGGTAGGCTGTTGGACCACGTCGGTATCCTATCGCTCTCTGCGACGCCGCAGCAGTAACAGCAGTTGTTGAGGCTCTGGTCTGTGGCAGAGATGGTAGTGGCGAGGTACGGCGTATGCCCATCGTGTCGGGCCGGAGAAGCGGAGTCACTGCGGTCAGTAGACGACTCGCTTGCAGCACTGCTCTTCAGTCCACTCCCGGCGCTCCGCCATGCCTCCCCAGGCGCGCTGGTCTCCACAGCGGTACTCACCAAGCTACACGACATGGCTTCCTCGTGTGAGGACGCTGCTTCGACAGACTCAAGCAGCGCAGCGGCTTCCGTGGCAGGGTCACCCGTGATGACATCCGCTTCAGCGACTGGATATCGCTGTGTGCCCAACGCCCCTTCGCCACTGAAGGAGAGGGGTGAGGTGTGGGCCACCGCCGCAGCACTGCCCAGCGCCGGCGACGCTACCCCTGTGTTCTGTGGCGTGCTGCTTGTGCAGCTGGTGTTGCTCGTGAGGAACTGCTGCTCCATGTCAGCTAACCGAGCGAGCGACAGCGGCGCCGCCGGCGTCGAGGAAGGGAAGGGTGCGAGTGGATGTGAGAGCCCAGATGGGGTCGCCTGAGTCGGCGTCGTTGACGCTCCATCAAGCCGCACGTAGGTTGGCAACTCGAGGTGCGACGACGTCTGCGGAAGTGGTGATAGATGACCCTGGGAGGAAGGACACCCCGCTGTCGCAGCACCTCGACTGCCACCAATGCGCTCCAGCGCGGGCCGCATCACAACGACGGACAAAGAGAGAGTCGAGGACGCGGAGCTTTGGCTTGGCGGACGCCGCCGCGCCTGGTGGCGAATGTCAGCGAGCGGGAACTCGTGCAGGGAGGACGAGACGGAAAGTACTGGCGAGGCGAGCGACACAACGGGGATTGAGGTGCTGCTCATGTGGCTGTTGTAGCCGGCCGGTGCCGCTGCTCCTTCCTCCGACAGCACTGCCTGGAAGGGTTACAGTGGTATTCGGTTGCGCCAGCGACACCCCTGTTTCTGCCGCCGCGGGACTGTAGGGGGAAAGGTGGTATGGTAACGCATACCGCGGCAGTGGGCCACTGCTCCGAGTTGGGCCTGTCGGGGTTGGGAACGACGAGATCAACGTCACACCGGCCTCGTGCGGCGGGGATGAAAAGGACGCACCACAGCCACTGTTGACGCGCGCGCCTTCCAGCTGAGCGACGGCGGCGTCGACGCGCTGGAACAGGATCTCCTGCCGGTGGAGGCAATTCTGGAAGCTCAGCAAAAAAGCCTCCAAAGCGGCCGAGCTGCGAGAGCGTGGTATGGGTCGTGCTAAGCTGGTCGCGGTTGTCCACATCGATGGGTTCGAGGTCATCGCGGCAGCGGTGGAAGCGGTGCACGTGGGCACGGGTTCGGTGGTTTCTTCCGCAGACTTCGAAAGTCGGCAACGCTGGCGCTGCGGTGATGTGTGATCGCGGAGGATGGGCCGCGACCCCTCCTCTAACCCGCCACGGGGCCTGCGCGCGCAAGTTCTCCCACTCTGCATCGTCGATCGTCTTTTAGCCACGCCACGAGCCCCTGGAAAGGCACCTGTGCGACGGTTACTGGAGGCCGATGGGGTAGTGGTGGTCAATACTCTTCCCAAAGACTCGAGCGAAGCAGGAGGGAATTGCCGATGGAGGGAGTGCAGCGTGCTCGTCGAGTGAAGGTGGACTTGCTGCTCATCAGCCCCGTGTTCAATGGGTTGCTGGGCATCTTGGCCCCCACCTCCGCTGTGGCGTGATGGGTCCTGGGAAAGACCAACTTTCTCACTCCCAACCGTCGCTCTGGCCTCAGCCTTACTCGCCTTGAGAGGCTCTGCAGCAGCTGAAGAACACAGTGCAACACACGCTAGCCCCTCCTCTGCTTCCTTCGTATGAGTACCATCGGCGCTGAGGCCTCCCACGTCCTCTCTGTGCCAAGTAGAGGCAGGGGACTCCTCGACCGACGCCGCCGGGTGGCCAATCGCGGAGGAAGACGTCAGTGGCTGCATGAGGAAAGTGGGGCTGCTCTGCCGCCTGCGATGAGCGCTCGGATCGCCACCGACGGTGGAAGCACCGCGGCTTACCTTTGACCCTAACTCCAAGAGCGAAAGATGTGGAGAGAGAGAGAGAGAGAAAGGGGGAGAGAAGCAGCAAGCAACGAGAAGGGAGGGAGAAGAATGAACAGATCAGCAGCCAGCAAAAAGCTCCCTGTGCGGCTGTATCAGCCACTTGCTGTCACACACACTCGCACTGACGCACACGCGCTCTTTTCGCTCCCTTGGCGGTCTGACCCTTGACCCGCGTGGCGCGTGGGGGTGGGGGGAGGGGGAGAGGGGAGAGGGGAGAGGGGAGAACGCTGGAGATATGGGGGAGAGGGGGGGGGAAGGGGTTCTACTGGGCACCGCTAAAGTGGAGACGGGAAGAGAGGTGGGGAAGCCAGAAAAGGGAGGGTGGGGGGTAGAGAGAAGAGGTTTCACCGACGCAAGCAACACACCAGCAGGGAGGTGGTGAGAGAGGGAGTCACACACACACACACACACACAGAGAGAGAGAGAGAGTGACTCTAAGCACGTACACCCTCAGACACACACACACACACCAAAGTGGAGGGTTGAAGAGCAGGAAGAATCCACCCCACGCCGAAAGAGGACGAGAGGGGAAAAGGGGGGGGCGGGGGATATGCAGGCAGGGGAGCCAAAGGGCGGAAAAAGTGGAAGAGTACACACACAGAGAGAGAGAGGGGGAGGGGTGAGTGTGAGTGTGAGTGAGCTCCCTCAACACAAGATGAAGGAGAGCGAAAGTGGGGGACCAATGGTGAAGCAGAGAGCACGGAGGGGCGAGGGCGAGGACGAGGACGTATCGGTGTGTATCGCCTTCCCAGGACCCACGTAGTTCTCTCGCTTTTGCTCTCCGATCTCGCTGTCGTGCGTTCTTGTCACCGAGGCGAGGAGAAGGAGGGAGCAGGGGGGGGGCGGTCACACGGAGGCGAATGGGTGCGGAGCGTCTACGCCGCTGTGCGGGAGAGAAAACGGGAAGGAAAGAGGCGTACAAAGGGAAAGCACAACGAAACAAAAACAAAAAGCCCAAGAAGAGGGTGTAAAGGTGCCGCAGCCAGAACGCTTCTTGAGGCGGCAGATGTACGCAATGAAGACCAGAAAAGGGGGGAAGAGCGAAAGAGAGAGAGAGAGAGAGAGGCCGGGGGGTGGAGGCCCAGCAGGGGTCGGTGCTCGAGTGTGTGTGTGTGTGTGTGTGTGTGGGTGTGGGTGTGGGTGTGTGCGTGGGCGTGCAAAAATGACGCGATCAAACCCACAGAAAAAAAAATTTTTTGAGCCGAAAATGATGAAATTGCGGAGGAGGTGGGCGAAAGAGGTGAAGGGGGGGAGGGGGAAGTCATTAGAGCAGAAGAAATGGGCAGGAGTGGCAGCACTGACCGCCTCGCTCCTTCTCCTTTGTTGCCTTTGCCTCTCCCTCGTTGGCGGCTCCCCCTCCCAGTGGGTGGCGACAAAGCCGATGTGGGCATGGCGGCGCGGCGAACGTCTCTGCTTGCGCGCGTACGCCAAGAGAACTCCACAGGCGGAGCACATGCATGCATGCACTCAGTCAGGCTCGAGCGAAACGAGTAGGGTGTCCGCGTTCATAGCATTCCTTCCTCCTTTTGATTTCGCTTCAGTGGAGAGAGTTGAGGAAGTGCAGTCCGCTGTGTTTGTCAACGGCGACGCGCACTTGCTGATTTAGGATGAGACCGTTGGTAGTCGTGGTCCCGCCAGCAGCATGGAGTTATGTCTCATGGCGCCGAAGACACACACACACACACACACACACACACACACACACACACACACACACCGAGAGATGGGGGAAGAGTACACGTCCCATGCAAACACACAGGGGATGCGCTAGCAGAGTGGCAACGGTGGTGGAAGAAAAAAGGAAAACGAAAGGCGCACACGCACGCAGCTTCGCGACAATGGCGATCGCCTCCCTCTGCACAACGGTGGCCGCTCCACCAGCACAGCAACAGTGCCTCTGCGGTTGTCGGTTGTGTCGAGAGCTTTCACCCCCGCTGCTGGTAGGTGGTGGCGAGAATCCTCCGTACTCGCGCCGAAGAAGCCAAGCTGCCGCTACGCCTCGGCACGCACGCTTTGGGGAAATAGCGTACGCGGGGAAGACCCTCCACGCGGTGCCAGCGGGGGTGTCCGTGGCGCTCAATACCGCGCGTGGCCAGTAGCCGTGTCTAGATCTTGTCACTGTGGTGTGACTGCTTCTGCGGTGGATCCGCTGCAGTCAGAGAGGACTAAAGCGGTAGACGTCACTAACGCCACGCAGAGCCCGCAGCGGTGTGTCTGTGCGGAAGCTAAACGTCGTCCACGCCAACCCGCGCACCTCCCTCTGAGGAAGCGTCATCACAGCAATCATCGGCCACTCCGCCCCCTCCCTGCGTGCGCGCGCACTCGGGGCACTAAACGAGCTGGACCTGTCCGTTTGCTGGAAGTCACCGTCAAACCAGAAAACACCCGATGATGATGAAGAGCAGAGAGTCGGTGACACGCTGCTTCTCTTCGCACCCACCACGACCTCACAGTCCCTTCCTCCCTCCCCTGCCCCCCTCCAGTGCGCCTCGGTCGGGGTTGCCCCGTGCAGCGTTCGAGGTTGTTAGTCTCCGACGGTAAGTGCAGCACATCATGAAGGTTTCCGTTGCGCTTAGGAGAAAAGGATAAGACCGCTGTTGGTGCACTGAACCGTGCAGCAGCCACAGAACACTTGCGCGCCTATTGTTCGACGCTGATGAAGTGAGTGTCTGAGACCCTCCAGCCTCTGCTGCCGTGGACGTTGCAAGGGATGCTCGGTGTATTGTTGCGCTTGAGCTAACCACCGTTGTGGGAGTTCGACAGAAGCATCAAGGAAGGAGCTGGAGGCACGCGACGACATTGAAGGCGCGGTGAGGCGCAGTGAGGAGTCTCCGTCGCTTACGTCATGTTCACGCTCGACAGGCGTCTGTTCCTCCACATTCGCCTCCCAAAGGGAAGACCTGCCCGCCGAGATGGCATGACGAGGGTTGACGCCCCAGAGGAAACCCCCTCCCTCCTACAGCGATAGATTCCTTCATATGGTTCACTACAGTGCCTACAGCACCAGCCCGAGAAGTACAGCCTCAGCCCCAGGGGATGAGAGAGAGAGAGAAGAAAAGAAACAGAGCAGAACGACGTCGAATCCCGTCGAACGGTGTGGTGTGTGTGTGTGTGTGTGTTCGTTGAGGTGGAAAGAAGCAGAAAGAGAGGGAGCAGAAGAACGCACCAGCCATGATCTGTCGATAGCGTCGTGGTGAGAGGGGGGGGGGTGGCAGAGCACGGAACGAGGGAAGAGCTAAAAAGCGGCAGTATTCGCACTTCTCTACTCCAGCCTCGGTCGTGAGCTCCTCAACTCTCCACCCTACCCTTTTCGTTGTTAGGGCCAGGGTACGAAGGAACGGCGGCTTGACAGAGCCGTCTGTCAGCCACGCGAAATCAAGGGGGGAGGGAATATATACACAACCCCAGAACGCCAGCGCGTCCGCTTCTCATGGGCAGAGTTGCACGCTTCTCATTCCGCGGCGACTCAAGCGTCGGTGTGTGTGCGTGTGTGGGTGTGGAGGGAGGGGGGGGCTGTCTCAGTTGCGCTTGGTGTTTCCGCTGCCGCTGTTTCGCGCGCATCGACAGAGCAGCGACAGAAACAATGCGCGCGCGCACAGAGAAGAAGCCAAATAAGCGAGAAAGAGAGAAAAGAAAATGTAACCTCCATGAGGGTAACGAGCGAGAGGTGGTGGGATAAAAAGCAACCCACACCCACAGCGCAGCAGCGACCCACACACCACACACACGTAGAGCGAAAAGCCTCCCTCTTCCTCCCCACTCTTCTTCCTCTGTGTTCTCGCCTTCGGACTCCACCGGGAGACTTACACGATCCTGTGCGGACGTGTGATGTGTGAATGCCCGTGTGATGTCCGCGTGTGATGTCCAGCGCAGAGAGAGAGAGGGGGGAAAAACAAGCAAGCAAGCGAGAGAGAGAGAGAGAGAGATGAAAGACAACAGGTAAAAGGAGCGGACGGCACAGCGCTGTTTGGGGGAGGGGAAGCGGCAGCGTAATGTACATCATGCCATCATTCTCAAGAACCATACCGGGTCAACCATGACGTCTACGCAGTCGCGCTTTCTTGGGGGGGGGGGGACCACCAGGGAAAAGAGAGAAGTGAAAAGGAAAAGGCACGAGTAGGGGGTGTTGCGTATGTGTGAAGTCGGCATGGACCGAGAAAGAGAGAGAGAGAGAGCGACCCCGCCTCGAACACGCCGTCACCACACCGATAGGATCACTTACTCGTCCACCTCTCGCAAGATACCCCTGATATTGACGCGCGCACGCACGCACACACACACACACGCACGCCCTGCTGCTGCTGCTGCTGCTGCTACCTCCGTCAGACCCCAGCCAAAGATACACCCACGCGGTCCCCTGACAAGCTCAGCAGCAGCAGCCATGTGAGCCCTACAAGGCGACAAAGGAGAAGGAAGAAACCGAAAGAGGAGGAAGCCGTGGTGAGCCCTGTACATACGCGCACGCAAGTCCACGACGCAGCCGTAGTGACGCCGAGGAGGGTGATGAAATGGAGGGGGGAGGAGTAGGGGGGATGCCCAAATGCCTGCAACGTGAAAAGGAGCGACGGGAGAAGACGAAGACGAAGAGACAGAAACAGACAGACAGACAGACAGACAGAGAGAAAGGAAAACGAAGGCATCAAAGACACGGACAGAGATCATGAAAGGAAGGCAACAGAAATGTAGAGACTACATTGGTCCCCCCCAGTGTCGAGTACACACACACACACACGCATTGGGCGAAAGAGTCAGACAGACAGACAGAGAGAGAGAGAGACTTCAACACATAGGTGGCCCTAAACGCGTGAGGCGGTATGCATGCATCGGAGAGAGCGCAGTGGTGTGTCTATGTGTATGGGCTTATAAGTGGGCTTCTGGGCGCCTCCCACAAGAAGCGACAACAGAATTGTTGCCAGAATCACACGTCCTGTACAAATAAGAGAGAGATGCTCAGCTATACATGAGTGGATGAAGAAAGTTGTGTGTGTGTGTGGGGGGGGGGGGGGGGGGGGCTATGGAGGAGAGAGGGTGAGGCTCGTGTTCCTCTCTGTACGTATCCATCGCTCTTTACAAGCAAGAGTGCCGTCAATCATGCCACCCTCGGCTCAAGCCCTTTTGATGTTTGACACGGCATCTTGTTCGCCTTGGACGAGGATGCAGCGGCGGCGCCACTGCTGGGGTCACCGGCCCGTACCATAGACGTCCACTGCGCAATGGCAGCCGCCATACGCTGCTTCAGTAGAATGGAGTACTCGTCCAGCACCCACTGCAGCAACGCCTCCTCGCCGTTGGCCCCGTGCCAGAGCACATCCAGCCCGTCGAACACGACAGCAAGCTCGTCTGCATAGTTGTCGACAGCGCCACCGGCGATGGCGCTGCTTGCTGTGCTAGTGGCGTTGCCGGAAGCGACACCAGCCGCGTTCGCCCCCGCTCCCTTCCGCGTCTGCGCAGTCAAGCTTACCGCGCAGCTGGAGAGCTGCACCGTGAACCGAGTGGAAGGCATAAGGCGGGCGATGGCGACCGCGGAAAGAGGCACGCTTGGCTCTGCCTCTTTTGCAAGTCCGTCGCCGTCTTTAGGTAGGCTGCCGCTCGACCCCGCGGCCAAATTCGTACGCGGTGAGGTACATGGGGAGCTAAAGCCACGCGAAGCGGCAGCGGCAGCAGCAGCAGCAGCACAGAACGGTCGCTTTGCGGACATTAGGATTGCCTCCTCGCCACCTTCGACGCTGAACTCCTCGGAGAGCGCCCCACCACCGCCGCCGCTTCCCTTGGCGCTATTCGCAAACCACGTCGACGATGCGCCCCTACCGCTGTCTAGTGAAGGTCGCGAACCAGCAGCCGCAGAGACATCCGCCGTACTCACAACAATGTCGGCGAGCTCATCTAAGGACCGTCGACGTGTTCGACCGGAGTGACCTCGACTGTGGTAGTTAGTGGCATCCCCGCTGGCGTGAGTTCCCGAGAGCGCAGTGGAGTCGTCCGCGTCTCCGTTGTGGGCCGAAGTGGATTGCCCGACCGGCTTCGTCACGAGTCTCGCTGCGCTGTAACAGGCCGCGATGTCGTCCGGAAGCGGAAGCGGCATTGGCACGACGCGGTTCGTGTTGGGCTGCAGCATGCACCTCGCCGGCAGGGACTGCTGCAATACCTGATGCCCCTGGAGGTCCCTCGGGTGTGAACGCGGCTTTCGCGGTGACCGCTTTGCGCTGTCACCAGCGGCCCCGGTGCTGCGAAGCACAGCGTCGCTACAGAGAGGTGGAAGCCGCACCACGGATGCCTCGTTGGCCTGCTCCACCAGCCTCTCCACAGCCGAGATGCTTGGATAAGCGGCAACTCCGCCAGTGACGGACTGCGCAACGGATGCGTATGGCGCCGCTGGGGAAAACATCGGTGCTGTTTCACCCGCAAGCGTTGCATTGCGCGGTCGCTCGCGGCACCCCAACAACACATACGAGCCGCTACAGACGGCCGTAGCCCCTGACACCATGCCTGCTGCCGGCGGCGTTGTCGTCGTCGGTGACGGTGCTGCCGCCCTCGCAGTGGTAACGCTTGCACCGCCGCCAGATGACACTGCTGGCAGGCTGATGAGGGGTTCCATGGAGGTGTGAACAGGCATCACCAACACTCCGAAGAACGGGATCGTGTTCCGCAAAGCGGCCCAGAGCTGCGTGCGGATCTGGGCAGCCAGCGCAGCCGCAGCCGCAGCAGAAGTTGGGCCGGAGCTTACAGAAGATCCGCCTCGGTTCACGCTCGGCATCCCGCGCCGTCGAGGGCTGACTTTGCTGGTCTGGGACTTGATTCCCTTCCCACCCACGAGACCCCCAGCTCTCTGGCTACTTTCAGCATATGCCGCATCATCTTCCGATGCCTTGGCATCCATGGAGGCAGCGACGTCATCACCCTCGCCCCCCTGCTGCTGTAGCTGCTGTTGTTCCAGCTGATGACGCCGGAGCTGCTCCTGAAGCTGAAGGTGTTGCCTGTACAGCACCATCACCTTGCTGTTTGACGCGACGTCGCGCACAAAACTGAGCGGCAGCAGCTCGGCGCGGCGGTACACGGCACCACACGCCTTACGAACATCATCAACCCCTGCAAGCACATCACCTGCCGGCGCATCAGCTGCCTTGATGCTGAGCGAGGTGGTGGTGGAGTGGAAGGGTGCTGTGGAGGGCCCAGGCGAGGCACGACCCTTCGATGCTGACAGAATCGACGCTGACGTCGACGACAGAGGTGTGGACTGCTGCTTTTCTGTCCTGGTGCCTCCATCTCTCCCCACTCCACCAGAGTGCCCCGCAGCACCTGCGCGACTCTCTGCCGCCGGGGGCGTCGCCTCCCCCTTGCCGCCGACGCTGCCGCTGTTTCCAGCAGCAGTCACCACAACCGAAACTTCACTGTCTGCCGCGGCGGCACTTCCGATGGTCTTCGCACGGCGACTGCGACTGCGACTGCTCTGAGCCAGCGCCTCCTGCTTGCTGACGCGGGTTGCAAGCTCTGCGAGGGCTCCCTGGAAGACCCCGCCGGTGCACTGCTTGCTGAGCGGAACACACTCGTCCTTGCCACAATACACTTTGATGAAGGACGAGGTGGGCCCGGTAGCGGTGAAGCTGAGTGGTGAAGTAATCGAGCCTGTTGGTGGCGCGGTTTGCAGGCCAGGCGGGGTGGTGGCAGACATTTCCCTTTACTTCCTCCTCTCTGGCCTGTGGGTATGTCTCACTCTCTTGGTGATCACGACTGGCAGATCCTCCTTGCCTGTGTGTGTGTGTGTGTGTGTGTGTGTGTACGTAGCCGGGTGTGCTATCCAGACGTCGGTGTCACTACGTGAGACGCAAAGCACAGCGTGGTGAGAAGGGGGGGAGAGACAGAGGATGGCGGGTGCGGGATGCCAACGATGCAGCGCACCAAAGATGACAGAACGCCGAGGAGGAGGAGGAGGAGGAGGAGGAGGAGGAGTAAACAAAAAGGCTGCAAGAGAGAGCCTTCTTGCTGATGTGATGCGCAGGCGTGTATGCCACGTGTGTGCCTACAGACACACACAAAGCACCGCCTCCTCTGTACCACCGTGTCGATCGGCAGAGAGCCATAACGCCCCAGTGCTCTCTCGCTCTCTACACTGCTGGTCATACGACCCTCTCTCTCACGTACTGCGGTTGTCGATGTTGTGGTGAAACCAGCAACCGCTTGCGCCGCTAAAGTAAAGACCCTGCGGAAGTGAAAGTCAGAGACGTGCGCTCCGCACCTCACCTTTTCCTTCTTGGGTATCCCCTTTGCCGCTGCTCGTCATCGCAGCAGCGCAGGTCGAGTAGAGGGCACCCAACAGGGGAAAGAAAATGCGCAGAGAAATAAAAGGAAGGGGGGGGGGCGCGGGGTGCCGGAGGCGAAGCGGGGCGGCACACAGCACAGAGGGCTGATGGTAGGGAGGCGGAGTGCCGCGATGCGTACGCCCCCCCCCTCACGACGGGGAGTGACTGCGCGTCTGCGGCAAAAGGGAGGGGGTGGGTGGAGAGTCACAACTCCACTGTTTCTTCTCTCACTCAGGAGAGGTGACTCGGGTCGCAGTACTCCTCCCCTCCCCCTCGTCTTCCTCGAGTTGTCTGTTGTTTCTGTTAGGACTCGATTCACTCGCTTTGCACTCAGCATATACCCCCTCCCTCCCTCCCTCCCTCCCTCCCTCCCTCCCTCCCTCCCTCCCTCCCTCCCTCCCTCCCTCCCTTCCTTCCGATGTGTGTGTGTGTGTCTGACATTTGATAAGGGGGCAGCGAAAGCATAGAGGAACGTGTAGTCGATGATCGTGGAACAGGGAAAGGCACAACACGTGAGCCCAACCCACCGCTCCCCTCGCCCAGGAGGGGAAGCGGAGTCGCAGGATGCCCTGTGGCAAACGTGAGAAAGGCTGCCGCGTTACACAGGCGCACCAACAACAAGGGTAGACACATCTCCCACACAAGTACAGTGGTAACTGCGGAAGTTGCCACTAGTCCATCAAGCCACTTCGTACATGATGAGCTCAATCACAATGCCCATGCCGCTGACCAGCGCATTGAGCTTGAAGAGCGCCTTGAGGAAGGGGATGCAGAGGGACGTCATGAAGAGGTTCAGCCCCAAAACCACTAGCACGACAACACCAAAGGATGTTGTGAACAGCTTCGAGATAAGATCAATGACGTCGACAACTGCCACTTCCGCGACGTCCTCCAAAAACTCCACACCGCCGGCGTCTTTGGCGACATCCTCGCCCGACACGACAGCACCACCGCCCTGTTGCTGCTGGAGGCAGCGCTTGTTGCGGCGATTGCGATTGCGTGCCGCCGCCGAGTGGGTAACCCGCCCGGACACGCGCAGCACCTGGCGTTTCAGAAACTTATAGCTCAGCATCGTGTAACCCACTAAGCTAAGAGAAAGCAAGATGGCGCCGTTCTCCACGATGATGCCACGCCATCCATGTTGGAGAATGAACGAGAACCACTGACCAGTGCAGAAGGGCACAACCATGTAGAGCCGGTCGCCGAGGCTGACGAGATGGTGAGAGGTAGACATGCGGATGTGGCGGTAGCGCAGTACCCCAGACGGAGGAGAGGAGGCAGTGGTAGGGGAAGGAGACCCAGCGCTGCGAGCATCACAGGTGTCGTCACCGCCCTCAGCGGTGTGCCGCAACTCGGCCTCCTCAACGAATTCGTCATAGCGATCGAGCAGTGGAAAGAGATGTGTATCGCGTGCATGCTTGCCATCCACAATGTCCTTCACTTTGCATAGGATGCCGCTGAAAAGGCCGGTAAGCAGCGACACCACGAGCCACAGCCACGACGGTGGGGAAGCGGAGGCGAGCATCTGCGTCCCCGCGCTGCCACTGCTCGATGGAGATGAAGAAGACGACGAGGCCGGCAGCACTGACCCTGCCGAGGTGTAGAGCCATCCGCATCCACTGAAGGTCCCCAAAGCCCAGGCCACCGCCATCAAGTACTCGCCTCCGTTGACCTTGTGCACAGAGAGGTAATACGTGACGAGGATTGCTGCTGCGCTGAAGAGCAGCACGCGCAGCAGCAGTGATGCAAAGATGCCAATGCCAAAGCCGACAGGAAAGATGTAGTAGTAGATGAAGCTGTAGTGAGCCCGGGTCCTCACATCTTCGGTGATGGCGCCGCCGTAGATGGCTGTTGCCATGGACGACGCCGACGATGAAGCAAACGACGCTTCAGCAGACGCAGACGACGTCGCGAACCCTGCGCCGCCCCCGGATGCCGACAACGCAACACTGCTGCCGCCGGCCTTGGACAACGCGCTAAAACCTTCAGCGAGTGGCGGCTCCGATACAAACGCGCTGCAGTACGCCACGTACACCGCTGCCAGCGAGTAGGGGACCCACAGCAGTAAAGAAGAGGCTGCAAGGGCCGCCTCAAGCGAGCGACCATCCGTCCCACCCGTAGAGGCCCGGCGCGAGCCTCCGGATGAACGCGACTTCATTCGAAGAAGACAGAAAAGGCAAAAACAGAACAGAAAGGCACGAAGAGATGCAGCACACACAGTGACAGAGGGGGGAGGGGTATAAGTGGAAATCCGCACGGGGGGAGAGGAAAAACACCGCCGTAATATGCGACCAGGCTGCACCAAACACACAAACGGCAGGAGCGGCCTGGTAGCCGCGGTGGACGAGAGGAGGTACAATCCTGAATGAAAAATGTCCCCCAGTTCACACGGGGAGAAAGGACACGAATCGGCAACGCAGCACACAGTGATGGTGATTGGGAGAAGAAAAAAGGAGCAGATGCTGGTCGCTGTCTCCCTCCCTCCACGCTCTTGCTTTACTGAATGGAGATGAATTGCGTGCAATCCACAATTAAATGTGCTGTTGCATGCGTGGGTGCGTAGGGGCACGTATATGTGTGCGTGTGTGTGTGTGTGTGTGTGTGTGTATGTGTGTGTGTGTGTATGTGTGTGTGTGTGTTCGTGTTCCGACACAGCGCAGATGTTGAGCGCGATACACTTGTTGCTAGCGCACAGTGCACATCCCAGTAGCTCGAAAGAGCGGGAAGTACGGAGGAGGGGAAAAAAGAGGTGCAATGGATCATATATGTATCGGCGGATGTGTCGGCACACACAAATGAGAAATATATATATGTATGAGGGAAAGGTGAGGTGGTGGTGGGGTGCGCAGTGATGTGCATTCGTAACGACGACGGCAGCTTCACCTGCCGTAAGAAGAGCGAGAGAAAGGGCCACAAGCTTACCTTTTCCTCGCTAGGGACAATCCCCTTCCTTGTGGCAGGAAAGACAGAAAACAGCGCGTACAAGAGCATAGAAAGAGCGCGGGTGATACGGTGCCTACAGCCTGTACACGCCGACGCATACACACTTAACCGAAGCGCGTAGGCACCACCGTTCTCTGCAGCACAGAGGACAAAAAAAAAACACAAAGGGGGGAGAAGTGGAGGCGCTGAGCTCAGCCCCCTCTGTCTTCTCCTCCCCCTCCTCCTTTCATTCTTTCCACTTGCCCTCTTCTTGGGAATCAAACAACAAGACAAACCAAAAGAAAGGGCACACACACACACCACACACACATACACACATACTCATATGCGATCACATCGAAACATACTGAAACAACGCACGCATGTGTTTGACTGCAGAGGGAGAGAAAGAGAGTGCGTGTGTGGGTGTGTGGGGGGTGGGTGGGTGGGTGGGTGGGTGGTGTGTGTGCGCGCCCGCGTGCGAAGAAAAGTCAACGACACACACACACACACACCGCACGCGCGGACGGCGCTCTCCACGACCCGCCTATTGTACATACTCGGGGGAGATCGAAAAGAAACACATAAAACAACAAATAAACTATACATACTCGTGTGCGTGTGTGCGCAGGTGTCGTCGGGGTAGGTGTGTATGTAGATATAGATATAGATGCCACTGCTACTGGGGGTCGCTGATGGCGCGAGCAAAGGTGCCGGCATTTCAGGAACAGCCGAGTTGCCTCGCCTCGAAGAAACACCCCTTCTTGGTTTTCTCGCCTTTGTAGGCCTTGTGTCCTCTTACGAGCGTACAAAAATGAGCCGGGTAATGTCCTTCTCCTTCACCGCCAAGGTGTGCGTGCCACGCAGCCCGAAGCCCTCCTCCTCCAGCGCCTCGATGATGACGAGGAAGATCATGGTACGGCCCATCTGATCGCAGTAGTGCTGCCCAAGGTCAACATGCCAGCTCTTGTACGCCTCAGCGTCTTCGCCAGAGGCCACTCCAGTCGAGTTGTGGTTCGGCGAGGAAAACTCCTCCCTGCCCTCTCCCACGCCATCGGCGACGGCACCGCCGGCCTCGATGCGGTTCACTGTGCCCGCCTGCACTGTACCGCTGCGGCTCGTCAGGAGGAACTTGGCAGGTTCACTGGGGCGCTGTGTAGGCAGACTCGTCGTGGTCTGCTTCGGCAGTGCGCGCTGAAGGGCATCGATCGTGTCCTGGCGGATGCTCGCCCCCTGGATGGTGACGGATGGGGGGTTGAAGGTGCAAGTCACGATGACGTTAGGCATTTTCGCTTGTATTCTGGATGAGTTATATGTTGTGGGCGTGTATGTCTTGATGGGCGCTATGCGGTGGACGAGCGGCGAGCTATGAGAAATGCAGCGGGAACTGACAGGCGACAGACAGACAGAGGTTAGAGAAGAAAGGTGTGCTACCAATCGATGACCCAAGAGTAGATGAGCTAACAAGAGCCCAAATCAAAGCCCAGAGAGTGTGAAGATAATGGGCAAAGGGACTTGGTTGACGAACCCTCCGCTTGTTTTTCGTTAAAGAGTCGGACGGTAGTCGCGGTGACGCCTCTCCTCGTACGAATACAGACACGCACCAGCAGAGCAGGCACATCACGGCGGTTCCCTTCACCTCTTGGTGATGGGAACTTGAGGATTGACCTTACCCCATTAGTCTGAGTCCGCCTACTGTGGCGAGGGGGGGGGGGCCTGGAGAATCAAAAACGGGGGAGGAAAGAAAGGAAGGGACAAAACGCGACAAACGCACCGATAAGGGAGGGCAGAAGTGATTGGGTGCGCGCCTCAGCCCTCTTCCCCCCTTCCCCTTTGACTCTCCATGCCCTCCCCCCCCTCTCCCCTCCGGGTCGGCCGTCGGCTCAACATGTAAACAAACAGCTGAGAGCACTCCATGGGATATCAGCAGCTAAAGAGCTGCTCGTGACTAATCCATTTTCCTTTCTGGTGGTCTCTCCACTCCCCGTCTCGCGCCACCCCTTCACACACACACACACACACACACACAACCGCGGCGGGAACGGGGCTACTTGGTCCCGTCGGGAAGGCTGAACTCTACCATACGGCGCGATGTGCGAGAGCTAGATTTTCTTCCTCCCTGGCAACCAAGAGCAGTGTCTGCGGTGGCGGTCCGCATCTCATCCTGGCTACCGGCACGGTCATGCGGGCCTTCTACAGTACTGCCGGCGAAGGCGCGAAGCTCATCTGCAAGCGTGCCGCTGGATTTCGCCCCACCAAATCTCGTAGCGGAGTCCCTCCTAAGTGTACCTGCAACAAGTGGTGTGCCACTACCAGCAGTGTGCGCATGGCGAGCTCCCCGAGATCCCCCGCCAGCTGCGTCCACGTCATCCGCTCGAATGTTATCGCGGCTCCCTTGGGATGAAGCGGCGGTGGAGTGGGACTTGGCAGCGGTGTGTGGCCTCCAGAGTACCGACACTGATGCGTTCTCGTTGGATGACGCAAAATTGTCGTCGTGAAGAGGCATGTAGGATCGACTGGGGGCAATAGAGGAGACCATCGGCGTTGGCAGAAGTGAGTCCAGAGGGGGTCCTGTGCCAGGAGCTCCTTGTGAGACATCCGCCGAGTACAGTGGCGGCGGCGAAGGAAACGACTGAGATGGCCGCGCCGATGAATTCCACAATACCGGGGGCAAAGCGGCTCGCTGAGGCGCAGTCGAGACCTTAGAGTGCCACGGGAGGTCACCCCATACTGCGCTGTCCGAGAACGGCGCTGGCATCTCAGCGCGGTCGAGCGAGGAATACGATAGGGCTTGGGTGCCATCGCGTCGCCACCCACCCGCTGACACGATGCCGTATAATTGTGCTTCTTTCCCACTCTCCTCCTCACGCATACGACGGCGCTGAGGCGGCGGTGGCGCGGTGCCGCCCAGCAGGAAGGAGCCCGTGACGAAGAGCGGCGCGACGTAGTGAAACCCCGGCAGCCACGATAGTGCAGACCCAACCGCATTGTAGCGAGGGATCATAACCGCCTGAACACCTCCTCTACGGGCATCGCGCACACCGTCGAACCCGCCGCCCTCCACGCGGTGCCGCACCCGCGGAGGCTCGTAGAAATCCCGCGCCTCACTCATCTCGGTTGCTGACCCAGCGAATGGCACTTGATTGGAAGTGCCTGTGGATCCAGGAGGTGCTTGCGGTGACGCGCTGGGAACCGCCGGCGCCGCTGGAAGGCTACTAGGGCCGCTGATCAGCGGCGCCTCCTTGCCACCGAGGCTCTCGTAGGCGCGGCGACAGAACCACGAAACACCATGCAGAACGCCCTGTGCGCCACGATAGAGGGAGCCACGAGAGGGCATCAGCTCTGTCAGCCCCTCCACACTGCCACAACGGGCACGGTTGCTGGCAGTGTGGTTCGGCGACCCAGAACCGTATCGACGATAATACTCCTCTTCCTGCAGTGTCATTGGGATGTAGCGGGCAGCGCCCGCCACTCCCGCGCGCCGGCGACGCTCAATGTCTGCTCCCTGCAACAACAGCGGCGAACCTCTGTCGACGGGCGGGGTACCGGCAGCGATGGAGGTTGAGTTTTTCTCACGATCGTACCCCCCAGCCCCACCGCAAGCCCATGGCTCTACCACGCTCATCTCCGGCACCACGATACCGTCCCCACGATCCATCGCCACGCGCGCCGCCGCCCAGTCCACTGCGTAAGGACTTTGTGGGCTCAGGATGGCAGCGTAAAGACGCGCGGCGGAACCGCACAGATACGCTGGTGGCAAGTTCGATCGAGTGTACGACTCCATGGCGCTACGCTGCTCTACGTCGTCTGCAACCCTGTCGTTCGGCTTTTGCTTCCTCTGGCGACGCAGCAGCAAGTCCACCAACCGTGGCGTCGTGAGATAGGTGAGCAACGCCGTGTCTGTATTCTCCGGCCCCAGGACAAACTCCCTGGCCGGCCGGAGGACAAGGTACGGCGATGATATCTGTGCCATCGATGTAGAGACCCGCACCTCCGTCTGCATGGTGTGCAGTAGTATGCCGTTAACACGGGCAACCGCCCGCTGTGCCGCCTCCGCGGTGGAAAATACGCACAGCAGTACGGCGCTGGTGTAAGTGGGGCGCCACGGCATGTCGGGGCTGGGAGAGCGGGCAATGAAGTAAAAGACAGCCGAAAGGGCCCCCTCGCCACCGCCCCGGCCGCCTGCAGCGCGGCCACGGGGGTCGTCGTCGTCCGCCTTGTCAGCAGCCACGCTGTTGAGAACAGAGATGGCATCGTGCACATCATGCACCAAGTGATCAGACTGAAGAAGTCCAAACAAGAAGGCGCTCCTGTCCACGAGACCAGCGGTAGAGAACGTCACGTGTCCGGCTGGCGGTATCGATGTCGCTGCAGCCACCGAATCACTTCCGCAGCCAAGTGGCGGTGTCGTACCTGCAGAGCCGGAGTACAGCGCCATCGAACCCTTCGACTCTACACCGCTTCTCGGCCCACTCGCACTGGGCCATCTCAGCTCTGATACGTTCGATGCCTCGTACCCGTTGCCGGTGGCGGTTGTGCAGGGAGAAGAAAACATGCCGTGCACGTCTCCGCGTTGGCAAAGAACGGAGGAGGCGCGAGTCGGGAGGCTGGAGAAGACGATAGGGGTGCGTACAGCACCGTCTTCCGTGGGTGACCCCTAAGACGTAAGGAAAGCAAAGGTGTTGGCGCCAAGCCTTGCAACGGATGGAAGGAAGGAAGGGGGGGATACACAAACCAAAGGAAAAAGAAGACGACCACCGGTGCGAACTACAACGTTGTGAAATCGATAAGCAGAGGAGAGGGGGGAGACGGGAAAGATGTGTGGGGAAACACACATGCGGTGTTTTGGGGGGATCGAAAACAGAGAAGAAGCGACCGTGAGGGCAGCGGGATCTCGAAGGAAGGAGAGGAAGACGCCATAGCGGACATAAAGAGCTCAGCCCAAAAGGAAGTCACTGAGGAAAGGCCCAGGAGACACACACGCTGCCGGTGCACGACTCGAAAGGAAAGATTCTGCTGTGGTAGCAAGCACGCCCGCAGGAAGAGCATACGTCGTCCACTGCATACGAGTAATATTTTCGTTTGTGAAAGACACTTGAGGATCTTGGGGAAAGATGAAGCACACACACACACACACACACACACACATGGCACGCGCAAAAGACCCCAAAGAGAGAAACAAGCTCTCGAAAGGGATCTTTATTCCTCCTCTTCGTCAATGTGCCCATTCTCTGCCACACAGCAGGAGTCCAAACCACCCACCCACCCCCAACCTCTGAGACAGACCCGATCGCGCGGTGCAAAGTAGCCTTAGATACGTGTTACAGTAATACGCCGACCCTCTCGCTTAAGCACGCCTCCCGCCTCCAATTCTACCCACCCCCACCCTGCTGCGCAGGTCGTCTCACAGTCGCTCCCATCGTGCTGCTCACCACATGGAGCATTCCTCGGGGTGGCACAGGCTCCCCGCCAGTAGGCGACGAGGGCCGGGTGAGACACGCTCGAGGAGCGACAACACTCTGCCCATCCCATGGATGGTGCAAACATGTTCCATGTTGAATGTCGCTCTGACGCAACGCCGACCAGAACCGGACCGCCGACGTCAGTGACGGTACATCGCTCTGGCCGCCCCACGTCCTAAGGCAACCCGGCCCTGTCACCACCAGAGAAGTGGTCCAGTGTTGGCAGGGATAAGGAGGCGGCCTGGGTTCCCCACACAGACTGGAAGTAGTGGAGTCTAGATGCCACACACCGAGACGCATCCCCCGACATCAGGGAGGAGGGGAAAGGGAGGAGAGGGGGAAAGAAGCTCATGAAAAGAGCAGCCGCCTCACGCAGAGGCAAAAAAAAGAAGACGAGGAAAAAAAAAAACGCATGCAAAGCCGGAAGACAACCCAAACGAAAAAGGAGTCCGACACACACACACACACACGTGCGCAGGCAAGAGCGACGGAGGGGGAGGAGGGGGAGGAGGGGGAGGAGGTGAACGAGGTGAAGCGTTGGGCGAGGAATGAAGTGCGTAGTGGGAGGACGCACTGAGGATCGTCTCGAAGGATTACATCTCTGGAGAAGAAAAAAGAACGCAAGGAAAGGTGCCAGAGGAAGGTGGGAGGGAGGGAGGGAGGGAAGGAGGAGAGTGGGGGTAAAGCAGAATACATATATATATATATATATATATATATGAATATATGAATATATATGTGTGTGTGAGTGTGAGGAACGAGGGAAAAAAAAAACAGGGGAAAGACGCATCGGCATGCGCAAAGTCAAGTGGTGCGCACACGCAAAACAAACTAAACCAACAAAACAGGCGCGAAACATGAAGGGGAAAGAGGAGGAAAGGGGAACTAACGAGCAGAAATATATAAGACGAATGAAAGAAAGCAGTACCGCCAAGAAACAAACTTGAGGCAGAGAGAAAGTCAGGCGTGATATGTACAAGACAGTCGAAGAGAGCCTCACAAAGAGCAAAGGCGTCATGTCAGCAAAGACAACTGACGGGATCGAGCACACATGCTGGTGAAAGCGAGTAACGATGTGTGCCTATGTGTGCCTGTGTGTGTGTGTGTGTGTGTGTGTGTGTGTGTGTGTGTGTGTGTGTGCTGGTCAGTCGCATTATCTTGCGTTCTCTGTTGCTATGGGATCGCCTTTCTTGTGGTGGTTCACTTGGTGCGAGGTGTGATCCTCCACACACACACACACACAGGCACAGAGAGAGAGAGAGATGAAGCATACGTACGCACAAAAACACAGGGAAGCATATGCGGAAACACGCTGAGAAGGAGCACGACTGGTGGACTCGTAATGATGATGAGCGGCTGGTGCTGTACAGAGAAACAAAAAAAAAAGCAAGGGTGACTACACACGAAGAACGCAAACCACACACGCCCACCGGAAAAAGAGGCGCGCATGCGAGGAAGCAAAGACAAGGCACTCGCCACAGCACAGCACACACAAGCGGCGCCGTCGCCAACGTGGGAGAGAGAACAACCAATAAATAAAAAAAAAAACCAACACAGCGGTGGGAAGAGAAAGAGGGTGGGGAACAGGACCCGAACAGACAAGATGGTAAAACCACACCTCACCATGGAAACGAAGAAAAGGGTGGCACGAGGAGGTGAGGTGGGAGAGAAGAAGCGAACAAAAGACCGGGGGGAATGTGATTGGGGGGAACGGCGTGCAGATGGAACTAAGGCGCAACACAAACCTCGCCACTCTCAAAGAGAGTAAAGAAAAGAAAAAGAAAAGAATCGAGGAAAATACGCACAACCCTGCGAGAAACGTGGTGGCGGGTGGAGCGGGGAAAGGCAAAGCGTAGCAGCGCCTCCTCACCACGTCCTCACACACACACACACACATGGAAAGCCAAGTAGGAGAGAGGGAGGGGGGCACACGAGCACACACACACACACACATGTATATGTATAGATAGATATATATATATATACATATACATATACATCTATAAGCACGTACACTCTGACACGCGAGCCAGAAAGATCAGTACAGATCAACGGAGAGAAAGAGAGGGGGAGTTCACCGCTCGTCGAAGCGTATAGGAAACGCAGACACGTAGACAACTCGCTTGCTGTTTCCCCTATCGCTCAAAGAGAGAGTGCACACAGAGGAAGAGAGGGGGAGGGACGAGGAAAGGACGGAAGCGAAGGTCGAGAGCACAAACAGAAAAACGTTACCGCAAGATAGCATCACCAGGACGCTTCAATGATACCCTGCCGTTGACAGCGTGAGAAGATCACACACGTGTTCACCATAAGCGCGGCAGTATTCAGGACGCAAAGCTGTGAAACAGAACCCTTGGCTATGGGAAGGAAGAAAAGCCCTGCCGCCCCAACACGCGCCGACACCTCCTTGACGTGGGCGTCATGGGTTTTGCTCTGACCCAACCTACTCGGTAAGTTTTGAGTCAGGCGACGATTGCTGTCCTATCAGCTTTGACGAGTCGAGCGATTGGGCGCTTCCGCCGCCAGAGTGCAAGTCGAAGTCCACACCGGCACTTACACACCCCATGCCCTCGTTACTGTTCGGTACATTGGAGCTGGCTTGGTTATTACCACCAGACCCGCCTGGCCTGCCACCCATGCGGCTGCCAAGTCCGTTGCGGTGAAACGCTTGCTGCTGCTGCTGCTGCTGTGTGCGATGGCGACGCGCCACCACCTCCACCATCCAGTCATGAATGGAGGTATCGCGGGCTTGCAGGATGGGGTGGTAGAAAAGCCCCGCTGCCGTGCTACGCTCGTTGGGATTGCGCTGCAGACAAGCGAGGAGGAAATCGCGTACGCCGGGTACGTCGCATTCAATGGCCAGCTCACTGTTCTCTCCCATGGCACGATAGTACTCACACATCTCTGGAAGCCCCAGCGCATGCTGCGGTAACTCCACCGAGAGCACCTCGGCAGCGATGCAGCCGATAGACCACACATCACAGGCGCGCCCATACGGATCCCCGACCAAGATCTCAGGGGCCATGTACGCGAACGTGCCTCTGATAAGTCGCAGGCCGCCACCGTGTTTGTGCACCGCCGTGCCAAAGTCCGTAATCTTAACGTGCCCCTGGCGAAAGAGGACGTTGTCTGGCTTCAAGTCCCGGTGCACGATCCGCATGTTGTGCAGATAGGAAACGGCACTGATGATCTCTCGCAGTAGGTGCTTGATCTCCGGCGGGTTCACGAGCTTTCCGCTGTGAATCAACGAGCTCAGCGAGCCGCCAGTACAGAGCTCCATGAAGATGGAGATGCAGTTGTCGTCACGTTCGCAGTAGTAGTATCGCACAATGTTGGGATGCTGCAGTGAACTCATAATCTCCACCTCCTGGGCAATGTCACGCAGCTGTGAGCCGACCGCAGTGGTTCCTTCACCCGTCTCTTCCTCCACCCCTGCCGCCCCGGGAGACCCCGCGAAGGTTGCGCCTGCTGCAAGGAGCCCAGTGCTGCCAACACAAGCCCCAGCGACTCTGCTGTACCCTGGCTGCACCTGCTGCTCCTCATCTTCGTTCGACTCCTCCCTCAAGTACATCCGCTTCACTGCGCACTTGGCTCCTGTGTGCTCCATCTCTGCCTCGAACACGTTACCAAATGCGCCTCCACCGAGCCTGCGGCCGAGAGTGTACGGTGGAACCTGAAAAGGCTGCGATGGGGACTGCCGCCCTTGCCGCTCCTGCTCCTGCTGAGGCACCGGGAACGAGACACAACTAAGCTCCGACTCCACCCCGATGCCCGCCTGGAAGAGAGTGTTGAGGACAGTGGTGGAAAACGGCACCAGCAGGCGGGAGGACAATGGCACACTGACCGGGTACGCTGTCGGTGAGCAGGAGAAGAAGAAGACGGGGCGCTTCTCCACTTGTAACCACGAAAGCGCCGTCTCCAACGCTGCAGAACCCTCTGGCACATCTGGGGCATGAATTAGTATTACCTTGAAGCGCTCGGAGCCGTGCTTGAACGTGCTGTCAAGCGTTTGAAAGCTACTGGCGCGCGCCAGCACAAAATTGCGCTCCCACAGCGATGGTGCCATTTGCGAAAGCACCCCCACATTTCCGCAAAACAGCAGCGCTGTTACCTTGAGGTTCTCAGGCAACTCAGAGAGTTTCAGTAGCGGCGGTTGCCTCTCCATCACACCTTTTTTGTCATCACGCCCTCCTCGAGTAAGCTGCCCCTGACTGTCGCTTCCCCAGCTGTCAGCAGTCTTCTTCCTCGCCTGTGCTCCGGTGGCGCCACTGGTGCTGCTGGCCATCGCTTGCTCCGTAGGCCGCAGCACCTGCGTTGTGCTCATGCACGACTGCGCCCTGTGAGACGCGTGCTGACCCATGTGCGCCTGATGCTGCTCGAAAGCCACACAACCCAGCTGAGGCATTTTTTCACGATACCCCTCAAACCGTTGCTTGGCTGTGCCACCAGCCTGTAAAGAACGGGTGGTCAGGAAAGCGTAGTTCTCATCCCCCAGCGTCATATCATCTTCGAGCGTGTCCCCTGCACCGTCACTGCCATGCTTTCCACTGTGAGGCCGATCCGACAGGCGGTAGTACGGTGATGCGTTAGCAACCGGGTAGGTACTGCCTTCGGTCAGGGCTCGCAGGTTGCGCACCACCAGAGAGGTTTCATCCTCCATGTACTCATCATCGACATCCATGTCATCATCGTCTGCTGTGTAACCACTGCCACTGGTCCCTGCCGCGTCCCGAGGTGTCTTCGCCGCGCCACCGTGGCCGTAGCCGCTTCCACTTTCCTCATCCTCTTCCATTTCCTCTTCCTCCATCTTTTTCTGCGCTGCGCATACCACCTCCTCGCGGAAGTACCTTGCAGCCGTGTCTGCATACGTGTTGTGATGCAATACGAACACTGCAACCGCGTACATCAAAGCCACCGCTACACTGAGCATCACCGAAAGCACAATGCAGACGATGACTTGTGTGCGGCCAAACACCGCAAGAAAAATAATGCAGAGAATCGAAACAATGAGCAAACCTATCAAGACGCACGTGACAGCACATCGATGTTGTGCGCTTCCCAGCCACTGTCGCACCAAAAACAAACAGGTGCTGCGAAGCTGGCAAGCCTGTTCTGTGGAGATGGCGTCGAAAAGCCGTGATGAAACACGGTCGAACGCGACACTGTAAGGGCCTTCCTTTTCCCAGGCTAACGCAACATCTGCAACAAGTGAGCGGAGCTTCGGCTTCGACCACCTCACCAAGAATGGGTTCAAGTACACTCCTTTCAACTCGAAAACGGAGAAGCTTATGCGATCCTCCAGCAGATAGCGCTCTTGCTCGCGATTTGGGGTCCAATTGGAGACAAGGGAAAACGACGCATCACTTAACCGGGCGCCATTCTCCTCGAGAGAGGTTCGAGACGATTGGCGCTGCAGTCGCAGCTCATTCCACTTGATGATGTTGGCAAAAAGATAGAACAAAGAAGGTACGCAGAGCCACTCTAGTTCACAACGATAACTGCCAAATGAACGCCAATCTGCAAGACCGTCTGTATGGTACTGACCCCTACTTCCCCCGGCAAGATTCTCTACACTGCGAGCAGGCAATTCTCTTCGTGCTCCATTGCTTTGTGTTCCTGTCACTCCATTACCATACGCGTAGTGGGTGTCGCTAGTGGACCTAGTGTCACTTCTCTGACTTGTGTTGTTATGATGACGAAGGGGATTTGAAACTGCTGCTGCACTGTTCATGTTGCCACTGCCACCCTCATGTCCCGTGAAGAAGCCCCCCAGAGCCTTTTCACTTGTCCCCAGCATCTCGCTCAAAAACTGGCCACTTCGTCGACTAGGACTAGCACTTTCACGCGTGTTAGTTGTGACACCATCGCTGGGAGCGAGATTCGTATCCAGCAACCGGCCTGCGCAAGCAACAGCAGCGGAGAGACTATTTGGAACCTTTACCTCCGCAACGTCTCCGGATCCTGATCCCCCTCCCCAGCCACTTTCTGGAAACTCTGCTTCAACGCGGACCACAGGCACCGTAGGGCTAGCAATTAGTCCTGTCGGAGATGTATCACGGCTTCGGCGGCGCAGTGCATTTTTTCCCGAGGAAAAGTGACAGAGCTGCTGCCGCAACGACTGCATGGTCTTCTCCGCCTCACCAGAGCTCTTTCTTGACCCAGCACCCCTCTCATTACACACTGTTGAGGCTGCTACTGGCTCAGCTTTTGTCAAAAAGGCCACTCCTGTGGATATCGATGCATTATGATTGTAAGAATCAATAGAGACACGGGTGCTATCAACGCCGGCTTGATCAGGAGTCGACAATGATTTTTCGATATTCTCAGGATCTATTTGTACCTGTTCACCTTTCGCGCCCCCATGCCCAGATAATTCACGATGTGGAGAGAAGGCATCAGTGCTAATATCTGATCTCCTGCATGAGCGACTAGTCAAGCTGTAACTATGCTGAGTTTGGCTATCACCACCCAATGTTTCACAGTCCTCGCAGTCAGGACCCTCAGCGTCGAGCTGAGGGCCCATTCCTTCGGATAAGTGATTGTTTTGCGAGGTAGCGATTCTGCTACGCACAGTCATCATACTCCCTGCAACCCTGCCGTGACTTTTTCGATGAATAGATGAAGGCCATTTTCCTGTCTCACCGACCCCAGGTACCTGATTCATTCCTGGTGTATAGGAAGTCTGTCCCAGCGCTGGTGTCACCTCCACGCACGCCACAGCTGGGTGTGTACTTGTTTCATCTATTATCGGGCTTTCCCTACGTCCATTGTCCCCGGAAGTTCGCATTCCGCCGATCAGGTGCAAGGCTGAGAGTTCCCGCTACAAGTGGATATCCGATTAACCCCTGCTTCAGTGGGCTTTCCTCAGCTCTAGCCAATCTGCAAAAAAAAAAGAGCGAGCTACTGTATTGAGAACCCAGCCTTGAAAAGTGTACAGGGACAAAGCTCCCAAGTACCACAGGAAAGCGCTGAGAAAACAAAAAGCTGAGCTCCCTGATCACTGGTACTCTTCACTCGCTAACCCTGCTTTCCTCGCTTATTGGTAGAGCAATATAAAGAAAGCAGACTTGCTAGTTGACCGTCAGAGCGCCACTTCCTTATTCCCAGTGCCGCACACAACAAGCCTTTGCCTCCCCAATCAAATTAAAAATGTAGCAAAAATGACTGAGCTATGGAAGAGAGAGGAGTTACGTTGTGGAGCTCCAGCTCCTGAAACTACACTGAAGCTCCGCAGAATTCTGTGTTGGTCACCAAGCTACCTAACAAACAGCGAGACTGAGAAAACAGGACCCGCTTAGGGTTAGGAGATCATATAGATAATGCCATATAATATGAAAGAGAGTAACAAAAACAGGGGGTAGAAAAAGAGTGGGAATGAAATCAGAGAGTTTTTTTTCGCATTCAATGGGGATAGCAGTTGTACCCGACTTTTTGAAGAAAAAGAGAAGCTCATCGCACATGTGATGTGGAACCCGGAAAAAGAAAACTAGACCTCGAGTATCCGCCTAAAGATGATGTATTTCATGAAGTTTAAAAGTGTTGGCTCGATATTACATGAACTATTTTCTTAGCTGTTCTTTTTTGATGCTAAAGTTGTGAAAAGATGCTACTTCTGTGGTACTATTGCCTTTCCTTACTGGTATTAATTTCGCCCACAGCCTCTATCCAAATCATTTTGTCACTGTAGAAGGTTAGCACAGTGTGGCCAAGCAGCCGCTAAGGCAAAATAAAAGAGACCTCAAAAGGTGTGCTAAGCGACACCCATCACCCCAACTAAAAGACCCTTCCAATCCTTACAAGGGAGCTGCTAATCTGCTACCCTATGGAGTCTCAGATGACCGGACATTGAACATCACAGCCAATAACCCTGATAATAGCCACAGGCTACTTCATTCGCGCTTGTATAATTTGTATGAAGAATATCACACTTCCTCTCCTCTTTCGCTTCGAGAATTAGAAAGTTGTGAGACGCCCTCTATCAGCACTACAATAATCCTCTCTACAAATCAGTTGAGAAAAAATCCAGTGCTATGATCTGAAAATCTAAACTCGTAGCTACCGTCTCTTCGGGGAACCAACCCAGACCACCTATAAGCATAACTTACCGTAAAGCATGTTAGCAATCAAGTACGAAGAAAAAAGGTGGGAGAGTCGAGCGTCCGCTGTAGAAAACCTCGATCACAAAAGCACGTGTACTTAAGCATCCCTTGTCCTGTCATCAGTTCGTCTCTCTCAGTGGTATCGTATGGTCATGTGCTTTTTCGCATGACTCTGGACTCCGCTACTCGATCTCACTAGTACACTGTTGCAGTAATAAATTTATCATGAGGAAGCAGCAAGCTCGACAGTGCACCTCGTGCAAACCCCATTTCGCCTTGATCATACCAGGCATCGAACAATCCGTTGGGTGTTAGCAACACAAGCAAAAACACTGAGGTTGACACAAAACCAGTACCACCTCATGCAATCCCAGCCTCTCCCCAATTCCCCCACGCCAAGAGACACAGCACAAGCAGGGGCAGCATCACCCAACTCAAACTCAGAACTGAGCGCAATGGAAATGACAAGAAAACAGGAGAATGAAGAGAATACACCCTCAAAGCCACCAAGGCAACATGAACAGACAGACTTTAATGATTCGCAACTGTCCAACCGGGTGCCCTCCTCAGATCCGTGACAAACGAAAAAAAACTCCCCCATATGAGCGCCAAGCCGCAGCTTATCCCCCCACCCATACAAACAACAGCACCACCGGACGCAAACCATGTGAAGTCCACAAAACCCTGCTTTAAAAAGCAAGCCCGCCGTCGCATTGAGCACAGCTCTCTTCCCCCAAAACGCTCATCATGCCGCATCGCTTTTGCTCGCCGCCCCACCCCTTGCCAACCGGGCGCAGCCGTGGACGAGGCCCGCCCGGGGCCCAAAGCGCCAGCACCCCCCGCCAACACGAAAACCCAGGGAACCCCACCCCTGCCGACGAGGACTTTTTCGGCCCCACAAAGCAGGGAAAAAAAGAGGCGTTTCCAGAGCGAAAACGCGGAGCGGCCGGGGGACGCCTACCCCGCGCACGAAAACACGAAACAAATAACAAGGACAAGGCGACCATCCCGGCACAGCCGCGCGGCCAAGGCGGCCGAAAGCCCCCCCCCCCGCCAGACCACAACAGCGCCAGAGGACGCGCACCCGCGACCCGCTTCGGGGAAAGGGGGCCCGCACCTTTCCCGGGGGGTTGTTTTCCCGAAAGAAGGGGTTCTGCCGGCATGAATTTTTTTGGCATAATGGGGGCGGCCCCGCTTCCGGCGCCCCGCCGCCCCAAGCCCGCCACCACGAAAAACACCCTTTTCATTTAAAGGGGCGCAAGTGGGCAAAACGGAACTCCCCAGGCCCGGTTTATCCATGCCTTACAACCGAAGAAAGGCGCCCCTTCACCAAACAAGAAGTTGTCTTCAAAACCGAACCACTTTAAGACTTTGCGGGGACAAGAAAAACACGCCCCCTTTGAACGCACACAAAAAAAACATTATTTCTTTTATGGGAATTTGATCCCCAAATTCAAATCATTCGCTGTTAAAAAATGCCCTGCAGGCGATCTATGATATTTAGACTCCTTTGTGATTGGCTAAAACCCCTGGGTTCAGGCGAAACAAAATAGAAGCCGCGGAAGGCTCCAAAAAGCACACCCTTCTCTTTTTTACTTTCGCGATGCATCCCGTGTCGGGAAAAAAAAACGCCCGGGATTGCGGTCAGGAGAAAGGACGCCCCCCGCGGAGACAGGGCCCATTTTTTCTTGCGGGGTCGTCCAAGAGAGCCTGCCCTTATCCGGAAGCGCCGCGCATTTTGCTTTTTGCCTCCTTTGCGCCCCCTGTTTTCCACAAACCTCCCGTTAATATGCGCGCCTCAATTGGCCACCGCTGGGGGCTTGACCCCCATCCTGTTTTTTCAAAAACCAGACTTCCTAATACACAATTGGTTTCGCCTTCCACAGGTGGAGGGTGTTTCTTTCACGCACGCTTCCCGGAGGGTCGCGGGGGCGTTCCTTCATTCCGGGGGCGGGGCCTCCGGGCGGGCGCGGCGCCGTGAAACCGGCGAAACCCCTGCGCCTCCCCGAAACGCCCACGGGCTTCGCCTTTTGGCTTCGCCAAAGGGGGCCGTTTTTTTTTTTTTTGGCCGCCAGCCGCGCCCGCCCGGAGTCCCCGCCCCTGCAAGAAACACCGCCGGCGCCTGTTTAAACGGCGCGGGGGAATGGCCGTTGCCAAACCCGCTGCCGCGCCGCCCCGAAAGCAGTTGGCGGGACAAACGGGTCACCAAGCAACCTTTCGGCTTCGGGGGATGGGGGCGCCTGCGCGGGTTTCCGGGGTTAGAAACCGGCGGCCGAATCGTAGTTTTCCCTGGAACCAAAAAGCCGGCCGCCAGAACCTGGCAGCCAGCCCGCTGGCACGGCGCCAAAAGCCGCCCCTCTTTGTTTTCAAAATGGCGTTCGGGGCGGCTGCCTGGAGGCGTCTCTTTTTGATGGGGCTGCGGGCGACTGGGCCCCTGCCGGCCAAAAAATGAAATGATGGAACGGCGGAAGCCGGTTTTCGAACGATGCGGGCGGGCGCTGCGGCCCGCGCTTTGCCGCCCCCGCCGGGGGCACCGGCCCCCCGAAGCTTTACCTTTCCCAACCGCGCCGGCCGGTGTTTTTTAGGGAGGAGGGCCGCGAAAAGCTCTCTGCAGGGACCGCTTTGTTCTTCACGGGGGCAGGCGCCGTGCTTTCGGCTTTCGCGGCTCGCTTTTGACGGCGTGCAGGAAAGAAGAAACCCCCGGCGAACCCCCCCCCGCCACGCCGGTTTGCGCTAGCGCGCGGGTCTGCCGGCCGGGCCGGCGCGCCCGTTCCCCCAGGGGAATTTTTTTGTTTGAACACGCGGGGGCCCGCTATGCGGACACCACACGCATTTCCAAAGGCAACGCCCCGCGCCAACGCCGGCGGAAGCGGCGGGTCTGATCTTCCGCTCGAGGGGCGATGGGTCATCTTAAAACAAATGCTTTGCAGCGAGGCGGTGCGAGAGGATTCCCAACCGAACGGCGGTCGCCCCCGCACCCTTCTGTTTTTGTGATGCCGGCGCGTTCGCTTCTGTAACCGGGGTTTCTCTCCGGGCGCGGGGGGGCCCTCGCCCCTCAAAAAAAAATTTGGCGGCGGCGGGCCGGGGCGCGCGCTGGCCGCGGGGCCCCGCCCCCGGGCAACAAACCCGCCACCGCGGGAAATACGGCAACCACCAACCCAGCGGGATCCGCCACCCATCGTTGCGCGCGCATCGAACACCGGCCGCCAAGGAAACAGGGATCGCCCTTGGGGGAACCGTTCCCGTCCGGCGCCTGCCTAGGCCTCGGCCGTGGCGGCTGGGCTGCCGGGCCCCGCGCGGCGTGCGCGGAAAGGCCTCCGCCCGCCAGCCGCCGCGAACACGCAAACCGCCTTTCGCTCGCGAATTCCGAAATTGTTCTACAGCAAACCGTCGTTTTAGCATTCATGCGATGAGATTATTTTTTTGCTCGGTGCGGCGGTAAACCTGGGCATCGGGGTTGCCGCCTGTTGGTTTTCCGGCGCCCGCCATGGACGGGTGGCCCGGGCCCCTCCCCTTTTTCCAAGCGGGGCGGCGGCAATTCTTCCGCGACAGGGGGGTGCGCCCCGACGCGAAGACCGCCGCGAGCCCCAGATATGTTGAAAGCATCAGGCCGGGCAGGCGTTGGTGCAGGGGTTCTTTGCCAGAGACAGGGAGTCTGCGTGTCGCCATCGGCTTTGGCGAGGCCGGGGTCACGGACCGCCACCAAGTCGATTCGGAAAACGGGGTGGCGTCCGCCGGCGTCGCAAGGTCCGCGGGCCGGCCCCCGCAGCAACAGTTTGGCTTCGGGGGGTTAGAAAGGCGGGGGCGGCATGCATTCCTTGGGGGGGTTTCGTGGCGGCTGGCCGGCATTTAAGAGGAGCGCCGCCTTGTTCCTTGGCCCGCGTCACCGGGAATGACGCGTTTTTGTCTGCGCCACGGGGGCTTTAACCGTGGCGCGGGGCTTTTATGCTGGCGGGCCTGGGGGCGCCTGGGTTGGCCAAACCCCAAGCCGCGGGTCGCCAGGCGGGCGCTATGGCGCGGGGAATCCGGCGGAAGGCCCCAACGGAAATAAGGAATACCCATCCGGGTCGTCCAAAAATAGCGCATATCGCCGCCATTTGTGAGGTCATAAGGAGGGCTGTCGGCAAGGGGATTAGGCTCGCCTGCGCGGGGGCAAAGGCCGTCTCACGGCGAAACCTGCCACAGCAGCCTCAAGAAAATCATTTAAAGTTTTGGTTTGGCGATAGCGCAAAAAGCTTCCCACATGAGTGCGCTAGAAAAAAAGCGTGAATTACAATGGTGGGGCGCCGCAAAAACTTTTTCGTCGCAATCCCGAATTGAGAAAATACCGCCGTCCCTCGTTCCACAAAACCTTCACGCCAACAACAACTCACACAACCATCTCTACCTGCCGAATCGAAAAAGCAATGCAGTTATGATCTCCCTATCATCTCAAAAACCTAAGGGGTTCGCAAACCTTTCCCACATGCCCAGGAACATGGCGCCGCCTCCTTAAAAGCGACACCCCAAAAACAAAAGGATGCCGTTTATGGCCGTTCCGAACCCTTTGACACGAGCAGCCAGGTCTGCGACGCACGCCAGCACATACAGAAAGAAGAAAAGAAACACAAAACGACAAAAAAAGAAACAACGCCATCGCGCTCCCAAAATGTTGCCGGAAGAAGGGTCCCGGAAGTTTCGCATACCAATAAAGTACAGAAACTGATACTTATATTTTTTTTTTTTTTTTTTTTTTCGCGCAGTGGCGTACGAGAGGTCAGTAATTTTATCAGTCGAATTCAGTCAAAAATTAACTTAGAAAAAGGAGAAAAGGAAACTACTTCTATTACTAGGGGGCGGGGCCTTGTCCAACCCCACGCCGCTAGCGGGTCAGAAGGCGCCGGGCCCAGTGTGCCCGCACGGCCTCGAAGACGTACGCGTTTCCCTCGTGCAGCACCTGGGACATGAAGGACAGCAGCTCGTCGAAGGCGGTGCGCGTGGAGAACGGGAAGTGGGCCGCGCCGGCGACGGCGAGCAGCCACTGGAAGCTCTCCTTGTGGAGGCCGCCGGTCGACTCGAGCGGCACCGGGGCAAACGTGGTGCCGGTTTCCGCGGCCCAGTCGCCCCACTTCCGCTTCCTCGCGCCGTGTGCCTGCTGAAGCGGGTTCTGCTGGGCGCTGCGGGCCCGGCCGGGGAACGTGATCACCACGTCCGTGGCGAAGGTCCCGCCCGCCGCGGCGATGCTCAGGTCCAGCCGCTCGCCGCTCGTGCTGCTCACGCGGGGCTCCGCGGCGACGGCGAACCCGAGTCTTTTCGCCCATGCCTCGATGGCCGCGAGGACGCGGTTGTGGCGCTGGATTCGCGGACCTCCGGGGATCGCCGGGCACACGTTTACATGCGCGTTGTTCGCGTCCGCTCCGCAGGCGCACCGCACCTCCGGACGGAGCACCCGTAGGAGGAGCCGCTGCCGGACGAGGGCCTCGAAGGGGTAGTCGGCGAGGTGCTGCGCCGGGTCGGCGAGCGCACGCGTGGCACCTGGCGCCGCGTTGGCCTTCACGATCTCGAGGGCAGGCTCCGGGAGGAGTGTTTTGAGGGCCTCGAGGTTGTGTTGGTCCAGCTGGTGCGTGTGTGCCTTTTGTGCGCCCTTCCGGCCTACGCTGTGTGCCGCGAAGTGTGAGATGGCCAGCTGCGACCGCAGCCCGCATCCGCCCATGGCAAGGGGGAGCCTGGCCAGGAGGACGGCCGCGCCTTCGACCGGCGCGCCGCCCACAAGGACCGACAGCGTGTGGAGGACGCGGTCGTCGAACCATGCCGCGCTCTCGCGCAGCTCGTCGGCGCTGTGTGTCCGCAAGAGAAAAGTTAGACGCGGCAGCGCGGACGCCCGCAGGAGGTTCATGCGCGCGTGGCGTGGGAGCCCGTCTCCGCCAAGCGCGGCGAAGTACGCCTCGTACTGGCGGGTTTTCTCCCGCACCCACTCGTCCACCGGCGCGCCGCTGCCGCGGAAGCCGGCGCCGAGGATGCGCACCACGCCGTCCGCCAGCGGTACCACCACCCCGGCGACCGACACCGGTTCTGGCGCGGCGCTTTTCGACAGGTGGTGGCTCTTCGCCGGATTGATGTCGAAGCCGGTGGCCGCGAGCGCCGGACCCGCCTCGTCCAGGAACGCTTGGACCGCCGCCCGCGGACCGACCACGGTCAGGTCATCAAGGTACGCCGTCACTTTGGCGAGCGGGTGCGCCGCCATTATTGGCCGCAGTGTCTCGGCCACGGCGGTGGCGAAGAGGAGCGGGCTGAGCACCATGCCCTGTCGGACGCCGCGCGTCGACCAGAGCTGCTCCACCCGGCGGCCGTCTTCGTAGACGCCTAGGGCGCCCGGTTCCCCGAGGGAAAGGTCCACGACCCCGAACGTGTGGCGGAGGGCGTGGTGGCGGAACGCCGCCCTCAACACCCATGCTCGGGAGACGCGGTTGTACGCGTTGGTCGCGTCCAGCGCGACGAGCGTGTCGGCCGACTCGCTCGCGTACGTTGCCCGGATCTGGGCTACTGCCTCGGCGGCGTCGCCCCACACGCCGAATTGCCACCCCTGGAAGGTTTCGCGGAATGGTTTGTCCACCGCGTCCAGTGCAAGGTGCGAGGCGATTTTCAGCCACACCGACTCTGGCGTGATGGGTCGGACCTTCGGCGACCCCGGTTCTTTCAGGAACGGGTGGACGACGCACGCGCGGAGGCGGAACGCGAAGGACGCCGACACGTTCCCGGCGAGGATGTCCTGCATCAGTGCGGTCGTCTCCTCCAGGAGTGCCGTGTTTTCGACCACGGGTACGAGCAGTTCCCGTGTCCATCCGTCAAGCCCCGGTGCGGCGGCTCGGCCGAGCCGTTTCAGCACCACGTTCCGGACCTTCTCCGGTTTCAGGCCGTGAGGAGAAGGTGTCTGTGGTGGGCACGGGTACCCCGCAGGGTCTTCTTGCGGGCGGGGCGCGCGAAGCTGGTCCGGCGACTCGCGCACCTTCGCCGACCCGGCGCAGCACCTCGCCGACTACCCCTTCGAGGTCCTCGTCCGGCAGAGGCTCCTCCTACGGGTGCTCCGTCCGGAGGTGCGGTGCGCCTGCGGGGCGGACGCGGACAACACGCACGAGAACGTGTGCCCGGCGGTCCCCGGAGGCCCGCGGATCCAGCGCCACAACCGCGTCCTCACGGCCATCGAGGCGTGGGCGAAAAGACCCGGGTTCGCCGTCGCCGCGGAGCCCCGCGTGAGCAGCACGAGCGGCGAGCGGCTGGACCTGAGCATCGCCGCGGCGGGCGGGACCTTCGCCACGGACGTGGTGATCACGTTCCCCGGCCGGGCCCGCAGCGCCCAGCAGAACCCGCTTCAGCAGGCACACGGCGCGAGGAAGCGGAAGTGGGGCGACTGGGCCGCGGAAACCGGCACCACGTTTGCCCCGGTGCCGCTCGAGTCGACCGGCGGTCTACACAAGGAGAGCTTCCAGTGGCTGCTCGCCGTCGCCGGCGCGGCCCACTTCCCGTTCTCCACGCGCACCGCCTTCGACGAGCTGCTGTCCTTCATGTCCCAGGTGCTGCACGAGGGAAACGCGTACGTCTTCGAGGCCGTGCGGGCACACTGGGCCCGGCGCCTTCTGACCCGCTAGCGGCATGGGGTAGGCCACAGCCCCGCCCCCTAGGAATAGAAGTGGTTTCCTTTTTCTGAGTTTTTGTGCTATTGATAGTTAACTAGAAGTCTACTGCCCTCTAGTACGCAAAAAGAATATATAAGTATCGGTTTTTGTGCTTTATTGTATCATTTCCCGTGATACATTGAACGCCATCGCGGTTTTGCATGCTTATTTGCGTAATACAAGTCTAAGTATCAGTTCCCGTGATTTACTGAACGCCATCGCGGTTTTGCATGCTTATTTGCGTAATACAAGTCTAAGTATCAGTTCCCGTGATTTACTGAACGCCATCGCGGTTTTGCATGCTTATTTGCGTAATACAAGTCTAAGTATCAGTTCCCGTGATTTACTGAACGCCATCGCGGTTTTGCATGCTTATTTGCGTAATACAAGTCTAAGTATCAGTTCCCGTGATTTACTGAACGCCATCGCGGTTTTGCATGCTTATTTGCGTAATACAAGTCTAAGTATCAGTTCCCGTGATTTACTGAACGCCATCGCGGTTTTGCATGCTTTTTTTCGTAATACAAGTCTAAGTATCAGTTCCCGTGATTTACTGAACGCCATCGCAGTTTTGCATGCTTTTTTGCGTAGTACAAGTCTAAGTATCAGTTCCCGTGATTTACTGAACGCCATCGCGGTTTTGCATGCTGTTTTTCGTAATACAAGTCTAAGTATCAGTTCCCGTGATTTACTGAACGCCATCGCGGTTTTGCATGCTTATTTGCGTAATACAAGTCTAAGTATCAGTTCCCGTGATTTACTGAACGCCATCGCGGTTTTGCATGCTTATTTGCGTAATACAAGTCTAAGTATCAGTTCCCGTGATTTACTGAACGCCATCGCGGTTTTGCATGCTTATTTGCGTAATACAAGTCTAAGTATCAGTTCCCGTGATTTACTGAACGCCATCGCGGTTTTGCATGCTTATTTGCGTAATACAAGTCTAAGTATCAGTTCCCGTGATTTACTGAACGCCATCGCGGTTTTGCATGCTTATTTGCGTAATACAAGTCTAAGTATCAGTTCCCGTGATTTACTGAACGCCATCGCGGTTTTGCATGCTTTTTTCGTAATACAAGTCTAAGTATCAGTTCCCGTGATTTACTGAACGCCATCGCAGTTTTGCATGCTTTTTGCGTAGTACAAGTCTAAGTATCAGTTCCCGTGATTTACTGAACGCCATCGCGGTTTTGCATGCTGTTTTTCGTAATACAAGTCTAAGTATCAGTTCCCGTGATTTACTGAACGCCATCGCGGTTTTGCATGCTTATTTGCGTAATACAAGTCTAAGTATCAGTTCCCGTGATTTACTGAACGCCATCGCGGTTTTGCATGCTTATTTGCGTAATACAAGTCTAAGTATCAGTTCCCGTGATACATTGAACGCCATCGCGGTTTTGCATGCTTATTTGCGTAATACAAGTCTAAGTATCAGTTCCCGTGATTTACTGAACGCCATCGCGGTTTTGCATGCTTATTTGCGTAATACAAGTCTAAGTATCAGTTCCCGTGATTTACTGAACGCCATCGCGGTTTTGCATGCTTATTTGCGTAATACAAGTCTAAGTATCAGTTCCCGTGATTTACTGAACGCCATCGCGGTTTTGCATGCTTATTTGCGTAATACAAGTCTAAGTATCAGTTCCCGTGATTTACTGAACGCCATCGCGGTTTTGCATGCTTATTTGCGTAATACAAGTCTAAGTATCAGTTCCCGTGATTTACTGAACGCCATCGCGGTTTTGCATGCTTATTTGCGTAATACAAGTCTAAGTATCAGTTCCCGTGATTTACTGAACGCCATCGCGGTTTTGCATGCTTATTTGCGTAATACAAGTCTAAGTATCAGTTCCCGTGATTTACTGAACGCCATCGCGGTTTTGCATGCTTATTTGCGTAATACAAGTCTAAGTATCAGTTCCCGTGATTTACTGAACGCCATCGCGGTTTTGCATGCTTATTTGCGTAATACAAGTCTAAGTATCAGTTCCCGTGATTTACTGAACGCCATCGCGGTTTTGCATGCTTATTTGCGTAATACAAGTCTAAGTATCAGTTCCCGTGATTTACTGAACGCCATCGCGGTTTTGCATGCTTTTTTGCGTAGTACAAGTCTAAGTATCAGTTCCCGTGATTTACTGAACGCCATCGCGGTTTTGCATGCTTTTTTTCGTAATACAAGTCTAAGTATCAGTTCCCGTGATTTACTGAACGCCATCGCAGTTTTGCATGCTTATTTGCGTAATACAAGTCTAAGTATCAGTTTCTGTGATTTAATGTATCAGTTCCCTTGATACATTGAACGCCATCGCGGTTTTGCATGCTTATGTGCGTAATAGAAATCTGAGTATCCGTTTCTGTGCCTTATTGTATCCGTCCCTGTGCCTTACTGAACGCCATCGCAGTTTTGCATGCTTTTTTGCGTAGTACATGTACCCACCCACCCGCAGAGGCTACCCCGGCAGGAGGCCGCCACAGGATCGCGCAGGCTCCTCGCTCCCCCAAGAAGGGCAGGGCGACGCGCCCCGCGCGACCGCAACACACAGACAGCGAAGCGATGCTGAAATTCAGCAATACACTGATAGGATCAGCAATGGCGTAACTGTTTATCGTGATAATCGCGATTTAATCCCAAGATATGCTAGCGAACACGGCAAAACGCCGGAAAAACGTAACTTTAACGCCGGTCGTCCCCATACAGTTGAAGAATGGGGAAACGGACCTAAACATTTTAATTATTTATGTGTAGAGGAAGAACATTCCTCCAACAGACAGTGGGCTAACAGCCAAAAGTCTAAACGTAAGTTAAATGCTGAAGCAGGGAGCACAACAAACGCACGCTTCCCACACCCGGCCGGGAAAGGGATCGCGGAGCCGTTGATACCACAATTCGACGACCTAAGGAAGGTCTTTAAGATTGGGCGGACACTCGACGCAGCCATCGCCGAGCACACCGCGCTGGCGGAAAAGCTGTTCGAGAGACACACCGCCATCCTCAAGCGCCATTTCGAGTGGGCGAACCCTGTGCACAGAAGTTTCTACTACTGCACAGCCGTGGACCACAACGGTGCAGGATGTACGTACGCCAGCGATACCGAAAGAGCGGTCCTGGACCACATTCACGAGCGCCACCCCGGGTCCGGAGCAGCGCCACGACGATTCGGAATGTCACCATACCACGGTGGCATGGCGACAATCGGACCATCATGCGCGATTACGGCCGCCGTCGCCGCCGTCTGCACGATGCCGGGGATCCACAACATGGACGCGACTCTCCTCCGTGCCTTCCGCGGATCCACCGCCGACGCCGCACGGGAGGTGATCCGAGCACTTGGCCTCCAGCTCCCCACTTCACCGGGATGGGCCCTGGAGGCACTAGCGGCACAGGACGGCGCCATAGGACGCGCCTTCGCCTACACAACGCGACGGGACATCTACTGCCCTCGGTGCGGCACAACCGAGGAGGGACAGCCTGAACCCCACACAGCCGTCATGGATTACGTGGCGCCGGCCGGCGGCCTCCCGGGTACCACGGCGAGCGCCATAAGCAAGGCATTCGGTCACATATCGACTAAGTTACCGCAATGCTACCCGGCCTCCTGCACCGAAGGCGCCACTCTATCCGCACTGTTGTACTTTCTCTTCGGCGAAGCCGTCGCCATCACCGTCATGCCGACAGCCGGGACCCGGAAAACCAAGGGTCTGCCAGAACTACCGATGGAGGTGGCGCTTTCGACGGCACCCTTCCGGCCAACCACCTACAAACTCCACGCGGCGATCTGCGTCACGACGCCGAGACACGTGGTCGCATACGTCCTGAGCCGGGAAGAAAAGGCGGAGAAATGGCACCGCTACGACGGTACCACCCACGACACGGACGTGCCACCACCAGACCCGGCCACGATCGACACCCTGATCTTCCGACGCGCTCCCCACACGCCGGCCGGCGAGGGAGACAACGAGGAGACGGAAGACACCCGCCCAGACAGGCCACCGCTGACAGCCGCACCGCCACAACCGCCGCCAATCCCACTCGACCCACGGGGCCGCACCGCCTACGGCATGCACCCCGACACCGCGGAGGCAGCGGAGGAAGACACGGCGACGGAGCCCCGGACGACCGAGCCACGGGACGAACCACGCATCCCACCGCTCGAGATCGACAGGGAGGAAGAAGAAAGCGACACGGCCGAGAGCGAGAACACAGAACCCGACCAGCCCGCCGAGGAAGAGACACAAGCACCTGACGAGGCGCAGCGCCGATTTCGCCACGGCGAGAACACGGCAGCACAGCAGACCGGGGTAGACCGATGCCTCGCATGCGGCGAGTTCGTCATCGCGTCCTGAAACGCGCGACGAGCACACGGCCGGAAATGCGGCGAGTTCGTCACCGGGGCGGTCCGCAACCACAAGCGCACCCGGACAGAGCAGGACACACCCCGGCAGGACGCGGAGGCGCACCCGCCACCGGGAACCCCGCCACCACCGACACGTCACCGCACCAAACCCACGGAGGCCGACTCCGAGTGGGTGCAGGAATTCCCCGCCACGATCCGGACAATCCGGAAGCAGGAATGGGGACACTGGGCCGAAGCGGTCGGCCACACACTCCTCGGCTACACCGCGGCAGACACCGCGGGACGCTACCAGCGCCAACTGGCGCTCACCGAGCTGGTGCGCACCCGGCTCGCCAAACCGCGCGCACCAGCAAGGCAGCAGCACGAGAGCCATCAAGAGGAGCTAAGCGAGACACCCACGGTGGGAGAGGAAGACGAGCCGTACACGGGCCACGCCGGCGCCACACGACGACCCAATACGGAGGAACACCTCCCCAGCAGAGGCGGACACACGGCCGAGGAACGCCGCGCACGCCGCATCCTCCACCAACTTTCGCTAGGAGCCATCGGAAAGGCGGCGCGTACGCTGTTCCAGGCACAGCTCCCACGCGCACGCGCCAGCGAAGCACTGGACCAGCTTCGCGCGCTCCACCCGCAAGAAGACCCTGCGGGGTACCCGTGCCCACCACAGACACCTTTTCCCCACGGACTGAAACCGGAGAAGGTCCGGAACGTGGTGCTGAAACGGCTCGGCCGAGCCGCCGCACCGGGGCTGGACGGATGGACCCGGGAACTGCTCGTTCCCGTGGTCGAAAACGCGGCACTCCTGGAGGAGACGACCGCACTGATGCAGGACATCCTTGCCGGGAACGTGTCGGCGTCCTTCGCGTTCCGCCTCCGCGCGTGCGTCGTCCACCCGTTCCTGAAAGAACCGGGGTCGCCGAAGGTCCGACCCATCACTCCGGAGTCGGTATGGCTGAAAATCGCCTCGCACCTTGCGCTGGACGCGGTGGACAAACCATTCCGCGAAACCTTCCAGGGGTGGCAATTCGGCGTGTGGGGCGACGCCGCCGAGGCAGTAGCCCAGATCCGGGCAACGTACGCGAGCGAGTCGGCCGACACGCTCGTCGCGCTGGACGCGACCAACGCGTACAACCGCGTCTCCCGAGCATGGGTGCTGAGGGCGGCGTTCCGCCACCACGCCCTCCGCCACACGTTCGGGGTCGTGGACCTTTCCCTCGGGGAACCGGGCGCCCTAGGCGTCTACGAAGACGGCCGCCGGGTGGAGCAGCTCTGGTCGACGCGCGGCGTCCGACAGGGCATGGTGCTCAGCCCGCTCCTCTTCGCCACCGCCGTGGCCGAGACACTGCGGCCAATAATGGCGGCGCACCCGCTCGCCAAAGTGACGGCGTACCTTGACGACCTGACCGTTGTCGGTCCGCGGGCGGCGGTCCAAGCGTTCCTGGACGAGGCGGGTCCGGCGCTCGCGGCCACCGGCTTCGACATCAATCCGGCGAAGAGTCACCACCTGTCGAAAAGCGCCGCGCCAGAACCGGTGTCGGTCGCCGGGGTGGTGGTTCCGCTGGCGGACGGCGTGGTGCGCATCCTCGGCGCCGGCTTCCGCGGCAGCGGCGCGCCGGTGGACGAGTGGGTGCGGGAGAAAACCCGCCAGTACGAGGCGTACTTCGCCGCGCTTGGCGGAGACGGGCTCCCACGCCACGCGCGCATGAACCTCCTGCGGGCGTCCGCGCTGCCGCGTCTAACTTTTCTCTTGCGGACACACAGCGCCGACGAGCTGCGCGAGAGCGCGGCATGGTTCGACGACCGCGTCCTCCACACGCTGTCGGTTCTTGTGGGCGGCGCGCCGGTCGAAGGCGCGGCCGTCCTTCTGGCCAGGCTCCCCCTTGCCATGGGCGGATGCGGGCTGCGGTCGCAGCTGGCCATCTCACACTTCGCGGCACACAGCGTAGGCCGGAAGGGCGCACAAAAGGCACACACGCACCAGCTGGACCAACACAACCTCGAGGCCCTCAAAACACTCCTCCCGGAGCCTGCCCTCGAGATCGTGAAGGCCAACGCGGCGCCAGGTGCCACGCGTGCGCTCGCCGACCCGGCGCAGCACCTCGCCGACTACCCCTTCGAGGCCCTCGTCCGGCAGCGGCTCCTCCTACGGGTGCTCCGTCCGGAGGTGCAGTGCGCCTGCGGAGCGGACGCGAACAACGCGCACGTAAACGTGTGCCCGGCGATCCCCGGAGGTCCGCGGATCCAGCGCCACAACCGCGTCCTCGCGGCCATCGAGGCGTGGGCGAAAAGACTCGGGTTCGCCGTCGCCGCGGAGCCCCGCGTGAGCAGCACGAGCGGCGAGCGGCTGGACCTGAGCATCGCCGCGGCGGGCGGAACCTTCGCCACGGACGTGGTGATCACGTTCCCCGGCCGGGCCCGCAGCGCCCAGCAGAACCCGCTTCAGCAGGCACACGGCGCGAGGAAGCGGAAGTGGGGCGACTGGGCCGCGGAAACCGGCACCACGTTTGCCCCGGTGCCGCTCGAGTCGACCGGCGGTCTACACAAGGAGAGCTTCCAGTGGCTGCTCGCCGTCGCCGGCGCGGCCCACTTCCCGTTCTCCACGCGCACCGCCTTCGACGAGCTGCTGTCCTGCATGTCCCAGGCGCTGCACGAGGGCAACGCGTATCTCTTCGAGGCCGTGCGGGCACACTGGGCCCGGCGCCTTCTGACCCGCTAGCGGCGTGGGGTTGGACAAGGCCCCGCCCCCTAGTAATAGAACTAGTTTCCTTTTCTCCTTTTTCTAAGTTTTATGCTTGACTTCGACTGATAAATCTACTGACCTCTCGTACGCCACGGCGCAAAAAAAAAAAAACTTTATTGTATTGTTTTGTATCACGTCCAGTGATACTTTAACAGTTATCGTGTTGGTTTGATGCTTTTGCGTGACGCAAACATAAATTCCAGCTCCTGTGCTGCATTGTATCACCGTCAGTGATACATTAACTGTTATCGTGTTCATTAGAAGCTTTTGATTAACGCGAACACAAATTACAGCTCCTGTGCTGCATTGTATCACCGCCAGTGATACATTGTACGCCATCGTGTTTGTTTGATGCTTTCGCGAGACGCAAACTTAAATCCCAGTTCCTGTGCTGCATTGCATCACTTCCAGTGATACATTGTACGACATCGTGTTTGCTGGTGACTTGAGCTTAACGCAAAGATAAATTCCAGCTCCCGTGCTGTACTATATCACCTCTAGTGATACAGCGGACACCGGGGCGGTTATTCGCTACCTTACGTAACGCATGTACCCATCCAGTCGCAGAGGCCTCTCCCGCAGGAGGCCGCGCCAGGGTCGTGCAGATTCCCCCCCGCGACAAGAAAGACGGGGGGAAGCACCACGCGCGATCACACCACATGAACAGCGAAGCCAGGCTGTAACTCAGCAATACGCTGAGGAGATCAGCAATGGCGCATTACTTTATCGCGACAATCGCGAATTAACCTCCAGATCCACTTGCGAACATGGCACGACGCCGGAAAAACATAATTGTAACGCCGATCCTCCTCATACAGTTGAAGAAAGGGGAGACCGACATAAGAGAATTAATTATTTGTATGCAGAGGAAGAGTACTCCTCCCACAGTGAGCGGGCAGAATGCCGACAAACCAATAGTAACCTAAATGCCGAAACAGAGACCGCAATACACGGACAGCGAAATCAAGCTGTAATCCCGACGTACGCGGATGCTGTTAAAAACGGCGCACTAATTTATCGCGGTAATCGCGAATTAAACACCATTAATATAAGAGAACGCGGCAGAGCGCCGTCGAACCATAATTCTAACGCCGGTCCTCCTCCCACAGTTGTAGAATGGAGAAACGGACCTAAACATTTTATTTATATATGTAAAGAGGACGAAGATTCCTCCAACAGACAGCGGGCTAACAGCCAAAAGTCTAAACGTAACCTAAATGCCGAAACAGAAACCGCAATACTTGGACAGCGGAGCCATGCTGTAATTCCGAAGTACGCGGATGCTGTCAAGAATAGCGCATTCAGTTATAGCGGTAATCGCGTACTAAACACAATTAATATAAGAGAGCACGGCAGAGCGCCGCCGAACCATAATTCTAACGACGGTCCTCCTCCCACAGTTGTAGAAAGGAGAAACGGATCAACACATTCTAAGTATTTAAGTAAAGAGGAAGAACATTCCTCTAACAGACAACGGACTAACAGCCGAAAAACTAAACGTAATCTAAATGCCGAAACAGAAACCGCAATACTCGGACAGCGAAGCCATGCTGTAATTCCGAAGTACGCGGAGGCTGTGAAAAACGGCGCATTAATTTATCGCGGCAATCGCGCATTAACCACATCTAATATAAGAGAACGCGGCAGAGCGCCGTCGAACCATAATTCTAACGCCGGTCCTCCTCCCACAGTTGTAGAATGGAGAAACGGACCTAAACATTTTATTTATATATGTAAAGAGGACGAAGATTCCTCCAACAGACAGCGGGCTAACAGCCAAAAGGCTAAACTTAAATTAACGGCCACAGTAGGGACCACAACGGACGCACACATCCCACACCCGGATGGGAAAGAGATGGCGGAACCGTGGCTCCAACAATTCGACGACCTAAGGGTGGTCTTTAAGATGGAGCGGTTACTCGACGCAGCCATCACCGAACACGCCGCGCTGGCAGAAAAGCTGTTCGAGAGACACACCGCCATTCTCAAGCGCCATTTCGAGTGGGCGAACCCAGTGCGCAGAAGTTTCTACTACTGCACAGCCGTGGACCACAACGGTGCAGGATGTACGTACGCCAGCGACACTGAAAGAGCGGTCCAGGACCACATTTGCGAGCGCCACCCCGGGTCCGGAGCAGCGCCACGACGACTCGGAATGTCACCATACCACGGTGGCATGGCGACAATCGGACCATCATGCGCGATCGCGGCCGCCGTCGCCGCCGTCTGCACGATGCCAGAGACCCAAAACATGGACACGACTCTCCTCCGTGCCTTCCGCGGATCCACCGCCGACGCCGCACGGGAGGTGATCCGAGCACTTGGCCTCCAACTCCCCACTTCACCGGGATGGGCCCTCGAGACGCTCGCGGCACAGGACGACGCCATAGGACGCGCCTTCGCCTACACAACGCGACGGGACGTCTACTGCCCTAGGTGCGGCACAACCGAAGAGGGAGAGCCTGAAACCCAGACAGCCGTCATGGATTACGAGGTGCCGGCCGGCGGCCTCAAGGGCACCACGGCGAGCGCCATCAGTGCGGCATTCGGTCACATATCGACCGACCTACTGCACCACTGCCAAACATGCTGCACCGAAGGCGCCACCCTTTCCACACTGTCGCACTTCCTCTTCGGAGAGGCCGTCGCCATCACCGTCATGCCGACAGACGGGACCCGGAAAACCAAGGGTCTCCCGGAATTGCCGATGGAGGTGACGCTCCCAACGGCACCCTTCCGGCCAACCACCTACAAACTCCACGCGGCGATCTGCGTGACGACGCCGAGACACGTGGTCGCATACGTCCTGAACCGGGAAGAAAAGGCGGAGAAATGGCACCGCTACGACGGTACCACCCACGACACGGACGTGCCACCACCAGACCCGGCCACGATCGACACCCTGATCTTCCGACGCGCTCCCCACACGCCGGCCGGCGAGGGAGACAATGAGGAGACGGAAGACACCCGCCCAGACAGGCCACCGCTGACAGCCGCACCGCCACAACCGCCGCCAATCCCACTCGACCCACGGGGCCGCACCGCCTACGGCATGCACCCCGACACCGCGGAGGCAGCGGAGGAAGACACGGCGACGGAGCCCCGGACGACCGAGCCACGGGACGAACCACGCATCCCACCGCTCGAGATCGACAGGGAGGAAGAAGAAAGCGACACGGCCGAGAGCGAGAACACAGAACCCGACCAGTCCACCGAGGAAGAAACACAAGCACCTGACGAGGCGCAGCACCGATTTCACCACGGCGAGAACACGGCAGCACAGCAGACCGGGACGATCCGGTGCCCGGTCTGCCCGCGCACGTGGACGTCGCGCGCCCGCCGGCAACAGCAGACCAGCCACCTGAACACCACCCACACACGGGAGGTGGTGAGGGTGGACGCGCTGAAGGCTACCGGGGTAGACCGATGCCTCGCATGCGGCGAGTTCGTCATCGCGTCCGGAAACGCGCGACCAGCACACGGCCGGAAATGCGGCGAGTTCGTCACCGGGGCGGTCCGCAACCACAAGCGCACCCGGACAGAGCAGGACACACCACGGCACTCCTGGCGGAGACGACCGCACTGATGCAGGACATCCTCGCCGGGAACGAGCAGTTCCCGGGTCCATCCGTCAAGCCCCGGTGCGGCGGCTCGGCCGAGCCGTTTCAGCACCACGTTCCGGACCTTCTCCGGTTTCAGTCCGTGGGGAAAAGGTGTCTGTGGTGGGCACGGGTACCCCGCAGGGTCTTCTTGCGGGTGGAGCGCGCGAAGCTGGTCCAGTGCTTCGCTGGCGCGTGCGCGTGGGAGCTGTGCCTGGAACAGCGTACGCGCCGCCTTTCCGATGGCTCCTAGCGAAAGTTGGTGGAGGATGCGGCGTGCGCGGCGTTCCTCGTCCGTGTGTTCGCCTCTGCTGGGGAGGTGTTCCTCCGTATTGGGTCGCCGTGTGGCGCCGGCGTGGCCCGTGTACGGCTCGTCTTCCTCTCCCACCGTGGGTGTCTCGCTTGGCTCCTCTTGGTGGCTCTCGTGCTCCTGCCTTGCTGGTGCGCGCGGTTTGGCGAGCCGGGTGCGCACCAACTCGGTGAGCGCCAGTTGGCGCTGGTAGCGTCCCGCGGTGTTTGCCGCGGTGTAGCCGAGGAGTGTGTGGCCGACCGCCTCCGCCCAGTGTCCCCATTCCTGCTTCCGGATTGTCCGGATCGTGGCGGGGAATTCCTGCACCCACTCGGCGTCGGTCTCCGTGGGTTTGGTGCGGTGACGTGTCGGTGGTGGCGGGGTTCCCGGTGGCGGGTGCGCCTCCGCGTCCTGCCGTGGTGTGTCCTGCTCTGTCCGGGTGCGCTTGTGGTTGCGGACCGCCCCGGTGACGAACTCGCCGCATTTCCGGCCGTGTGCTGGTCGCGCGTTTCCGGACGCGATGACGAACTCGCCGCATGCGAGGCATCGGTCTACCCCGGTGGCCTTCAGCGCGTCCTCCTTCACCACCTCGCGGGTGTGGGTGGTGTTCAGGTGGCTGGTCTGCTGTTGCCGGCGGGCGCGCGACGTCCACGTGCGCGGGCAGACCGGGCACCGGATCGTCCCGGTCTGCTGTGCTGCCGTGTTCTCGCCGTGGTGAAATCGGTGCTGCGCCTCGTCAGGTGCTTGTGTTTCTTCCTCGGTGGACTGGTCGGGTTCTGTGTTCTCGCTCTCGGCCGTGTCGCTTTCTTCTTCCTCCCTGTCGATCTCGAGCGGTGGGATGCGTGGTTCGTCCCGTGGCTCGGTCGTCCGGGGCTCCGTCGCCGTGTCTTCCTCCGCTGGCTCCGCGGTGTCGGGGTGCCTGCCGTAGACGGCGCGGCCCTGAGGATCGAGTGGGATTGGCGGCGGTTGTGGCGGTGCGGCTGTCAGCGGTGGCCTGTCTGGGCGGGTGTCTTCCGTCTCCTCGTTGTCTCCCTCGCCGGCCGGCGTGTGGGGAGCGCGTCGGAAGATCAGGGTGTCGATCGTGGCCGGGTCTGGTGGTGGCACGTCCGTGTCGTGGGTGGTACCGTCGTAGCGGTGCCATTTCTCCGCCTTTTCTTCCCGGTTCAGGACGTATGCGACCACGTGTCTCGGCGTCGTCACGCAGATCGCCGCGTGGAGTTTGTAGGTGGTTGGCCGGAAGGGTGCCGTTGGGAGCGTCACCTCCATCGGCAATTCCGGGAGACCCTTGGTTTTCCGGGTCCCGTCTGTCGGCATGATGGTGATGGCGACGGCCTCTCCGAAGAGGAAGTGCGACAGTGTGGAAAGGGTGGCGCCTTCGGTGCAGCGGTCTGGGCAGCGGAGCGGTATTTGGTCGATATGTGACCGAATGCCTTGCTTATGGCGCTCGCCGTGGTGCCCTTGAGGCCGCCGGCCGGCACCTCGTAATCCATGACGGCTGTCTGGGTTTCAGGCTCTCCCTCTTCGGTTGTGCCGCACCTAGGGCAGTAGACGTCCCGTCGCGTTCTGTAGGCGAAGGCGCGTCCTATGGCGTCGTCCTGTGCCGCGAGCGTCTCGAGGGCCCATCCCGGTGAAGTGGGGAGTTGGAGGCCAAGTGCTCGGATCACCTCCCGTGCGGCGTCGGCGGTGGATCCGCGGAAGGCACGGAGGAGAGTCGTGTCCATGTTTTGGGTCTCTGGCATCGTGCAGACGGCGGCGACGGCGGCCGCGATCGCGCATGATGGTCCGATTGTCGCCATGCCACCGTGGTATGGTGACATTCCGAGTCGTCGTGGCGCTGCTCCGGACCCGGGGTGGCGCTCGCAAATGTGGTCCTGGACCGCTCTTTCAGTGTCGCTGGCGTACGTACATCCTGCACCGTTGTGGTCCACGGCTGTGCAGTAGTAGAAACTTCTGCGCACTGGGTTCGCCCACTCGAAATGGCGCTTGAGAATGGCGGTGTGTCTCTCGAACAGCTTTTCTGCCAGCGCGGCGTGTTCGGTGATGGCTGCGTCGAGTAACCGCTCCATCTTAAAGACCACCCTTAGGTCGTCGAATTGTTGGAGCCACGGTTCCGCCATCTCTTTCCCATCCGGGTGTGGGATGTGTGCGTCCGTTGTGGTCCCTACTGTGGCCGTTAATTTAAGTTTAGCCTTTTGGCTGTTAGCCCGCTGTCTGTTGGAGGAATCTTCGTCCTCTTTACATATATAAATAAAATGTTTAGGTCCGTTTCTCCATTCTACAACTGTGGGAGGAGGACCGGCGTTAGAATTATGGTTCGACGGTGCTCTGCCGCGTTCTCTTATATTAGATGTGGTTAATGCGCGATTGCCGCGATAAATTAGTGCGCCGTTTTTAACAGCATCCGCGTACTTCGGAATTACAGCATGGCTTCGCTGTCCGTGTATGGCGGTCTCTGTTTCGGCATTTAGATTACGTTTAGTTTTTCGGCTGTTAGTCCGTTGTCTGTTAGAGGAATGTTCTTCCTCTTTACTTAAATACTTAGAATGTGTTGATCCGTTTCTCCTTTCTACAACTGTGGGAGGAGGACCGTCGTTAGAATTATGGTTCGGCGGCGCTCTGCCGTGCTCTCTTATATTAATTGTGTTTAGTACGCGATTACCGCTATAACTGAATGCGCTATTCTTGACAGCATCCGCGTACTTCGGAATTACAGCATGGCTCCGCTGTCCAAGTATTGCGGTTTCTGTTTCGGCATTTAGATTACGTTTAGACTTTTGGCTGTTAGCCCGCTGTCTGTTGGAGGAATCTTCGTCCTCTTTACATATATAAATAAAATGTTTAGGTCCGTTTCTCCATTCTACAACTGTGGGAGGAGGACCGGCGTTAGAATTATGGTTCGACGGCGCTCTGCCGCGTTCTCTTATATTAATGGTGTTTAATTCGCGATTACCGCGATAAATTAGTGCGCCGTTTTTAACAGCATCCGCGTACTTCGGAATTACAGCATGGCTTCGCCGTCCGAGTATGGCGGTCTGTGTTTCTGAATTTAGCTTACCGTTAGTGTATTGGTAGTGAGCCCGCTCACTGTTGGATGGATAGTCTTCCTCCGCGCATAATTCATTGTGTTTCTTAGATCCATTTCTCCTTTTTACAGCTGTGGGAGGAGAACTGGCGTTAGAATTATGGTTTGGCGGCGCTCTGCCGCGTTCTTTTATATCGCTTGTATTTAACTCGCGATTACCGCGGTGAATTAATTCGCCGTTTTTAACAGCATCCGCGTACGTCGGGATTACAGCTTGATTTCGCTGTCCGTGTATTGCGGTCTCTGTTTCGGCATTTAGGTTACTATTGGTTTGTCGGCATTCTGCCCGCTCACTGTGGGAGGAGTACTCTTCCTCTGCACATAAGGAATTAAGTTTGTTAGGTTCGCTTCCCCATTCTTCAACTGTATGAGGAGGCTCGGCGTTACAATTATGTTTTTCCGGCGTCGTGCCATGTTCGCAAGTGGATCTGGAGGTTAATTCGCGATTGTCGCGATAAAGTAATGCGCCATTGCTGATCTCCTCAGCGTATTGCTGAGTTACAGCCTGGCTTCGCTGTTCATGTGGTGTGATCGCGCGTGGTGCTTCCCCCCGTCTTTCTTGTCGCGGGGGGAATCTGCACGACCCTGGCGCGGCCTCCTGCGGGAGAGGCCTCTGCGACTGGATGGGTACATGCGTTACGTAAGGTAGCGAATAACCGCCCCGGTGTCCGCTGTATCACTAGAGGTGATATAGTACAGCACGGGAGCTGGAATTTATCTTTGCGTTAAGCTCAAGTCACCAGCAAACACGATGTCGTACAATGTATCACTGGAAGTGATGCAATGCAGCACAGGAACTGGGATTTAAGTTTGCGTCTCGCGAAAGCATCAAACAAACACGATGGCGTACAATGTATCACTGGCGGTGATACAATGCAGCACAGGAGCTGTAATTTGTGTTCGCGTTAATCAAAAGCTTCTAATGAACACGATAACAGTTAATGTATCACTGACGGTGATACAATGCAGCACAGGAGCTGGAATTTATGTTTGCGTCACGCAAAAGCATCAAACCAACACGATAACTGTTAAAGTATCACTGGACGTGATACAAAACAATACAATAAAGTTTTTTTTTTTTTGCGCCGTGGCGTACGAGAGGTCAGTAGATTTATCAGTCGAAGTCAAGCATAAAACTTAGAAAAAGGAGAAAAGGAAACTAGTTCTATTACTAGGGGGCGGGGCCTTGTCCAACCCCACGCCGCTAGCGGGTCAGAAGGCGCCGGGCCCAGTGTGCCCGCACGGCCTCGAAGAGATACGCGTTGCCCTCGTGCAGCGCCTGGGACATGCAGGACAGCAGCTCGTCGAAGGCGGTGCGCGTGGAGAACGGGAAGTGGGCCGCGCCGGCGACGGCGAGCAGCCACTGGAAGCTCTCCTTGTGGAGGCCGCCGGTCGACTCGAGCGACACCGGGGCAAACGTGGTGCCGGTTTCCGCGGCCCAGTCGCCCCACTTCCGCTTCTTCGCGCCGTGTGCCTGCTGAAGCGGGTTCTGCTGGGCGCTGCGGGCCCGGCCGGGGAACGTGATCACCACGTCCGTGGCGAAGGTTCCGCCCGCCGCGGCGATGCTCAGGTCCAGCCGCTCGCCGCTCGTGCTGCTCACGCGGGGCTCCGCGGCGACGGCGAACCCGAGTCTTTTCGCCCACGCCTCGATGGCCGCGAGGACGCGGTTGTGGCGCTGGATTCGCGGACCTCCGGGGATCGCCGGGCACACGTTTACATGCGCGTTGTTCGCGTCCGCTCCGCAGGCGCACTGCACCTCCGGACGGAGCACCCGTAGGAGGAGCCGCTGCCGGACGAGGGCCTCGAAGGGGTAGTCGGCGAGGTGCTGCGCCGGGTCGGCGAGCGCACGCGTGGCACCTGGCGCCGCGTTGGCCTTCACGATCTCGAGGGCAGGCTCCGGGAGGAGTGTTTTGAGGGCCTCGAGGTTGTGTTGGTCCAGCTGGTGCGTGTGTGCCTTTTGTGCGCCCTTCCGGCCTACGCTGTGTGCCGCGAAGTGTGAGATGGCCAGCTGCGACCGCAGCCCGCATCCACCCATGGCAAGGGGGAGCCTGGCCAGAAGGACGGCCGCGCCTTCGACCGGCGCGCCGCCCACAAGAACCGACAGCGTGTGGAGGACGCGGTCGTCGAACCATGCCGCGCTCTCGCGCAGCTCGTCGGCGCTGTGTGTCCGCAAGAGAAAAGTTAGACGCGGCAGCGCGGACGCCCGCAGGAGGTTCATGCGCGCGTGGCGTGGGAGCCCGTCCCCGCCAAGCGCGGCGAAGTACGCCTCGTACTGGCGGGTTTTCTCCCACACCCACTCGTCCACCGGCGCGCCGCTGCCGCGGAAGCCGGCGCCGAGGATGCGCACCACGCCGTCCGCCAGCGGCACCACCACCCCGGCGACCGACACCGGTTCTGGCGCGGCGCTTTTCGACAGGTGGTGGCTCTTCGCCGGGTTGATGTCGAAGCCGGTGGCCGCGAGCGCCGGACCCGCCTCGTTCAGGAACGCTTGGACCGCCGCCCGCGGACCGACAACGGTCAGGTCATCAAGGTACGCCGTTACTTTGGCGAGCGGGTGCGCCGCCATTATTGGCCGCAGTGTCTCGGCCACGGCGGTGGCGAAGAGGAGCGGGCTGAGCACCATGCCCTGGCGGACGCCGCGCGTCGACCAGAGCTGCTCCACCCGGCGGCCGTCTTCGTAGACGCCTAGGGCGCCCGGTTCCCCGAGGGAAAGGTCCACGACCCCGAACGTGTGGCGGAGGGCGTGGTGGCGGAACGCCGCCCTCAACACCCATGCTCGGGAGACGCGGTTGTACGCGTTGGTCGCGTCCAGCGCGACGAGCGTGTCGGCCGACTCGCTCGCGTACGTTGCCCGGATCTGGGCTACTGCCTCGGCGGCGTCGCCCCACACGCCGAATTGCCACCCCTGGAAGGTTTCGCGGAATGGTTTGTCCACCGCGTCCAGTGCAAGGTGCGAGGCGATTTTCAGCCACACCGACTCTGGCGTGATGGGTCGGACCTTCGGCGACCCCGGTTCTTTCAGGAACGGGTGGACGACGCACGCGCGGAGGCGGAACGCGAAGGACGCCGACACGTTCCCGGCGAGGATGTCCTGCATCAGTGCGGTCGTCTCCGCCAGGAGTGCCGTGTTTTCGACCACGGGTACGAGCAGTTCCCGGGTCCATCCGTCAAGCCCCGGTGCGGCGGCTCGGCCGAGCCGTTTCAGCACCACGTTCCGGACCTTCTCCGGTTTCAGTCCGTGAGGAAAAGGTGTCTGCGGTGGGCACGGGTACCCCGCAGGGTCTTCTTGCGGGTGGAGGGCGCGAAGCTGGTCCAGTGCTTCGCTGGCGCGTGCGCGTGGGAGCTGTGCCTGGAACAGCGTACGCGCCGCCTTTCCGATGGCTCCTAGCGAAAGTTGGTGGAGGATGCGGCGTGCGCGGCGTTCCTCGGCCGTGTGTTCGCCTCTGCTGGGGAGGTGTTCCTCCGTATTGGGTCGCCGTGTGGCGCCGGCGTGGCCCGTGTACGGCTCGTCTTCCTCTCCCACCGTGGGTGTCTCGCTTGGCTCCTCTTGATAGCTCTCGTGCTCCTGCCTTGCTGGTGCGTGCGGTTTGGCGAGCCGGGTGCGCACCAGCTCGGTTAGCGCCAGTTGGCGCTGGTAGCGTCCCGCGGTGTTTGCCGCGGTGTAGCCGAGGAGTGTGTGGCCGACCGCCTCCGCCCAGTGTCCCCATTCCTGCTTCCGGATTGTCCGGATCGTGGCGGGGAATTCCTGCACCCACTCGGCGTCGGTCTCCGTGGGTTTGGTGCGGTGACGTGTCGGTGGTGGCGGGGTTCCCGGTGGCGGGTGCGCCTCCGCGTCCTGCCGTGGTGTGTCCTGCTCTGTCCGGGTGCGCTTGTGGTTGCGGACCGCCCCGGTGACGAACTCGCCGCATTTCCGGCCGTGTGCTGGTCGCGCGTTTCCGGACGCGATGACGAACTCGCCGCATGCGAGGCATCGGTCTACCCCGGTAGCCTTCAGCGCGTCCACCCTCACCACCTCCCGTGTGTGGGTGGTGTTCAGGTGGCTGGTCTGCTGTTGCCGGCGGGCGCGCGACGTCCACGTGCGCGGGCAGACCGGGCACCGGATCGTCCCGGTCTGCTGTGCTGCCGTGTTCTCGCCGTGGTGAAATCGGCGTAGCGCCTCGTCAGGCGCTTGTGTTTCTTCCTCGGTGGACTGGTCGGGTTCTGTGTTCTCGCTCTCGGCCGTGTCGCTTTCTTCTTCCTCCCTGTCGATCTCGAGCGGTGGGATGCGTGGTTCGTCCCGTGGCTCGGTCGTCCGGGGCTCCGTCGCCGTGTCTTCCTCCGCTGGCTCCGCGGTGTCGGGGTGCATGCCGTAGACGGCGCGGCCCTCTGGGTCGAGTGGGATTAGCGGCGGTTGTGGCGGTACGGCTGTCTGCGGTGGCCTGTCTGAGCGGGTGTCTTCCGTCTCCTCGTTGTCTCCCTCGCCGGCCGGCGTGTGGGGAGCGCGTCGGAAGATCAGGGTGTCGATCGTGGCCGGGTCTGGTGGTGGCACGTCCGTGTCGTGGGTGGTGCCGTCGTAGCGGTGCCATTTCTCCGCCTTTTCTTCCCGGTTCAGGACGTATGCGACCACGTGTCTCGGTGTCGTGACGCAGATCGCCGCGTGGAGTTTGTAGGTGGTTGGACGGAAGGGTGCCGTTGGGAGCGCCACCTCCATCGGTAGTTCTGGCAGACCCTTGGTTTTCCGGGTCCCGGCTGTCGGCATGACGGTGATGGCGACGGCTTCGCCGAAGAAAATGTGCGACAGTGTGGAAAGGGTGGCGCCTTCGGTGCAGCATGTTGGGCAGCGGTGTGGCAAGGTGGTCGATAGGTGACCGAACACCTCGCTTATGGCGCTCGCCGTGTTGCCCGGGAGGTCGCCGGCCGACGCCTTGTATTTCATTGCGGCCGTCTGGGTTTCAGGCTGTCCCTCCGCGATTGTGCCGCACCTTGGGCAGTAGACGTCCCGTCGCGTTGTGTAGGCGAAGGCGCGTCCTATGGTGTCGTCCTGTGCCGCAAGTGTCTTCAGGGTCCATCCCGGTGAAGTGGGGAGCTGGATGTCAAGTGCTCGGATCACCTTCCGTGCGGCGTCGGCGGTGGATCCGCGGAAGGCACGGAGGAGAGTCTTGTCCATGTTGTGGGTCTCTGGCATCGTGCAGACGGCGGCGACGGCGGCCGCGATCGCGCATGATGGTCCGATTGTCGCCATGCCACCGTGGTATGGTGACATTCCGAGTCGTCGTGGCGCTGCTCCGGACCCTGGGTGGCGCTCGTGAATGTGTCCAGGACCGCTCTTTCGGTGTCGCTGGCGTACGTACACTGCACCGTTGTGGTCCACAGCTGTGCAGTAGTAGAAACTTCTGCGCACTGGATTCGCCCACTCGAAATGGCGCTTGAGAATGGCGGTGTGTCTCTCGAAAAGCTTTTCCGCCAGCGCGGCGTGCTCGGCGATGGCTGCGTCGAGTATCCGCTCCATCTTAAAGACCACCCTTAGGTCGTCGAATTGTTGGAGCCACGGTTCCGTCATCTCTTTCCCATCCGGGTGTGGGATGCGTGCGTCCGTTGTGGTCCCTGTTTCAGCATTTAATTTACTTTTAGGGGTTTGGCTGTTAGCCCGCTGTCTGTTGGAGGAATGTTCTTCCTCTTTATTTAAAAAATTAAAAGGGTTAGATCCATTTCTCCTTTCTACAAATGTGGGAGGAGGACCGGTGTTAGAATTATGGTTCGGCGGCGCTCTGCCGCGTTCTCTTATATTAGTTGTGTTTAATGCGCGATTACCGCGATAAATTAATGTGCCGTTTTTAACAGCATCCGCGTACGTCGGAATTCCAGCATGGCTTCGCTGTCCGAGTATTGCGGTCGCCGTTTCGGCGTTTAGGTTACGTTTGGACTTTTGGCTGTCAGCCCGCTGTCTGTTGGAGGAATATTCTTCCTCTTGACTTAAATAAATAGAATGTTTTGATCCGTTTCTCCTTTCTACAACTGTGGGAGGAGGGCCGGCGTTAGAATTATGGTTCGACGGCGCTCTGCCGCGTTCTCTTATAATAGGTGTGTTTAATTCGCGATTACCGCGATAAATTAATGCGCCGTTTCTAACAGCATCCGCGTACTTCGGAATTACAGCATGGCTTCGCTGTCCGTGTGTTGCGGTCTGTGTTTCGGCATTTAGTTTACGTTTAGACTTCTGGCTGTTAGCCCGTTGTCTGTTAGAGGAATGTTCTTCCTCTTTACTTAAATAATTAGAATGTTTAGATCCATTTCTCCTTTCTACAACTGTGGGAGGAGGACCGGCGTTAGAATTATGGTTCGGCGGCGCTCTGCCGCGTTCTCTTATGTTAGGTGTGTTTAATTCGCGATTACCGCGATTAATTGGTGCGCCGTTTCTAACAGCGTCCGCGTACTTCGGAATTACAGCATGGCTTCGCTGTCCGTGTGTTGCGGTCTGTGTTTCGGCATTTAGTTTACCGTTAGTGGTGTATTTGTATGCAGCCCGCTCACTGTTTGGGGTATAATCTTCCTCTGCATACAAATAATTAGTTTTCTTAGGCGCGATTCCCCGTTCTTCAACTGTATGGGGGGTATCGGCGTTAGAATTACGTTTTTGCGGCGTATTGCCGTGCGCGCTCGCATCTCTGGGGGTTAATTCGTGATCACCGCCCTGATTTAATGCGCGCTTTCTTACTATATCCGCGTACTTCGGAATTACAGCGTAGCTTTGCTGTCCGTGCGTTGCGGTCTCTGTTTCTGTGTTTATATTAGAGTTAGTGTGTTGGTCTGTCGCCCGTTCACTGTTGGAGGAGTTGTGTTCCTCATCTGATAAATAATTAAGTATTTTAGCCCCGTTTCCCCCTACTTCAACTGTATGGGGAGGATCGGCGTTACAATTACGTTTTTCCGGCGTATTGCCGTGTTCGCTAGCCGATCTGGGTGTTAATTTCGCGATTATCACTGAAAAATACGTCGCCAATGCTGATTTTGTCACCGACTTGTGAATTTCAGCATGGCTTCGCTCCTCGTGTGTTGTGGG
>RAIA01000051.1:0-58702 GCA_003664395.1 Leishmania lainsoni | reverse complement strand
ATTTGACCTCCCCCACGCCGCTAGCGGGTCAGAAGGCGCCGGGCCCAGTGTGCCCGCACGGCCTCGAAGAGATACGCGTTGCCCTCGTGCAGCGCCTGGGACATGCAGGACAGCAGCTCGTCGAAGGCGGTGCGCGTGGAGAACGGGAAGTGGGCCGCGCCGGCGACGGCGAGCAGCCACTGGAAGCTCTCCTTGTGGAGGCCGCCGGTCGACTCAGCGACACCGGGCAAACGTGGTGCCGGTTTCCGCGGCCCAGTCGCCCCACTTCCGCTTCTTCGCGCGCCGTGTGCCTGCTGAAGCGGGTTCTGCTGGGGCGCTGCGGGCCCGGCCGGGGAAAGTGATCACCACGTCCGTGGCGAAGGTCCCGCCCGCCGCGGCGATGCTCAGGTCCAGCCGCTCGCCGCTCGTGCTGCTCACGCGGGGCTCCGCGGCGACGGCGAAACGAGTCTTTTCGCCCACGCCTCGATGGCCGCGAGGACGCGGTTGTGGCGCTGGATCCGCGGACCTCCGGGGATCGCCGGGCACACGTTTACGTGCGCGTTGTTCGCGTCCGCTCCGCAGGCGCACCGCACCTCCGGACGGAGCACCCGTAGGAGGAGCCGCTGCCGGACGAGGACCTCGAAGGGGTAGTCGGCGAGGTGCTGCGCCGGGTCGGCGAGCGCACGCGTGGCACCTGGCGCCGCGTTGGCCTTCACGATCTCGAGGGCAGGCTCCGGGAGGAGTGTTTTGAGGGCCTCGAGGTTGTGTTGGTCCAGCTGGTGCGTATGTGTGCCTTTTTGTGCGCCCTTCCGGCCTACGCTGTGTGCCGCGAAGTGTGAGATGGCCAGCTGCGACCGCAGCCCGCATCCACCCATGGCAAGGGGGAGCCTGGCCAGAAAGGACGGCCCGCGCCTTCGACCGGCGCGCCGCCCACAAGAACCGACAGCGTGTGGAGGACGCGGTCGTCGAACCATGCCGCGCTCTCGCGCAGCTCGTCGGCGCTGTGTGTCCGCAAGAGAAAAGTTAGACGCGGCAGCGCGGACGCCCGCAGGAGGTTCATGCGCGCGTGGCGTGGGAGCCCGTCTCCGCCAAGCGCGGCGAAGTACGCCTCGTACTGGCGGGTTTTCTCCCGCACCCACTCGTCCACCGGTGCGCCGCTGCCGCGGAAGCCGGCGCCGAGGATGCGCACCACGCCGTCCGCCAGCGGCACCACCACCCCGGCGACCGACACCGGTTCGGGCGCGGCGCTTTTCGACAGGTGGTGGCTCTTCGCCGGATTGATGTCGAAGCCGGTGGCCGCGAGCGCCGGACCCGCCTCGTCCAGGAACGCTTGGACCGCCGCCCGCGGACCGACAACGGTCAGGTCGTCGAGGTACGCCGTCACTTTGGCGAGCGGGTGCGCCGCCATTATTGGCCGCAGTGTCTCGGCCACGGCGGTGGCGAAGAGGAGCGGGCTGAGCACCATGCCCTGGCGGACGCCGCGCGTCGACCAGAGCTGCTCCACCCGGCGGCCGTCTTCGTAGACGCCTAGGGCGCCCGGTTCCCCGAGGGAAAGGTCCACGACCCCGAACGTGTGGCGGAGGGCGTGGTGGCGGAACGCCGCCTCATCACCCATGCTCGGGAGACGCGGTTGTACGCGTTGGTCGCGTCCAGCGCGACGAGCGTGTCGGCCGACTCGCTCGCGTACGTTGCCCGGATCTGGGCTACTGCCTCGGCGGCGTCGCCCCACACGCCGAATTGCCACCCTGGAAGGTTTCGCGGAATGGTTTGTCCACCGCGTCCAGTGCAAGGTGCGAGGCGATTTTCAGCCACACCGACTCCGGCGTGATGGGTCGGACCTTCGGCGACCCCGGTTCTTTCAGGAACGGGTGGACGACGCACGCGCGGAGGCGGAACGCGAAGGACGCCGACACGTTCCCGGCGAGGATGTCCTGCATCAGTGCGGTCGTCTCCGCCAGGAGTGCCGTGTTTTCGACCACGGGTACGAGCAGTTCCCGGGTCCATCCGTCAAGCCCCGGTGCGGCGGCTCGGCCGAGCCGTTTCAGCACCACGTTCCGGACCTTCTCCGGTTTCAGGCCGTGAGGAAAGGTGTCTGCGGTGGGCACGGGTACCCCGCAGGATCTTCTTGCGGGTGGAGCGCGCGAAGCTGGTCCAGTGCCTCGCTGGCGCGTGCGCGTGGGAGCTGTGCCTGGAACAGCGTACGCGCCGCCTTTCCGATGGCTCCTAGCGAAAGTTGGTGGAGGATGCGGCGTGCGCGGCGTTCCTCGTCCGTGTGTTCGCCTCTGCTGGGGAGGTGTTCCTCCGTATTGGGTCGCCGTGTGGCGCCGGCGTGGCCCGTGTACGGCTCGTCTTCCTCTCCACCGTGGGTGTCCGCTTGGCTCCTCTTGGTGGCTCTGGTGCTCCTGCCTTGCTGGTGCGCGCGGTTTGGCGAGCCGGGTGCGCACCAGCTCGGTAAGCGCCAGTTGGCGCTGGTAGCGTCCCGCGGTGTTTGCCGCGGTGTAGCCGAGGAGTGTGTGGCCGACCGCCTCCGCCCAGTGTCCCCATTCCTGCTTCCGGATTGTCCGGATCGTGGCGGGGAATTCTTGCACCCACTCGGCGTCGGCCTCCGTGGGTTTGGTGCGGTGACGTGTCGGTGGTGGCGGTGTTCCCGGTGGCGGGTGCGCCTCCGCGTCCTGCCGTGGTGTGTCCTGCTCTGTCCGGGTGCGCTTGTGGTTGCGGACCGCCCTGGTGACGAACTCGCCGCATTTCCGGCCGTGTGCTCGTCGCGCGTTTCCGGACGCGATGACGAACTCGCTGCATGCGAGGCATCGGTCCACCCCGGTGGCTTTCAGCGCGTCCACCTTCACCACCTCGCGGGTGTGGGTGGTGTTCAAGTGGCTGGTCTGCTGTTGCCGGCGGGCGCGCGACGTCCACGTGCGCGGGCAGACCGGGCACCGGATCGTCCCGGTCTGCTGTGCTGCCGTGTTCTCGCCGTGGTGAAATCGGCGTTGCGCCTCGTCAGGTGCTTGTGTTTCTTCCTCGGTGGACTGGTCGGGTTCTGTGTTCTCGCTCTCGGCCGTGTCGCTTTCTTCTTCCTCCCTGTCGATCTCGAGTGGTGGGATGCGTGGTTCGTCCCGTGGCTCGGTCGTCCGGGGCTCCGTCGCCGTGTCTTCCTCCGCTGGCTCCGCGGTGTCGGGGTGCATGCCGTAGACGGCGCGGCCCTCCGGGTCGAGTGGGATTAGCGGCGGTGGTGGCGGTGCGGCTGTTAGCGGTGGCCTGTCTGGGCGGGTGTCTTCCGTCTCCTCGTTGTCTCCCTCGCCGGCCGGCGTGTGGGGAGCGCGTCGGAAGATCAGGGTGTCGATCGTGGCCGGGTCTGGTGGTGGCACGTCCGTGTCGTGGGTGGTGCCGTCGTAGCGGTGCCATTTCTCCGCCGCCTTTTCTTCCCGGCTCAGGACGTATGCGACCACGTGTCTCGGCGTCGTGACGCAGATCGCCGCGTGGAGTTTGTAGGTGGTTGGACGGAAGGGTGCCGTTGGGAGCGCCACCTCCATCGGCAATTCTGGCAGACCCTTGGTTTTCCGGGTCCCGGCTGTCGGCATGACGGTGATGGCGACGGCCTCGCCGAAGAAAATGTGCGACAGTGTGGAAAGGGTGGCGCCTGCGGTGCAGCATGTTGGGCAGCGGTGTGGCAAGGTGGTCGATATGTGACCGAATACCTCGCTTATGGCGCTCGCCGTGGTGCCCGGGAGGTCGCCGGCCGACGCCTTGTATTTCATTACGGCTGTCTGGGTTTCAGGCTGTCCCTCCACGATTGTGCCGCACTGAGAACAGTGGGTGTCCCGTCGCCTTGTGCAGGTGAAGGCGCGTCCTATGGCGCCGTCCTGTGCCGCAAGCGTTTCCATGGTCCATCCCGGTGAAGTGGGGAGCTGGAGGCCGAGTGCTCGGAGCACCTCCCGTGCGGCGTCGGCGGTGGATCCGCGGAAGGCACGGAGGAGAGTCGCGTCCATGTTTTGGGTCTCTGGCATCGTGCAGACGGCGGCGACGGCGGCCGCGATCGCACATGATGGTCCCATTGTCGCCATGCCACCGTGGTATGGTGACATTCCGAGTCGTCGTGGCGCTGCTCCGGACCCTGGGTGGCGCTCGTGAATGTGGTCCAGGACCGCTCTTTCGGTGTCGCTGGCGTACGTACATTCTGCGCCGTTATGGTCCACGGCTGTGCAGTAGTAGAAACTTCTGCGCACTGGATTCGCCCACTCGAAATGGCGCTTGAGAATGGCGGTGTGTCTCTCGAAAAGCTTTTCCGCCAGCGCGGCGTGCTCGGCGATGGCTGCGTCGAGTATCCGCTCCATCTTAAAGACCACCCTTAGGTCGTCGAATTGTTGGAGCCACGGTTCCGTCATCTCTTTCCCATCCGGGTGTGGGATGCGTGCGTCCGTTGTGGTCCCTGTTTCAGCATTTAATTTACTTTTAAAGGTTTGGCTGTTAGCCCGCTGTCTGTTGGAGGAATGTTCTTCCTCTTTATTTAAAAATTTAAAAGGGTTAGATCCTTTTCTCCATTCTACAACTGTGGGAGGAGGACCGGCGTTAGAATTGTGATACTCCGGCGCTCTGCCGCGTTCTCTTATATTAGTTGTGTTTAATGCGCGATTACCGCGATAATTTAATGCGCCGTTTCTAACAGCATCCGCGTACTTCGGAATTACAGCATGGCTTCGCTGTCCGAGTATTGCGGTCTCTGTTTCGGCATTTAGATTACGTTTAGTTTTGGCTGTTAGTCCGTTGTCTGTTAGAGGAGTGTTCTTCCTCTTTACTTAAATAAATAAAATGTTTAGGTCCGTTTCTCCATTCTGCAACTGTGGGAGGAGGACCGGCGTTAGAATTATGATACTCCGGCGCTCTGCCGCGTTCTCTTATGTTAGGTGTGTTTAATTCGCGATTACCGCGATAATTTAATGCGCCGTTTCTAACAGCATCCGCGTACTTCGGAATTACAGCATGGCTTCGCTGTCCGAGTATTGCGGTCTGTGTTTCGGCATTTAGTTTACGTTTAGACTTTTGGCTGTTAGCCCGTTGTCTGTTAGAGGAATGTTCTTCCTCTTTACTTAAATACTTAGAATGTGTTGATCCGTTTCTCCTTTCTGCAACTGTGGGAGGAGGACCGGCGTTAGAATTATGGTTCGGCGGCGCTCTGCCGCGTTCTCTTATGTTAATTGCGTTTAATTCGCGATTACCGCGATAATTTAATGCGCCGTTTCTAACAGCGTCCGCGTACTTCGGAATTACAGCATGGCTTCGCTGTCCGTGTGTTGCGGTCTGTGTTTCGGCGTTTGGTTTACCGTTAGTGGTGTATTTGTATGCAGCCCGCTCACTGTTTGAGGTATAATCTTCCTCTGCATACAAATAATTAGTTTTCTTAGGCGCGATTCCCCGTTCTTCAACTGTATGGGGGGTATCGGCGTTAGAATTACGTTTTTGCGGCGTATTGCCGTGCGCGCTCGCATCTCTGGGGGTTAATTCGTGATCACCGCCCTGATTTAATGCGCCCTTTCGTACTATATCCGCGTACTTCGGAATTACAGCGTGGCTTTGCTGTCCGTGCGTTGCGGTCTCTGTTTCTGTGTTTATATTAGAGTTAGTGTGTTGGCCTGTCGCCCGTTCACTGTTGGAGGAGTTGTGTTCCTCATCTGATAAAGAATTAAGTATTTTAGCACCGTTTCCCCCTACTTCAACTGTATCAGGAGGATCGGCGTTAATAATACGTTTTTGCGGCGTATTGCCGTGTTCGCTAGCCGATCTGGGTGTTAATTCGCGATTATCACTGAAAAATACGTCGCCAATGCTGATTTTGTCACCGGACTTGTGAATTTCAGCATGGCTTCGCTCCTCTTGTGTTGTGGGCGCGCGGGTCGCTTCCCCCCGCCTTTCTTGGCGGGGGGGCGAGTCCGCGCGACCCTGGGGCGGCCTCTTGCCGGGGAGGCCTCTGCGACTGGATGGGTACATGCAGCCGCAAAAAAAAGCGTAGATGCGCAGTGGCGTTCCAAAATGTTGCCGTGAGCGGGTCGCGGAAGTCTTTCATGCAATGGAGCACAGAAACTGATACTTATATAGCGTTAGTTGGAAGCCCCAGGGGTGCCCAGGTCGGTGTGAGGGGGGTGCCCTTTTTGGCCGTTCCGAACCCCGTGTCATGGGGCGGTCCGGTCCGGTCCGGGGCGCCCCCATCCTCCTCGCCTCCTCCTCCTCCCCCCTCCCCCAAGGACGCCACCACCCCCCCCCCCCTACCCCTACCCCACCAAAAAAAAAGAAGAAACACACACCAAACGACAAAAAAAAAAGAAACAGCGCCATCGCGCTCCCAAAATGTTGCCGGAAGACGGGTCCCGGAAGTTTCGCATACCAATAAAGTACAGAAACTGATACTTATATAGCGTTAGTTGGAAGCCCCAGGGGTGCCCAGGTCGGTGTGAGGGGGGTGCCCTTTTTGGCCGTTCCGAACCCCGTGTCATGGGGCGGTCCGGTCCGGTCCGGGGCGCCCCCATCCTCCTCGCCTCCTCCTCCTCCCCCCCTCCCCCAAGGACGCCACCACCCCCCCCCCCTACCCCCTACCCCACCAAAAAAAAAGAAGAAACACACACCAAACGACAAAAAAAAAAGAAACAGCGCCATCGCGCTCCCAAAATGTTGCCGGAAGACGGGTCCCGGAAGTTTCGCATACCAATAAAGTACAGAAACTGATACTTATATAGCGTTAGTTGGAAGCCCCAGGGGTGCCCAGGTCGGTGTGAGGGGGGTGCCCTTTTTGGCCGTTCCGAACCCCGTGTCATGGGGCGGTCCGGTCCGGTCCGGGGCGCCCCCATCCTCCTCGCCTCCTCCTCCTCCCCCCTCCCCAAGGACGCCACCACCCCCCCCCCCTACCCCCTACCCCACCAAAAAAAAAGAAGAAACACACACCAAACGACAAAAAAAAAAGAAACAGCGCCATCGCGCTCCCAAAATGTTGCCGGAAGACGGGTCCCGGAAGTTTCGCATACCAATAAAGTACAGAAACTGATACTTATATAGCGTTAGTTGGAAGCCCCAGGGGTGCCCAGGTCGGTGTGAGGGGGGTGCCCTTTTTGGCCGTTCCGAACCCCGTGTCATGGGGCGGTCCGGTCCGGTCCGGGGCGCCCCATCCTCCTCGCCTCCTCCTCCTCCCCCCTCCCCCAAGGACGCCACCACCCCCCCCCCCTACCCCCTACCCCACCAAAAAAAAAGAAGAAACACACACCAAACGACAAAAAAAAAAAGAAACAGCGCCATCGCGCTCCCAAAATGTTGCCGGAAGACGGGTCCCGGAAGTTTCGCATACCAATAAAGTACAGAAACTGATACTTATATAGCGTTAGTTGGAAGCCCCAGGGGTGCCCAGGTCGGTGTGAGGGGGGTGCCCTTTTTGGCCGTTCCGAACCCCGTGTCATGGGGCGGTCCGGTCCGGTCCGGGGCGCCCCCATCCTCCTCGCCTCCTCCTCCTCCCCCCTCCCCAAGGACGCCACCACCCCCCCCCCCTACCCCCTACCCCACCAAAAAAAAAGAAGAAACACACACCAAACGACAAAAAAAAAAGAAACAGCGCCATCGCGCTCCCAAAATGTTGCCGGAAGACGGGTCCCGGAAGTTTCGCATACCAATAAAGTACAGAAACTGATACTTATATAGCGTTAGTTGGAAGCCCCAGGGGTGCCCAGGTCGGTGTGAGGGGGGTGCCCTTTTTGGCCGTTCCGAACCCGTGTCATGGGGCGGTCCGGTCCGGTCCGGGGCGCCCCCATCCTCCTCGCCTCCTCCTCCTCCCCCCTCCCCAAGGACGCCACCACCCCCCCCCCCTACCCCTACCCCACCAAAAAAAAAGAAGAAACACACACCAAACGACAAAAAAAAAGAAACAGCGCCATCGCGCTCCCAAAATGTTGCCGGAAGACGGGTCCCGGAAGTTTCGCATACCAATAAAGTACAGAAACTGATACTTATATAGCGTTAGTTGGAAGCCCCAGGGGTGCCCAGGTCGGTGTGAGGGGGGTGCCCTTTTTGGCCGTTCCGAACCCCGTGTCATGGGGCGGTCCGGTCCGGTCCGGGGCGCCCCCATCCTCCTCGCCTCCTCCTCCTCCCCCCTCCCCCAAGGACGCCACCACCCCCCCCCCCTACCCCCTACCCCACCAAAAAAAAAGAAGAAACACACACCAAACGACAAAAAAAAAAGAAACAGCGCCATCGCGCTCCCAAAATGTTGCCGGAAGACGGGTCCCGGAAGTTTCGCATACCAATAAAGTACAGAAACTGATACTTATATAGCGTTAGTTGGAAGCCCCAGGGGTGCCCAGGTCGGTGTGAGGGGGGTGCCCTTTTTGGCCGTTCCGAACCCCGTGTCATGGGGCGGTCCGGTCCGGTCCGGGGCGCCCCCATCCTCCTCGCCTCCTCCTCCTCCCCCTCCCCAAGGACGCCACCACCCCCCCCCCCTACCCCCTACCCCACCAAAAAAAAAGAAGAAACACACACCAAACGACAAAAAAAAAGAAACAGCGCCATCGCGCTCCCAAAATGTTGCCGGAAGACGGGTCCCGGAAGTTTCGCATACCAATAAAGTACAGAAACTGATACTTATATAGCGTTAGTTGGAAGCCCCAGGGGTGCCCAGGTCGGTGTGAGGGGGGTGCCCTTTTTGGCCGTTCCGAACCCCGTGTCATGGGGCGGTCCGGTCCGGTCCGGGGCGCCCCCATCCTCCTCGCCTCCTCCTCCTCCCCCCTCCCCCAAGGACGCCACCACCCCCCCCCCCTACCCCTACCCCACCAAAAAAAAAGAAGAAACACACACCAAACGACAAAAAAAAAAGAAACAGCGCCATCGCGCTCCCAAAATGTTGCCGGAAGACGGGTCCCGGAAGTTTCGCATACCAATAAAGTACAGAAACTGATACTTATATAGCGTTAGTTGGAAGCCCCAGGGGTGCCCAGGTCGGTGTGAGGGGGGTGCCCTTTTTGGCCGTTCCGAACCCCGTGTCATGGGGCGGTCCGGTCCGGTCCGGGGCGCCCCCATCCTCCTCGCCTCCTCCTCCTCCCCCCTCCCCCAAGGACGCCACCACCCCCCCCCTACCCCCTACCCCACCAAAAAAAAGAAGAAACACACACCAAACGACAAAAAAAAAAGAAACAGCGCCATCGCGCTCCCAAAATGTTGCCGGAAGACGGGTCCCGGAAGTTTCGCATACCAATAAAGTACAGAAACTGATACTTATATAGCGTTAGTTGGAAGCCCCAGGGGTGCCCAGGTCGGTGTGAGGGGGGTGCCCTTTTTGGCCGTTCCGAACCCCGTGTCATGGGGCGGTCCGGTCCGGTCCGGGGCGCCCCCATCCTCCTCGCCTCCTCCTCCTCCCCCCTCCCCCAAGGACGCCACCACCCCCCCCCCCTACCCCTACCCCACCAAAAAAAAAGAAGAAACACACACCAAACGACAAAAAAAAAAGAAACAGCGCCATCGCGCTCCCAAAATGTTGCCGGAAGACGGGTCCCGGAAGTTTCGCATACCAATAAAGTACAGAAACTGATACTTATATTTTTTTTTTTTTTTTTTTTTTTTTTTTTTTTTTTTGGCGCAGTGGCGTACGAGAGGTCAGTAGATTTATCAGTCGAAGTCAATCATAAAACTTAGAAAAAGGAGAAAAGGAAACTACTTCTATTACTAGGGGGGTGATTTGACCTCCCCACGCCGCTAGCGGGTCAGAAGGCGCCGGGCCCAGTGTGCCCGCACGGCCTCGAAGAGATACGCGTTGCCCTCGTGCAGCGCCTGGGACATGCAGGACAGCAGCTCGTCGAAGGCGGTGCGCGTGGAGAACGGGAAGTGGGCCGCGCCGGCGACGGCGAGCAGCCACTGGAAGCTCTCCTTGTGGAGGCCGCCGGTCGACTCCAGCGACACCGGGGCAAACGTGGTGCCGGTTTCCGCGGCCCAGTCGCCCCACTTCCGCTTCTTCGCGCCGTGTGCCTGCTGAAGCGGGTTCTGCTGGGCGCTGCGGGCCCGGCCGGGGAACGTGATCACCACGTCCGTGGCGAAGGTTCCGCCCGCCGCGGCGATGCTCAGGTCCAGCCGCTCGCCGCTCGTGCTGCTCACGCGGGGCTCCGCGGCGACGGCGAACCCGAGTCTTTTCGCCCACGCCTCGATGGCCGCGAGGACGCGGTTGTGGCGCTGGATCCGCGGACCTCCGGGGATCGCCGGGCACACGTTTACGTGCGCGTTGTTCGCGTCCGCTCCGCAGGCGCACCGCACCTCCGGACGGAGCACCCGTAGGAGGAGCCGCTGCCGGACGAGGACCTCGAAGGGGTAGTCGGCGAGGTGCTGCGCCGGGTCGGCGAGCGCACGCGTGGCACCTGGCGCCGCGTTGGCCTTCACGATCTCGAGGGCAGGCTCCGGGAGGAGTGTTTTGAGGGCCTCGAGGTTGTGTTGGTCCAGCTGGTGCGTGTGTGCCTTTTGTGCGCCCTTCCGGCCTACGCTGTGTGCCGCGAAGTGTGAGATGGCCAGCTGCGACCGCAGCCCGCATCCACCCATGGCAAGGGGGAGCCTGGCCAGAAGGACGGCCGCGCCTTCGACCGGCGCGCCGCCCACAAGAACCGACAGCGTGTGGAGGACGCGGTCGTCGAACCATGCCGCGCTCTCGCGCAGCTCGTCGGCGCTGTGTGTCCGCAAGAGAAAAGTTAGACGCGGCAGCGCGGACGCCCGCAGGAGGTTCATGCGCGCGTGGCGTGGGAGCCCGTCTCCGCCAAGCGCGGCGAAGTACGCCTCGTACTGGCGGGTTTTCTCCCGCACCCACTCGTCCACCGGTGCGCCGCTGCCGCGGAAGCCGGCGCCGAGGATGCGCACCACGCCGTCCGCCAGCGGCACCACCACCCCGGCGACCGACACTGGTTCGGGCGCGGCGCTTTTCGACAGGTGGTGGCTCTTCGCCGGGTTGATGTCGAAGCCGGTGGCCGCGAGCGCCGGACCCGCCTCGTCCAGGAACGCTTGGACCGCCGCCGCGGACCGACAACGGTCAGATCGTCAAGGTACGCCGTCACTTTGGCGAGCGGGTGCGCCGCCATTATTGGCCGCAGTGTCTCGGCCACGGCGGTGGCGAAGAGGAGCGGGCTGAGCACCATGCCCTGGCGGACGCCGCGCGTCGACCAGAGCTGCTCCACCCGGCGGCCGTCTTCGTAGACGCCTAGGGCGCCCGGCTCCCCGAGGGAAAGGTCCACGACCCCGAACGTGTGGCGGAGGGCGTGGTGGCGGAACGCCGCCCTCAACACCCATGCTCGGGAGACGCGGTTGTACGCGTTGGTCGCGTCCAGCGCGACGAGCGTGTCGGCCGACTCGCTCGCGTACGTTGCCCGAATCTGGGCTACTGCCTCGGCGGCGTCGCCCCACACGCCGAATTGCCATCCCTGGAAGGTTTCGCGGAATGGTTTCTCCACCGCGTCCAGTGCAAGGTGCGAGGCGATTTTCAGCCACACCGACTCCGGCGTGATGGGTCGGACCTTCGGCGACCCCGGTTCTTTCAGGAACGGGTGGACGACGCACGCGCGGAGGCGGAACGCGAAGGACGCCGACACGTTCCCGGCGAGGATGTCCTGCATCAGCGCGGTCGTCTCCGCCAGGAGTGCCGTGTTTTCGACCACGGGTACGAGCAGTTCCCGGGTCCATCCGTCAAGCCCCGGTGCGGCGGCTCGGCCGAGCCGTTTCAGCACCACGTTCCGGACCTTCTCCGGTTTCAGGCCGTGAGGGAAAGGTGTCTGCGGTGGGCACGGGTACCCCGCAGGATCTTCTTGCGGGTGGAGCGCGCGAAGCTGGTCCAGTGCCTCGCTGGCGCGTGCGCGTGGGAGCTGTGCCTGGAACAGCGTACGCGCCGCCTTTCCGATGGCTCCTAGCGAAAGTTGGTGGAGGATGCGGCGTGCGCGGCGTTCCTCGTCCGTGTGTTCGCCTCTGCTGGGGAGGTGTTCCTCCGTATTGGGTCGCCGTGTGGCGCCGGCGTGGCCCGTGTACGGCTCGTCTTCCTCTCCCGTCGTGGGTGTCTCGCTTGGCTCCTCTTGATGGCTCTGGTGCTCCTGCCTTGCTGGTGCGCGCGGTTTGGCGAGCCGGGTGCGCACCAGCTCGGTAAGCGCCAGTTGGCGCTGGTAGCGTCCCGCGGTGTTTGCCGCGGTGTAGCCGAGGAGTGTGTGGCCGACCGCCTCCGCCCAGTGTCCCCATTCCTGCTTCCGGATTGTCCGGATCGTGGCGGGGAATTCTTGCACCCACTCGGCGTCGGCCTCCGTGGGTTTGGTGCGGTGACGTGTCGGTGGTGGCGGTGTTCCCGGTGGCGGGTGCGCCTCCGCGTCCTGCCGTGGTGTGTCCTGCTCTGTCCGGGTGCGCTTGTGGTTGCGGACCGCCCTGGTGACGAACTCGCCGCATTTCCGGCCGTGTGCTCGTCGCGCGTTTCCGGACGCGATGACGAACTCGCTGCATGCGAGGCATCGGTCCACCCCGGTGGCTTTCAGCGCGTCCACCTTCACCACCTCGCGGGTGTGGGTGGTGTTCAAGTGGCTGGTCTGCTGTTGCCGGCGGGCGCGCGACGTCCACGTGCGCGGGCAGACCGGGCACCGGATCGTCCCGGTCTGCTGTGCTGCCGTGTTCTCGCCGTGGTGAAATCGGCGTTGCGCCTCGTCAGGTGCTTGTGTTTCTTCCTCGGTGGACTGGTCGGGTTCTGTGTTCTCGCTCTCGGCCGTGTCGCTTTCTTCTTCCTCCCTGTCGATCTCGAGTGGTGGGATGCGTGGTTCGTCCCGTGGCTCGGTCGTCCGGGGCTCCGTCGCCGTGTCTTCCTCCGCTGGCTCCGCGGTGTCGGGGTGCATGCCGTAGACGGCGCGGCCCTCCGGGTCGAGTGGGATTAGCGGCGGTGGTGGCGGTGCGGCTGTTAGCGGTGGCCTGTCTGGGCGGGTGTCTTCCGTCTCCTCGTTGTCTCCCTCGCCGGCCGGCGTGTGGGGAGCGCGTCGGAAGATCAGGGTGTCGATCGTGGCCGGGTCTGGTGGTGGCACGTCCGTGTCGTGGGTGGTGCCGTCGTAGCGGTGCCATTTCTCCGCCGCCTTTTCTTCCCGGCTCAGGACGTATGCGACCACGTGTCTCGGCGTCGTGACGCAGATCGCCGCGTGGAGTTTGTAGGTGGTTGGACGGAAGGGTGCCGTTGGGAGCGCCACCTCCATCGGCAATTCTGGCAGACCCTTGGTTTTCCGGGTCCCGGCTGTCGGCATGACGGTGATGGCGACGGCTTCGCCGAAGAAAATGTGCGACAGTGTGGAAAGGGTGGCGCCTGCGGTGCAGCATGTTGGGCAGCGGTGTGGCAAGGTGGTCGATATGTGACCGAATACCTCGCTTATGGCGCTCGCCGTGGTGCCCGGGAGGTCGCCGGCCGACGCCTTGTATTTCATTACGGCTGTCTGGGTTTCAGGCTGTCCCTCCACGATTGTGCCGCACTGAGAACAGTGGGTGTCCCGTCGCCTTGTGCAGGTGAAGGCGCGTCCTATGGCGCCGTCCTGTGCCGCAAGCGTTTCCAGGGTCCATCCCGGTGAAGTGGGGAGCTGGAGGCCGAGTGCTCGGAGCACCTCCCGTGCGGCGTCGGCGGTGGATCCGCGGAAGGCACGGAGGAGAGTCGCGTCCATGTTTTGGGTCTCTGGCATCGTGCAGACGGCGGCGACGGCGGCCGCGATCGCACATGATGGTCCCATTGTCGCCATGCCACCGTGGTATGGTGACATTCCGAGTCGTCGTGGCGCTGCTCCGGACCCTGGGTGGCGCTCGTGAATGTGGTCCAGGACCGCTCTTTCGGTGTCGCTGGCGTACGTACATTCTGCGCCGTTATGGTCCACGGCTGTGCAGTAGTAGAAACTTCTGCGCACTGGATTCGCCCACTCGAAATGGCGCTTGAGAATGGCGGTGTGTCTCTCGAAAAGCTTTTCCGCCAGCGCGGCGTGCTCGGCGATGGCTGCGTCGAGTATCCGCTCCATCTTAAAGACCACCCTTAGGTCGTCGAATTGTTGGAGCCACGGTTCCGTCATCTCTTTCCCATCCGGGTGTGGGATGCGTGCGTCCGTTGTGGTCCCTGTTTCAGCATTTAATTTACTTTTAAAGGTTTGGCTGTTAGCCCGCTGTCTGTTGGAGGAATGTTCTTCCTCTTTATTTAAAAATTTAAAAGGTTAGATCCATTTCTCCTTCTACAACTGTGGGAGGAGGACCGGCGTTAGAATTATGATACTCCGGCGCTCTGCCGCGTTCTCTTATGTTAGTTGTGTTTAATTCGCGATTACCGCGATAATTTAATGCGCCGTTTTTCACAGCCTCCGCGTACTTCGGAATTACAGCATGGCTTCGCTGTCCGAGTATTGCGGTCTCTGTTTCGGCATTTAGTTTACGTTTAGACTTTTGGCTGTTAGTCCGTTGTCTGTTAGAGGAATGTTCTTCCTCTTTACTTAAATAATTAAATGTTTGATCCGTTTCTCCTTTCTACAACTGTGGGAGGAGGACCGGCGTTAGAATTATGATACTCCGGCGCTCTGCCGCGTTCTCTTATGTTAGGTGTGTTTAATTCGCGATTACCGCGATAAATTAATGCGCCGTTTCTAACAGCATCCGCGTACTTCGGAATTACAGCATGGCTTCGCTGTCCGTGTGTTGCGGTCTGTGTTTCGGCATTTAGTTTACGTTTAGACTTTTGGCTGTTAGCCCGTTGTCTGTTAGAGGAATGTTCTTCCTCTTTACTTAAATACTTAGAATGTGTTGATCCGTTTCTCCTTTCTACAACTGTGGGAGGAGGACCGGCGTTAGAATTATGGTTCGGCGGCGCTCTGCCGCGTTCTCTTATGTTAATTGCGTTTAATTCGCGATTACCGCGATAATTTAATGCGCCGTTTCTAACAGCGTCCGCGTACTTCGGAATTACAGCATGGCTTCGCTGTCCGTGTGTTGCGGTCTGTGTTTCGGCGTTTGGTTTACCGTTAGTGGTGTATTTGTATGCAGCCCGCTCACTGTTTGAGGTATAATCTTCCTCTGCATACAAATAATTAGTTTTCTTAGGCGCGATTCCCCGTTCTTCAACTGTATGGGGGGTATCGGCGTTAGAATTACGTTTTTCGGCGTATTGCCGTGCGCGCTCGCCTCTCTGGGGGTTAATTCGTGATCACCGCCCTGATTTAATGCGCGCTTTCTTACTATATCCGCGTACTTCGGAATTACAGCGTGGCTTTGCTGTCCGTGCGTTGCGGTCTCTGTTTCTGTGTTTATATTAGAGTTAGTGTGTTGGTCTGTCGCCCGTTCACTGTTGGAGGAGTTGTGTTCCTCATCTGATAAATAATTAAGTATTTTAGCACCGTTTCCCCCTACTTCAACTGTATGAGGAGGATCGGCGTTAATATTACGTTTTTGCGGCGTATTGCCGTGTTCGCTAGCCGATCTGGGTGTTAATTCGCGATTATCACTGAAAAATACGTCGCCAATGCTGATTTTGTCAACGGACTTGTGAATTTCAGCATGGCTTCGCTCCTCTTGTGTTGTGGGCGCGCGGGTCGCTTCCCCCCGCCTTTCTTGGCGGGGGGGCGAGTCCGCGCGACCCTGGGGCGGCCTCTTGCCGGGGAGGCCTCTGCGACTGGATGGGTACATGCAGCCGCAAAAAAAAGCGTAGATGCGCAGTGGCGTTCCAAAATGTTGCCGTGAGCGGGTCGCGGAAGTCTTTCATGCAATGGAGCACAGAAACTGATACTTATATAGCGTTAGTTGGAAGCCCCAGGGGTGCCCAGGTCGGTGTGAGGGGGGTGCCCTTTTTGGCCGTTCCGAACCCCGTGTCATGGGGCGGTCCGGTCCGGTCCGGGGCGCCCCCATCCTCCTCGCCTCCTCCTCCTCCCCCTCCCCCAAGGACGCCACCACCCCCCCCCCCTACCCCCTACCCCACCAAAAAAAAAGAAGAAACACACACCAAACGACAAAAAAAAAAGAAACAGCGCCATCGCGCTCCCAAAATGTTGCCGGAAGACGGGTCCCGGAAGTTTCGCATACCAATAAAGTACAGAAACTGATACTTATATAGCGTTAGTTGGAAGCCCCAGGGGTGCCCAGGTCGGTGTGAGGGGGGTGCCCTTTTTGGCCGTTCCGAACCCCGTGTCATGGGGCGGTCCGGTCCGGTCCGGGGCGCCCCCATCCTCCTCGCCTCCTCCTCCTCCCCCCTCCCCCAAGGACGCCACCACCCCCCCCCCCCTACCCCCTACCCCACCAAAAAAAAAGAAGAAACACACACCAAACGACAAAAAAAAAGAAACAGCGCCATCGCGCTCCCAAAATGTTGCCGGAAGACGGGTCCCGGAAGTTTCGCATACCAATAAAGTACAGAAACTGATACTTATATAGCGTTAGTTGGAAGCCCCAGGGGTGCCCAGGTCGGTGTGAGGGGGGTGCCCTTTTTGGCCGTTCCGAACCCCGTGTCATGGGGCGGTCCGGTCCGGTCCGGGGCGCCCCCATCCTCCTCGCCTCCTCCTCCTCCCCCCTCCCCCAAGGACGCCACCACCCCCCCCCCTACCCCCTACCCCACCAAAAAAAAGAAGAAACACACACCAAACGACAAAAAAAAAAGAAACAGCGCCATCGCGCTCCCAAAATGTTGCCGGAAGACGGGTCCCGGAAGTTTCGCATACCAATAAAGTACAGAAACTGATACTTATATAGCGTTAGTTGGAAGCCCCAGGGGTGCCCAGGTCGGTGTGAGGGGGGTGCCCTTTTTGGCCGTTCCGAACCCCGTGTCATGGGGCGGTCCGGTCCGGTCCGGGGCGCCCCCATCCTCCTCGCCTCCTCCTCCTCCCCCCTCCCCCAAGGACGCCACCACCCCCCCCCCCTACCCCCTACCCCACCAAAAAAAAAGAAGAAACACACACCAAACGACAAAAAAAAAGAAACAGCGCCATCGCGCTCCCAAAATGTTGCCGGAAGACGGGTCCCGGAAGTTTCGCATACCAATAAAGTACAGAAACTGATACTTATATAGCGTTAGTTGGAAGCCCCAGGGGTGCCCAGGTCGGTGTGAGGGGGGTGCCCTTTTTGGCCGTTCCGAACCCCGTGTCATGGGGCGGTCCGGTCCGGTCCGGGGCGCCCCCATCCTCCTCGCCTCCTCCTCCTCCCCCTCCCCCAAGGACGCCACCACCCCCCCCCCTACCCCTACCCACCAAAAAAAAAGAAGAAACACACACCAAACGACAAAAAAAAAAGAAACAGCGCCATCGCGCTCCCAAAATGTTGCCGGAAGACGGGTCCCGGAAGTTTCGCATACCAATAAAGTACAGAAACTGATACTTATATAGCGTTAGTTGGAAGCCCCAGGGGTGCCCAGGTCGGTGTGAGGGGGGTGCCCTTTTTGGCCGTTCCGAACCCCGTGTCATGGGGCGGTCCGGTCCGGTCCGGGGCGCCCCCATCCTCCTCGCCTCCTCCTCCTCCCCCCTCCCCCAAGGACGCCACCACCCCCCCCCCTACCCCCTACCCCACCAAAAAAAAGAAGAAACACACACCAAACGACAAAAAAAAAGAAACAGCGCCATCGCGCTCCCAAAATGTTGCCGGAAGACGGGTCCCGGAAGTTTCGCATACCAATAAAGTACAGAAACTGATACTTATATAGCGTTAGTTGGAAGCCCCAGGGGTGCCCAGGTCGGTGTGAGGGGGGTGCCCTTTTTGGCCGTTCCGAACCCCGTGTCATGGGGCGGTCCGGTCCGGTCCGGGGCGCCCCCATCCTCCTCGCCTCCTCCTCCTCCCCCTCCCCCAAGGACGCCACCACCCCCCCCCCCTACCCCCTACCCCACCAAAAAAAAAGAAGAAACACACACCAAACGACAAAAAAAAAGAAACAGCGCCATCGCGCTCCCAAAATGTTGCCGGAAGACGGGTCCCGGAAGTTTCGCATACCAATAAAGTACAGAAACTGATACTTATATAGCGTTAGTTGGAAGCCCCAGGGGTGCCCAGGTCGGTGTGAGGGGGGTGCCCTTTTTGGCCGTTCCGAACCCCGTGTCATGGGGCGGTCCGGTCCGGTCCGGGGCGCCCCCATCCTCCTCGCCTCCTCCTCCTCCCCCCTCCCCCAAGGACGCCACCACCCCCCCCCCCCTACCCCCTACCCACCAAAAAAAAAGAAGAAACACACACCAAACGACAAAAAAAAAAGAAACAGCGCCATCGCGCTCCCAAAATGTTGCCGGAAGACGGGTCCCGGAAGTTTCGCATACCAATAAAGTACAGAAACTGATACTTATATAGCGTTAGTTGGAAGCCCCAGGGGTGCCCAGGTCGGTGTGAGGGGGGTGCCCTTTTTGGCCGTTCCGAACCCCGTGTCATGGGGCGGTCCGGTCCGGTCCGGGGCGCCCCCATCCTCCTCGCCTCCTCCTCCTCCCCCCTCCCCCAAGGACGCCACCACCCCCCCCCCCTACCCCCTACCCCACCAAAAAAAAAGAAGAAACACACACCAAACGACAAAAAAAAAAGAAACAGCGCCATCGCGCTCCCAAAATGTTGCCGGAAGACGGGTCCCGGAAGTTTCGCATACCAATAAAGTACAGAAACTGATACTTATATAGCGTTAGTTGGAAGCCCCAGGGGTGCCCAGGTCGGTGTGAGGGGGGTGCCCTTTTTGGCCGTTCCGAACCCCGTGTCATGGGGCGGTCCGGTCCGGTCCGGGGCGCCCCCATCCTCCTCGCCTCCTCCTCCTCCCCCCTCCCCCAAGGACGCCACCACCCCCCCCCCCCTACCCCTACCCCACCAAAAAAAAAGAAGAAACACACACCAAACGACAAAAAAAAAAGAAACAGCGCCATCGCGCTCCCAAAATGTTGCCGGGAAGACGGGTCCCGGAAGTTTCGCATACCAATAAAGTACAGAAACTGATACTTATATAGCGTTAGTTGGAAGCCCCAGGGGTGCCCAGGTCGGTGTGAGGGGGGTGCCCTTTTTGGCCGTTCCGAACCCCGTGTCATGGGGCGGTCCGGTCCGGTCCGGGGCGCCCCCATCCTCCTCGCCTCCTCCTCCTCCCCCCTCCCCCAAGGACGCCACCACCCCCCCCCCCTACCCCCTACCCCACCAAAAAAAAAGAAGAAACACACACCAAACGACAAAAAAAAAAGAAACAGCGCCATCGCGCTCCCAAAATGTTGCCGGAAGACGGGTCCCGGAAGTTTCGCATACCAATAAAGTACAGAAACTGATACTTATATAGCGTTAGTTGGAAGCCCCAGGGGTGCCCAGGTCGGTGTGAGGGGGGTGCCCTTTTTGGCCGTTCCGAACCCCGTGTCATGGGGCGGTCCGGTCCGGTCCGGGGCGCCCCCATCCTCCTCGCCTCCTCCTCCTCCCCCCTCCCCCAAGGACGCCACCACCCCCCCCCCCTACCCCCTACCCCACCAAAAAAAAAGAAGAAACACACACCAAACGACAAAAAAAAAAAGAAACAGCGCCATCGCGCTCCCAAAATGTTGCCGGAAGACGGGTCCCGGAAGTTTCGCATACCAATAAAGTACAGAAACTGATACTTATATAGCGTTAGTTGGAAGCCCCAGGGGTGCCCAGGTCGGTGTGAGGGGGGTGCCCTTTTTGGCCGTTCCGAACCCCGTGTCATGGGGCGGTCCGGTCCGGTCCGGGGCGCCCCCATCCTCCTCGCCTCCTCCTCCTCCCCCCTCCCCCAAGGACGCCACCACCCCCCCCCCCCTACCCCCTACCCCACCAAAAAAAAGAAGAAACACACACCAAACGACAAAAAAAAAAGAAACAGCGCCATCGCGCTCCCAAAATGTTGCCGGAAGACGGGTCCCGGAAGTTTCGCATACCAATAAAGTACAGAAACTGATACTTATATAGCGTTAGTTGGAAGCCCCAGGGGTGCCCAGGTCGGTGTGAGGGGGGTGCCCTTTTTGGCCGTTCCGAACCCCGTGTCATGGGGCGGTCCGGTCCGGTCCGGGGCGCCCCCATCCTCCTCGCCTCCTCCTCCTCCCCCCTCCCCCAAGGACGCCACCACCCCCCCCCCCCTACCCCCTACCCCACCAAAAAAAAAGAAGAAACACACACCAAACGACAAAAAAAAAAGAAACAGCGCCATCGCGCTCCCAAAATGTTGCCGGAAGACGGGTCCCGGAAGTTTCGCATACCAATAAAGTACAGAAACTGATACTTATATAGCGTTAGTTGGAAGCCCCAGGGGTGCCCAGGTCGGTGTGAGGGGGGTGCCCTTTTTGGCCGTTCCGAACCCCGTGTCATGGGGCGGTCCGGTCCGGTCCGGGGCGCCCCCATCCTCCTCGCCTCCTCCTCCTCCCCCCTCCCCAAGGACGCCACCACCCCCCCCCCCCTACCCCCTACCCCACCAAAAAAAAAGAAGAAACACACACCAAACGACAAAAAAAAAAGAAACAGCGCCATCGCGCTCCCAAAATGTTGCCGGAAGACGGGTCCCGGAAGTTTCGCATACCAATAAAGTACAGAAACTGATACTTATATAGCGTTAGTTGGAAGCCCCAGGGGTGCCCAGGTCGGTGTGAGGGGGGTGCCCTTTTTGGCCGTTCCGAACCCCGTGTCATGGGGCGGTCCGGTCCGGTCCGGGGCGCCCCCATCCTCCTCGCCTCCTCCTCCTCCCCCCTCCCCCAAGGACGCCACCACCCCCCCCCCTACCCCCTACCCCACCAAAAAAAAAGAAGAAACACACACCAAACGACAAAAAAAAAAGAAACAGCGCCATCGCGCTCCCAAAATGTTGCCGGAAGACGGGTCCCGGAAGTTTCGCATACCAATAAAGTACAGAAACTGATACTTATATAGCGTTAGTTGGAAGCCCCAGGGGTGCCCAGGTCGGTGTGAGGGGGGTGCCCTTTTTGGCCGTTCCGAACCCCGTGTCATGGGGCGGTCCGGTCCGGTCCGGGGCGCCCCCATCCTCCTCGCCTCCTCCTCCTCCCCCTCCCCCAAGGACGCCACCACCCCCCCCCCCCTACCCCCTACCCCACCAAAAAAAAAGAAGAAACACACACCAAACGACAAAAAAAAAAGAAAACAGCGCCATCGCGCTCCCAAAATGTTGCCGGAAGACGGGTCCCGGAAGTTTCGCATACCAATAAAGTACAGAAACTGATACTTATATAGCGTTAGTTGGAAGCCCCAGGGGTGCCCAGGTCGGTGTGAGGGGGGTGCCCTTTTTGGCCGTTCCGAACCCCGTGTCATGGGGCGGTCCGGTCCGGTCCGGGGCGCCCCCATCCTCCTCGCCTCCTCCTCCTCCCCCCTCCCCCAAGGACGCCACCACCCCCCCCCCCCCTACCCCCTACCCCACCAAAAAAAAAGAAGAAACACACACCAAACGACAAAAAAAAAAGAAACAGCGCCATCGCGCTCCCAAAATGTTGCCGGAAGACGGGTCCCGGAAGTTTCGCATACCAATAAAGTACAGAAACTGATACTTATATAGCGTTAGTTGGAAGCCCCAGGGGTGCCCAGGTCGGTGTGAGGGGGGTGCCCTTTTTGGCCGTTCCGAACCCCGTGTCATGGGGCGGTCCGGTCCGGTCCGGGGCGCCCCCATCCTCCTCGCCTCCTCCTCCTCCCCCCTCCCCCAAGGACGCCACCACCCCCCCCCCCCTACCCCCTACCCCACCAAAAAAAAAGAAGAAACACACACCAAACGACAAAAAAAAAGAAACAGCGCCATCGCGCTCCCAAAATGTTGCCGGAAGACGGGTCCCGGAAGTTTCGCATACCAATAAAGTACAGAAACTGATACTTATATAGCGTTAGTTGGAAGCCCCAGGGGTGCCCAGGTCGGTGTGAGGGGGGTGCCCTTTTTGGCCGTTCCGAACCCCGTGTCATGGGGCGGTCCGGTCCGGTCCGGGGCGCCCCCATCCTCCTCGCCTCCTCCTCCTCCCCCCCTCCCCCAAGGACGCCACCACCCCCCCCCCCCTACCCCCTACCCCACCAAAAAAAAAGAAGAAACACACACCAAACGACAAAAAAAAAAGAAACAGCGCCATCGCGCTCCCAAAATGTTGCCGGAAGACGGGTCCCGGAAGTTTCGCATACCAATAAAGTACAGAAACTGATACTTATATAGCGTTAGTTGGAAGCCCCAGGGGTGCCCAGGTCGGTGTGAGGGGGGTGCCCTTTTTGGCCGTTCCGAACCCCGTGTCATGGGGCGGTCCGGTCCGGTCCGGGGCGCCCCCATCCTCCTCGCCTCCTCCTCCTCCCCCCTCCCCAAGGACGCCACCACCCCCCCCCCCTACCCCCTACCCCACCAAAAAAAAAGAAGAAACACACACCAAACGACAAAAAAAAAAGAAACAGCGCCATCGCGCTCCCAAAATGTTGCCGGAAGACGGGTCCCGGAAGTTTCGCATACCAATAAAGTACAGAAACTGATACTTATATAGCGTTAGTTGGAAGCCCCAGGGGTGCCCAGGTCGGTGTGAGGGGGGTGCCCTTTTTGGCCGTTCCGAACCCCGTGTCATGGGGCGGTCCGGTCCGGTCCGGGGCGCCCCCATCCTCCTCGCCTCCTCCTCCTCCCCCCTCCCCCAAGGACGCCCACCACCCCCCCCCCCTACCCCCTACCCCACCAAAAAAAAAGAAGAAACACACACCAAACGACAAAAAAAAAAGAAACAGCGCCATCGCGCTCCCAAAATGTTGCCGGAAGACGGGTCCCGGAAGTTTCGCATACCAATAAAGTACAGAAACTGATACTTATATAGCGTTAGTTGGAAGCCCAGGGGTGCCCAGGTCGGTGTGAGGGGGGTGCCCTTTTTGGCCGTTCCGAACCCCGTGTCATGGGGCGGTCCGGTCCGGTCCGGGGCGCCCCCATCCTCCTCGCCTCCTCCTCCTCCCCCCTCCCCAAGGACGCCACCACCCCCCCCCCCTACCCCTACCCCACCAAAAAAAAAGAAGAAACACACACCAAACGACAAAAAAAAAAGAAACAGCGCCATCGCGCTCCCAAAATGTTGCCGGAAGACGGGTCCCGGAAGTTTCGCATACCAATAAATACAGAAACTGATACTTATATAGCGTTAGTTGGAAGCCCCAGGGGTGCCCAGGTCGGTGTGAGGGGGGTGCCCTTTTTGGCCGTTCCGAACCCCGTGTCATGGGGCGGTCCGGTCCGGTCCGGGGCGCCCCCATCCTCCTCGCCTCCTCCTCCTCCCCCCTCCCCCAAGGACGCCACCACCCCCCCCCCCCCTACCCCCTACCCCACCAAAAAAAAAGAAGAAACACACACCAAACGACAAAAAAAAAGAAACAGCGCCATCGCGCTCCCAAAATGTTGCCGGAAGACGGGTCCCGGAAGTTTCGCATACCAATAAAGTACAGAAACTGATACTTATATAGCGTTAGTTGGAAGCCCCAGGGGTGCCCAGGTCGGTGTGAGGGGGTGCCCTTTTTGGCCGTTCCGAACCCCGTGTCATGGGGCGGTCCGGTCCGGTCCGGGGCGCCCCCATCCTCCTCGCCTCCTCCTCCTCCCCCCTCCCCCAAGGACGCCACCACCCCCCCCCCCCCTACCCCCTACCCACCAAAAAAAAGGAAGAAACACACACCAAACGACAAAAAAAAAAGAAACAGCGCCATCGCGCTCCCAAAATGTTGCCGGAAGACGGGTCCCGGAAGTTTCGCATACCAATAAAGTACAGAAACTGATACTTATATAGCGTTAGTTGGAAGCCCCAGGGGTGCCCAGGTCGGTGTGAGGGGGGTGCCCTTTTTGGCCGTTCCGAACCCCGTGTCATGGGGCGGTCCGGTCCGGTCCGGGGCGCCCCCATCCTCCTCGCCTCCTCCTCCTCCCCCCTCCCCAAGGACGCCACCACCCCCCCCCCCCTACCCCCTACCCCACCAAAAAAAAAGAAGAAACACACACCAAACGACAAAAAAAAAAGAAAACAGCGCCATCGCGCTCCCAAAATGTTGCCGGAAGACGGGTCCCGGAAGTTTCGCATACCAATAAAGTACAGAAACTGATACTTATATAGCGTTAGTTGGAAGCCCCAGGGGTGCCCAGGTCGGTGTGAGGGGGGTGCCCTTTTTGGCCGTTCCGAACCCCGTGTCATGGGGCGGTCCGGTCCGGTCCGGGGCGCCCCATCCTCCTCGCCTCCTCCTCCTCCCCCCTCCCCCAAGGACGCCACCACCCCCCCCCCCCTACCCCTACCCCACCAAAAAAAAAGAAGAAACACACACCAAACGACAAAAAAAAAAGAAACAGCGCCATCGCGCTCCCAAAATGTTGCCGGAAGACGGGTCCCGGAAGTTTCGCATACCAATAAAGTACAGAAACTGATACTTATATAGCGTTAGTTGGAAGCCCCAGGGGTGCCCAGGTCGGTGTGAGGGGGGTGCCCTTTTTGGCCGTTCCGAACCCCGTGTCATGGGGCGGTCCGGTCCGGTCCGGGGCGCCCCCATCCTCCTCGCCTCCTCCTCCTCCCCCCTCCCCCAAGGACGCCACCACCCCCCCCCCCCCTACCCCCTACCCCACCAAAAAAAAAGAAGAAACACACACCAAACGACAAAAAAAAAAAGAAACAGCGCCATCGCGCTCCCAAAATGTTGCCGGAAGACGGGTCCCGGAAGTTTCGCATACCAATAAAGTACAGAAACTGATACTTATATAGCGTTAGTTGGAAGCCCCAGGGGTGCCCAGGTCGGTGTGAGGGGGGTGCCCTTTTTGGCCGTTCCGAACCCCGTGTCATGGGGCGGTCCGGTCCGGTCCGGGGCGCCCCCATCCTCCTCGCCTCCTCCTCCTCCCCCCCTCCCCCAAGGACGCCACCACCCCCCCCCCCCCTACCCCCTACCCCACCAAAAAAAAAGAAGAAACACACACCAAACGACAAAAAAAAAAGAAACAGCGCCATCGCGCTCCCAAAATGTTGCCGGAAGACGGGTCCCGGAAGTTTCGCATACCAATAAAGTACAGAAACTGATACTTATATAGCGTTAGTTGGAAGCCCCAGGGGTGCCCAGGTCGGTGTGAGGGGGGTGCCCTTTTTGGCCGTTCCGAACCCCGTGTCATGGGGCGGTCCGGTCCGGTCCGGGGCGCCCCCATCCTCCTCGCCTCCTCCTCCTCCCCCCCTCCCCCAAGGACGCCACCACCCCCCCCCCTACCCCCTACCCCACCAAAAAAAAAGAAGAAACACACACCAAACGACAAAAAAAAAGAAACAGCGCCATCGCGCTCCCAAAATGTTGCCGGAAGACGGGTCCCGGAAGTTTCGCATACCAATAAAGTACAGAAACTGATACTTATATAGCGTTAGTTGGAAGCCCCAGGGGTGCCCAGGTCGGTGTGAGGGGGGTGCCCTTTTTGGCCGTTCCGAACCCCGTGTCATGGGGCGGTCCGGTCCGGTCCGGGGCGCCCCCATCCTCCTCGCCTCCTCCTCCTCCCCCTCCCCAAGGACGCCACCACCCCCCCCCCCCTACCCCTACCCCACCAAAAAAAAAGAAGAAACACACACCAAACGACAAAAAAAAAAGAAACAGCGCCATCGCGCTCCCAAAATGTTGCCGGAAGACGGGTCCCGGAAGTTTCGCATACCAATAAAGTACAGAAACTGATACTTATATAGCGTTAGTTGGAAGCCCCAGGGGTGCCAGGTCGGTGTGAGGGGGGTGCCCTTTTTGGCCGTTCCGAACCCCGTGTCATGGGGCGGTCCGGTCCGGTCCGGGGCGCCCCCATCCTCCTCGCCTCCTCCTCCTCCCCCTCCCCCAAGGACGCCACCACCCCCCCCCCCCTACCCCCTACCCCACCAAAAAAAAAGAAGAAACACACACCAAACGACAAAAAAAAAAGAAACAGCGCCATCGCGCTCCCAAAATGTTGCCGGAAGACGGGTCCCGGAAGTTTCGCATACCAATAAAGTACAGAAACTGATACTTATATAGCGTTAGTTGGAAGCCCCAGGGGTGCCCAGGTCGGTGTGAGGGGGGTGCCCTTTTTGGCCGTTCCGAACCCCGTGTCATGGGGCGGTCCGGTCCGGTCCGGGGCGCCCCCATCCTCCTCGCCTCCTCCTCCTCCCCCCTCCCCCAAGGACGCCACCACCCCCCCCCCCCCTACCCCCTACCCCACCAAAAAAAAAGAAGAAACACACACCAAACGACAAAAAAAAAAGAAACAGCGCCATCGCGCTCCCAAAATGTTGCCGGAAGACGGGTCCCGGAAGTTTCGCATACCAATAAAGTACAGAAACTGATACTTATATAGCGTTAGTTGGAAGCCCCAGGGGTGCCCAGGTCGGTGTGAGGGGGGTGCCCTTTTGGCCGTTCCGAACCCCGTGTCATGGGGCGGTCCGGTCCGGTCCGGGGCGCCCCCATCCTCCTCGCCTCCTCCTCCTCCCCCCTCCCCCAAGGACGCCACCACCCCCCCCCCCCTACCCCTACCCCACCAAAAAAAAGAAGAAACACACACCAAACGACAAAAAAAAAAAGAAACAGCGCCATCGCGCTCCCAAAATGTTGCCGGAAGACGGGTCCCGGAAGTTTCGCATACCAATAAAGTACAGAAACTGATACTTATATAGCGTTAGTTGGAAGCCCCAGGGGTGCCCAGGTCGGTGTGAGGGGGGTGCCCTTTTGGCCGTTCCGAACCCCGTGTCATGGGGCGGTCCGGTCCGGTCCGGGGCGCCCCCATCCTCCTCGCCTCCTCCTCCTCCCCCCTCCCCCAAGGACGCCACCACCCCCCCCCCCCCTACCCCCTACCCCACCAAAAAAAAAGAAGAAACACACACCAAACGACAAAAAAAAAAGAAACAGCGCCATCGCGCTCCCAAAATGTTGCCGGAAGACGGGTCCCGGAAGTTTCGCATACCAATAAAGTACAGAAACTGATACTTATATAGCGTTAGTTGGAAGCCCCAGGGGTGCCCAGGTCGGTGTGAGGGGGGTGCCCTTTTTGGCCGTTCCGAACCCCGTGTCATGGGGCGGTCCGGTCCGGTCCGGGGCGCCCCCATCCTCCTCGCCTCCTCCTCCTCCCCCCTCCCCCAAGGACGCCACCACCCCCCCCCCCCTACCCCCTACCCCACCAAAAAAAAAGAAGAAACACACACCAAACGACAAAAAAAAAAGAAACAGCGCCATCGCGCTCCCAAAATGTTGCCGGAAGACGGGTCCCGGAAGTTTCGCATACCAATAAAGTACAGAAACTGATACTTATATAGCGTTAGTTGGAAGCCCCAGGGGTGCCCAGGTCGGTGTGAGGGGGGTGCCCTTTTTGGCCGTTCCGAACCCCGTGTCATGGGGCGGTCCGGTCCGGTCCGGGGCGCCCCCATCCTCCTCGCCTCCTCCTCCTCCCCCCTCCCCAAGGACGCCACCACCCCCCCCCCCTACCCCCTACCCCACCAAAAAAAAAAGAAGAAACACACACCAAACGACAAAAAAAAAAGAAACAGCGCCATCGCGCTCCCAAAATGTTGCCGGAAGACGGGTCCCGGAAGTTTCGCATACCAATAAAGTACAGAAACTGATACTTATATAGCGTTAGTTGGAAGCCCCAGGGGTGCCCAGGTCGGTGTGAGGGGGGTGCCCTTTTTGGCCGTTCCGAACCCCGTGTCATGGGGCGGTCCGGTCCGGTCCGGGGCGCCCCCATCCTCCTCGCCTCCTCCTCCTCCCCCCTCCCCCAAGGACGCCACCACCCCCCCCCCCCTACCCCCTACCCCACCAAAAAAAAAGAAGAAACACACACCAAACGACAAAAAAAAAGAAACAGCGCCATCGCGCTCCCAAAATGTTGCCGGAAGACGGGTCCCGGAAGTTTCGCATACCAATAAAGTACAGAAACTGATACTTATATAGCGTTAGTTGGAAGCCCCAGGGGTGCCCAGGTCGGTGTGAGGGGGGTGCCCTTTTTGGCCGTTCCGAACCCCGTGTCATGGGCGGTCCGGTCCGGTCCGGGGCGCCCCCATCCTCCTCGCCTCCTCCTCCTCCCCCCTCCCCCAAGGACGCCACCACCCCCCCCCCCCTACCCCCTACCCCACCAAAAAAAAGAAGAAACACACACCAAACGACAAAAAAAAAAGAAACAGCGCCATCGCGCTCCCAAAATGTTGCCGGAAGACGGGTCCCGGAAGTTTCGCATACCAATAAAGTACAGAAACTGATACTTATATAGCGTTAGTTGGAAGCCCCAGGGGTGCCCAGGTCGGTGTGAGGGGGGTGCCCTTTTTGGCCGTTCCGAACCCCGTGTCATGGGGCGGTCCGGTCCGGTCCGGGGCGCCCCCATCCTCCTCGCCTCCTCCTCCTCCCCCCTCCCCCAAGGACGCCACCACCCCCCCCCCCCCTACCCCCTACCCCACCAAAAAAAAAGAAGAAACACACACCAAACGACAAAAAAAAAAGAAACAGCGCCATCGCGCTCCCAAAATGTTGCCGGAAGACGGGTCCCGGAAGTTTCGCATACCAATAAAGTACAGAAACTGATACTTATATAGCGTTAGTTGGAAGCCCCAGGGGTGCCCAGGTCGGTGTGAGGGGGGTGCCCTTTTTGGCCGTTCCGAACCCCGTGTCATGGGGCGGTCCGGTCCGGTCCGGGGCGCCCCCATCCTCCTCGCCTCCTCCTCCTCCCCCCTCCCCCAAGGACGCCACCACCCCCCCCCCCCTACCCCTACCCCACCAAAAAAAAAGAAGAAACACACACCAAACGACAAAAAAAAAAGAAACAGCGCCATCGCGCTCCCAAAATGTTGCCGGAAGACGGGTCCCGGAAGTTTCGCATACCAATAAAGTACAGAAACTGATACTTATATAGCGTTAGTTGGAAGCCCCAGGGGTGCCCAGGTCGGTGTGAGGGGGGTGCCCTTTTTGGCCGTTCCGAACCCCGTGTCATGGGGCGGTCCGGTCCGGTCCGGGGCGCCCCCATCCTCCTCGCCTCCTCCTCCTCCCCCTCCCCAAGGACGCCACCACCCCCCCCCCCCTACCCCCTACCCCACCAAAAAAAAGAAGAAACACACACCAAACGACAAAAAAAAAAGAAACAGCGCCATCGCGCTCCCAAAATGTTGCCGGAAGACGGGTCCCGGAAGTTTCGCATACCAATAAAGTACAGAAACTGATACTTATATAGCGTTAGTTGGAAGCCCCAGGGGTGCCCAGGTCGGTGTGAGGGGGGTGCCCTTTTTGGCCGTTCCGAACCCCGTGTCATGGGGCGGTCCGGTCCGGTCCGGGGCGCCCCCATCCTCCTCGCCTCCTCCTCCTCCCCCCTCCCCCAAGGACGCCACCACCCCCCCCCCCTACCCCCTACCCCACCAAAAAAAAAGAAGAAACACACACCAAACGACAAAAAAAAAAGAAACAGCGCCATCGCGCTCCCAAAATGTTGCCGGAAGACGGGTCCCGGAAGTTTCGCATACCAATAAAGTACAGAAACTGATACTTATATAGCGTTAGTTGGAAGCCCCAGGGGTGCCCAGGTCGGTGTGAGGGGGGTGCCCTTTTTGGCCGTTCCGAACCCCGTGTCATGGGGCGGTCCGGTCCGGTCCGGGGCGCCCCCATCCTCCTCGCCTCCTCCTCCTCCCCCCTCCCCCAAGGACGCCACCACCCCCCCCCCCCTACCCCCTACCCCACCAAAAAAAAAGAAGAAACACACACCAAACGACAAAAAAAAAAGAAACAGCGCCATCGCGCTCCCAAAATGTTGCCGGAAGACGGGTCCCGGAAGTTTCGCATACCAATAAAGTACAGAAACTGATACTTATATAGCGTTAGTTGGAAGCCCCAGGGGTGCCCAGGTCGGTGTGAGGGGGGTGCCCTTTTTGGCCGTTCCGAACCCCGTGTCATGGGGCGGTCCGGTCCGGTCCGGGGCGCCCCCATCCTCCTCGCCTCCTCCTCCTCCCCCCTCCCCAAGGACGCCACCACCCCCCCCCCCCTACCCCCTACCCCACCAAAAAAAAAGAAGAAACACACACCAAACGACAAAAAAAAAAGAAACAGCGCCATCGCGCTCCCAAAATGTTGCCGGAAGACGGGTCCCGGAAGTTTCGCATACCAATAAAGTACAGAAACTGATACTTATATAGCGTTAGTTGGAAGCCCCAGGGGTGCCCAGGTCGGTGTGAGGGGGGTGCCCTTTTTGGCCGTTCCGAACCCCGTGTCATGGGGCGGTCCGGTCCGGTCCGGGGCGCCCCCATCCTCCTCGCCTCCTCCTCCTCCCCCCTCCCCCAAGGACGCCACCACCCCCCCCCCCCTACCCCCTACCCCACCAAAAAAAAAGAAGAAACACACACCAAACGACAAAAAAAAAAGAAACAGCGCCATCGCGCTCCCAAAATGTTGCCGGAAGACGGGTCCCGGAAGTTTCGCATACCAATAAAGTACAGAAACTGATACTTATATAGCGTTAGTTGGAAGCCCCAGGGGTGCCCAGGTCGGTGTGAGGGGGGTGCCCTTTTTGGCCGTTCCGAACCCCGTGTCATGGGGCGGTCCGGTCCGGTCCGGGGCGCCCCCATCCTCCTCGCCTCCTCCTCCTCCCCCCTCCCCCAAGGACGCCACCACCCCCCCCCCCCTACCCCCTACCCCACCAAAAAAAAAGAAGAAACACACACCAAACGACAAAAAAAAAAGAAACAGCGCCATCGCGCTCCCAAAATGTTGCCGGAAGACGGGTCCCGGAAGTTTCGCATACCAATAAAGTACAGAAACTGATACTTATATAGCGTTAGTTGGAAGCCCCAGGGGTGCCCAGGTCGGTGTGAGGGGGGTGCCCTTTTTGGCCGTTCCGAACCCCGTGTCATGGGGCGGTCCGGTCCGGTCCGGGGCGCCCCCATCCTCCTCGCCTCCTCCTCCTCCCCCCTCCCCCAAGGACGCCACCACCCCCCCCCCCTACCCCCTACCCCACCAAAAAAAAAGAAGAAACACACACCAAACGACAAAAAAAAAAGAAACAGCGCCATCGCGCTCCCAAAATGTTGCCGGAAGACGGGTCCCGGAAGTTTCGCATACCAATAAAGTACAGAAACTGATACTTATATAGCGTTAGTTGGAAGCCCCAGGGGTGCCCAGGTCGGTGTGAGGGGGGTGCCCTTTTTGGCCGTTCCGAACCCCGTGTCATGGGGCGGTCCGGTCCGGTCCGGGGCGCCCCCATCCTCCTCGCCTCCTCCTCCTCCCCCCTCCCCCAAGGACGCCACCACCCCCCCCCCCTACCCCCTACCCCACCAAAAAAAAAGAAGAAACACACACCAAACGACAAAAAAAAAAGAAACAGCGCCATCGCGCTCCCAAAATGTTGCCGGAAGACGGGTCCCGGAAGTTTCGCATACCAATAAAGTACAGAAACTGATACTTATATAGCGTTAGTTGGAAGCCCCAGGGGTGCCCAGGTCGGTGTGAGGGGGGTGCCCTTTTTGGCCGTTCCGAACCCCGTGTCATGGGGCGGTCCGGTCCGGTCCGGGGCGCCCCCATCCTCCTCGCCTCCTCCTCCTCCCCCCTCCCCCAAGGACGCCACCACCCCCCCCCCCCTACCCCCTACCCCACCAAAAAAAAAGAAGAAACACACACCAAACGACAAAAAAAAAAGAAACAGCGCCATCGCGCTCCCAAAATGTTGCCGGAAGACGGGTCCCGGAAGTTTCGCATACCAATAAAGTACAGAAACTGATACTTATATAGCGTTAGTTGGAAGCCCCAGGGGTGCCCAGGTCGGTGTGAGGGGGGTGCCCTTTTTGGCCGTTCCGAACCCCGTGTCATGGGGCGGTCCGGTCCGGTCCGGGGCGCCCCCATCCTCCTCGCCTCCTCCTCCTCCCCCCTCCCCCAAGGACGCCACCACCCCCCCCCCCTACCCCCTACCCCACCAAAAAAAAAGAAGAAACACACACCAAACGACAAAAAAAAAAGAAACAGCGCCATCGCGCTCCCAAAATGTTGCCGGAAGACGGGTCCCGGAAGTTTCGCATACCAATAAAGTACAGAAACTGATACTTATATAGCGTTAGTTGGAAGCCCCAGGGGTGCCCAGGTCGGTGTGAGGGGGGTGCCCTTTTTGGCCGTTCCGAACCCCGTGTCATGGGGCGGTCCGGTCCGGTCCGGGGCGCCCCCATCCTCCTCGCCTCCTCCTCCTCCCCCCTCCCCCAAGGACGCCACCACCCCCCCCCCCCTACCCCCTACCCCACCAAAAAAAAAGAAGAAACACACACCAAACGACAAAAAAAAAAGAAACAGCGCCATCGCGCTCCCAAAATGTTGCCGGAAGACGGGTCCCGGAAGTTTCGCATACCAATAAAGTACAGAAACTGATACTTATATAGCGTTAGTTGGAAGCCCCAGGGGTGCCCAGGTCGGTGTGAGGGGGGTGCCCTTTTTGGCCGTTCCGAACCCCGTGTCATGGGGCGGTCCGGTCCGGTCCGGGGCGCCCCCATCCTCCTCGCCTCCTCCTCCTCCCCCTCCCCCAAGGACGCCACCACCCCCCCCCCCTACCCCCTACCCCACCAAAAAAAAAGAAGAAACACACACCAAACGACAAAAAAAAAAGAAACAGCGCCATCGCGCTCCCAAAATGTTGCCGGAAGACGGGTCCCGGAAGTTTCGCATACCAATAAAGTACAGAAACTGATACTTATATAGCGTTAGTTGGAAGCCCCAGGGGTGCCCAGGTCGGTGTGAGGGGGGTGCCCTTTTTGGCCGTTCCGAACCCCGTGTCATGGGGCGGTCCGGTCCGGTCCGGGGCGCCCCCATCCTCCTCGCCTCCTCCTCCTCCCCCCTCCCCCAAGGACGCCACCACCCCCCCCCCCTACCCCCTACCCCACCAAAAAAAAGAAGAAACACACACCAAACGACAAAAAAAAAGAAACAGCGCCATCGCGCTCCCAAAATGTTGCCGGAAGACGGGTCCCGGAAGTTTCGCATACCAATAAAGTACAGAAACTGATACTTATATTTTTTTTTTTTTTTTTTTTTTTTTTTTTGGCGCAGTGGCGTACGAGAGGTCAGTAGATTTATCAGTCGAAGTCAGTCATAAAACTTAGAAAAAGGAGAAAAGGAAACTACTTCTATTACTAGGGGCGGGCTTGTCCACCCCACGCCGCTAGCGGGTCAGAAGGCGCCGGGCCCAGTGTGCCCGCACGGCCTCGAAGAGATACGCGTTGCCCTCGTGCAGCGCCTGGGACATGCAGGACAGCAGCTCGTCGAAGGCGGTGCGCGTGGAGAACGGGAAGTGGGCCGCGCCGGCGACGGCGAGCAGCCACTGGAAGCTCTCCTTGTGGAGGCCGCCGGTCGACTCCAGCGACACCGGGGCAAACGTGGTGCCGGTTTCCGCGGCCCAGTCGCCCCACTTCCGCTTCTTCGCGCCGTGTGCCTGCTGAAGCGGGTTCTGCTGGGCGCTGCGGGCCCGGCCGGGGAACGTGATCACCACGTCCGTGGCGAAGGTTCCGCCCGCCGCGGCGATGCTCAGGTCCAGCCGCTCGCCGCTCGTGCTGCTCACGCGGGGCTCCGCGGCGACGGCGAACCCGAGTCTTTTCGCCCACGCCTCGATGGCCGCGAGGACGCGGTTGTGGCGCTGGATCCGCGGACCTCCGGGGATCGCCGGGCACACGTTTACGTGCGCGTTGTTCGCGTCCGCTCCGCAGGCGCACCGCACCTCCGGACGGAGCACCCGTAGGAGGAGCCGCTGCCGGACGAGGACCTCGAAGGGGTAGTCGGCGAGGTGCTGCGCCGGGTCGGCGAGCGCACGCGTGGCACCTGGCGCCGCGTTGGCCTTCACGATCTCGAGGGCAGGCTCCGGGAGGAGTGTTTTGAGGGCCTCGAGGTTGTGTTGGTCCAGCTGGTGCGTGTGTGCCTTTTGTGCGCCCTTCCGGCCTACGCTGTGTGCCGCGAAGTGTGAGATGGCCAGCTGCGACCGCAGCCCGCATCCACCCATGGCAAGGGGGAGCCTGGCCAGAAGGACGGCCGCGCCTTCGACCGGCGCGCCGCCCACAAGAACCGACAGCGTGTGGAGGACGCGGTCGTCGAACCATGCCGCGCTCTCGCGCAGCTCGTCGGCGCTGTGTGTCCGCAAGAGAAAAGTTAGACGCGGCAGCGCGGACGCCCGCAGGAGGTTCATGCGCGCGTGGCGTGGGAGCCCGTCTCCGCCAAGCGCGGCGAAGTACGCCTCGTACTGGCGGGTTTTCTCCCGCACCCACTCGTCCACCGGTGCGCCGCTGCCGCGGAAGCCGGCGCCGAGGATGCGCACCACGCCGTCCGCCAGCGGCACCACCACCCCGGCGACCGACACTGGTTCGGGCGCGGCGCTTTTCGACAGGTGGTGGCTCTTCGCCGGGTTGATGTCGAAGCCGGTGGCCGCGAGCGCCGGACCCGCCTCGTCCAGGAACGCTTGGACCGCCGCCCGCGGACCGACAACGGTCAGGTCGTCAAGGTACGCCGTCACTTTGGCGAGCGGGTGCGCCGCCATTATTGGCCGCAGTGTCTCGGCCACGGCGGTGGCGAAGAGGAGCGGGCTGAGCACCATGCCCTGGCGGACGCCGCGCGTCGACCAGAGCTGCTCCACCCGGCGGCCGTCTTCGTAGACGCCTAGGGCGCCCGGCTCCCCGAGGGAAAGGTCCACGACCCCGAACGTGTGGCGGAGGGCGTGGTGGCGGAACGCCGCCCTCAACACCCATGCTCGGGAGACGCGGTTGTACGCGTTGGTCGCGTCCAGCGCGACGAGCGTGTCGGCCGACTCGCTCGCGTACGTTGCCCGAATCTGGGCTACTGCCTCGGCGGCGTCGCCCCACACGCCGAATTGCCACCCTGGAAGGTTTCGCGGAATGGTTTCTCCACCGCGTCCAGTGCAAGGTGCGAGGCGATTTTCAGCCACACCGACTCCGGCGTGATGGGTCGGACCTTCGGCGACCCCGGTTCTTTCAGGAACGGGTGGACGACGCACGCGCGGAGGCGGAACGCGAAGGACGCCGACACGTTCCCGGCGAGGATGTCCTGCATCAGCGCGGTCGTCTCCGCCAGGAGTGCCGTGTTTTCGACCACGGGTACGAGCAGTTCCCGGGTCCATCCGTCAAGCCCCGGTGCGGCGGCTCGGCCGAGCCGTTTCAGCACCACGTTCCGGACCTTCTCCGGTTTCAGGCCGTGAGGAAAGGTGTCTGCGGTGGGCACGGGTACCCCGCAGGATCTTCTTGCGGGTGGAGCGCGCGAAGCTGGTCCAGTGCCTCGCTGGCGCGTGCGCGTGGGAGCTGTGCCTGGAACAGCGTACGCGCCGCCTTTCCGATGGCTCCTAGCGAAAGTTGGTGGAGGATGCGGCGTGCGCGGCGTTCCTCGTCCGTGTGTTCGCCTCTGCTGGGGAGGTGTTCCTCCGTATTGGGTCGCCGTGTGGCGCCGGCGTGGCCCGTGTACGGCTCGTCTTCCTCTCCCGTCGTGGGTGTCTCGCTTGGCTCCTCTTGATGGCTCTGGTGCTCCTGCCTTGCTGGTGCGCGCGGTTTGGCGAGCCGGGTGCGCACCAGCTCGGTAAGCGCCAGTTGGCGCTGGTAGCGTCCCGCGGTGTTTGCCGCGGTGTAGCCGAGGAGTGTGTGGCCGACCGCCTCCGCCCAGTGTCCCCATTCCTGCTTCCGGATTGTCCGGATCGTGGCGGGGAATTCTTGCACCCACTCGGCGTCGGCCTCCGTGGGTTTGGTGCGGTGACGTGTCGGTGGTGGCGGTGTTCCCGGTGGCGGGTGCGCCTCCGCGTCCTGCCGTGGTGTGTCCTGCTCTGTCCGGGTGCGCTTGTGGTTGCGGACCGCCCTGGTGACGAACTCGCCGCATTTCCGGCCGTGTGCTCGTCGCGCGTTTCCGGACGCGATGACGAACTCGCTGCATGCGAGGCATCGGTCCACCCCGGTGGCTTTCAGCGCGTCCACCTTCACCACCTCGCGGGTGTGGGTGGTGTTCAAGTGGCTGGTCTGCTGTTGCCGGCGGGCGCGCGACGTCCACGTGCGCGGGCAGACCGGGCACCGGATCGTCCCGGTCTGCTGTGCTGCCGTGTTCTCGCCGTGGTGAAATCGGCGTTGCGCCTCGTCAGGTGCTTGTGTTTCTTCCTCGGTGGACTGGTCGGGTTCTGTGTTCTCGCTCTCGGCCGTGTCGCTTTCTTCTTCCTCCCTGTCGATCTCGAGTGGTGGGATGCGTGGTTCGTCCCGTGGCTCGGTCGTCCGGGGCTCCGTCGCCGTGTCTTCCTCCGCTGGCTCCGCGGTGTCGGGGTGCATGCCGTAGACGGCGCGGCCCTCCGGGTCGAGTGGGATTAGCGGCGGTGGTGGCGGTGCGGCTGTTAGCGGTGGCCTGTCTGGGCGGGTGTCTTCCGTCTCCTCGTTGTCTCCCTCGCCGGCCGGCGTGTGGGGAGCGCGTCGGAAGATCAGGGTGTCGATCGTGGCCGGGTCTGGTGGTGGCACGTCCGTGTCGTGGGTGGTGCCGTCGTAGCGGTGCCATTTCTCCGCCGCCTTTTCTTCCCGGCTCAGGACGTATGCGACCACGTGTCTCGGCGTCGTGACGCAGATCGCCGCGTGGAGTTTGTAGGTGGTTGGACGGAAGGGTGCCGTTGGGAGCGCCACCTCCATCGGCAATTCTGGCAGACCCTTGGTTTTCCGGGTCCCGGCTGTCGGCATGACGGTGATGGCGACGGCTTCGCCGAAGAAAATGTGCGACAGTGTGGAAAGGGTGGCGCCTGCGGTGCAGCATGTTGGGCAGCGGTGTGGCAAGGTGGTCGATATGTGACCGAATACCTCGCTTATGGCGCTCGCCGTGGTGCCCGGGAGGTCGCCGGCCGACGCCTTGTATTTCATTACGGCTGTCTGGGTTTCAGGCTGTCCCTCCACGATTGTGCCGCACTGAGAACAGTGGGTGTCCCGTCGCCTTGTGCAGGTGAAGGCGCGTCCTATGGCGCCGTCCTGTGCCGCAAGCGTTTCCAGGGTCCATCCCGGTGAAGTGGGGAGCTGGAGGCCGAGTGCTCGGAGCACCTCCCGTGCGGCGTCGGCGGTGGATCCGCGGAAGGCACGGAGGAGAGTCGCGTCCATGTTTTGGGTCTCTGGCATCGTGCAGACGGCGGCGACGGCGGCCGCGATCGCACATGATGGTCCCATTGTCGCCATGCCACCGTGGTATGGTGACATTCCGAGTCGTCGTGGCGCTGCTCCGGACCCTGGGTGGCGCTCGTGAATGTGGTCCAGGACCGCTCTTTCGGTGTCGCTGGCGTACGTACATTCTGCGCCGTTATGGTCCACGGCTGTGCAGTAGTAGAAACTTCTGCGCACTGGATTCGCCCACTCGAAATGGCGCTTGAGAATGGCGGTGTGTCTCTCGAAAAGCTTTTCCGCCAGCGCGGCGTGCTCGGCGATGGCTGCGTCGAGTATCCGCTCCATCTTAAAGACCACCCTTAGGTCGTCGAATTGTTGGAGCCACGGTTCCGTCATCTCTTTCCCATCCGGGTGTGGGATGCGTGCGTCCGTTGTGGTCCCTGTTTCAGCATTTAATTTACTTTTAAAGGTTTGGCTGTTAGCCCGCTGTCTGTTGGAGGAATGTTCTTCCTCTTTATTTAAAAATTAAAAGGGTTAGATCCATTTCTCCTTTCTACAACTGTGGGAGGAGGACCGGCGTTAGAATTATGATACTCTGGCGCTCTGCCTCGTTCTCTTATGTTAATTGCGTTTAATTCGCGATTACCGCGATAATTTAATGCGCCGTTTTTCACAGCCTCCGCGTACTTCGGAATTACAGCATGGCTTCGCTGTCCGAGTATTGCGGTCTGTATTTCGGCATTTAGTTTACGTTTAGACTTTTGGCTGTTAGCCCGTTGTCTGTTAGAGGAATGTTCTTCCTCTTTACTTAAATAATTAGAATGTGTTGATCCGTTTCTCCTTTCTACAACTGTGGGAGGAGGACCGGCGTTAGAATTATGATACTCCGGCGCTCTGCCGCGTTCTCTTATAATAGGTGTGTTTAATTCGCGATTACCGCGATAGATTAATACGCCGTTTTTCACAGCATCCGCGTACTTCGGAATTACAGCATGGCTTCGCTGTCCGAGTATTGCGGTCTCTGTTTCGGCATTTAGATTATGTTTAGTTTTTCGGCTGTTAGTCCGTTGTCTGTTAGAGGAATGTTCTTCCTCTTTACTTAAATACTTAGAATGTGTTGATCCGTTTCTCCTTTCTACAACTGTGGGAGGAGGACCGGCGTTAGAATTATGGTTCGGCGGCGCTCTGCCGCGCTCTCTTATATTAATTGTGTTTAGTACGCGATTACCGCTATAACTTAATGCGCTATTCTTGACTGCATCCGCGTACTTCGGAATTACAGCATGGCTCCGCCGTCCGAGTATTGCGGTCACTGTTTCGGCATTTAGGTTACGTTTAGACTTTTGGCTGTTAGCCCGTTGTGTGTTAGAGGAACGTTCGTCCTCTTTACATATATAAATGAAATGTTTAGGTCCGTTTCTCCATTCTACAACTGTGGGAGGAGGACCGGCGTTAGAATTATGGTTCGACGGCGCTCTGCCGCGTTCTCTTATATTAGTTGTGTTTAATACGCGATTACCGCGATAAATTAATGCGCCGTTTTTAACAGCATCCGCGTACGTCGGAATTACAGCATGTCTTCGCTGTCCGAGTATGGCGGTCTGTGTTTCTGAATTTAGCTCACAGTTAGTGTATTTGTAGTGAGCCCGCTCACTGTTGGATGGGTAGTCTTCCTCCGCGCATAATTCATTGTGTTTCTTAGATCCATTTCTCCTTTTTACAGCTGTGGGAGGAGAACTGGCGTTAGAATTATGGTTTTGCGGCGCTCTGCCGCGTTCTTTTATATCGCTTGTATTTAACTCGCGATTACCGCGGTGAATTAATTCGCCGTTTTTAACAGCATCCGCGTACGTCGGGATTACAGCTTGGTTTCGCTGTCCGTGTGTTGCGGTCTCTGTTTCGGCTTTTAGGTTACTATTGGTTTGTCGGCCTTCTACCCGCTCACTGTTGGAGGAATACTCTTCCTCTGCACATAAGGATTTAAGTTTGTTAGGTTCGCTTCCCCATTCTTCAACTGTATGAGGAGGCTCGCCGTTACCATTACGTTTCTCCGTCGTTTTGGTGTGTGCGCTTGCATATATGGGGGTTGATTCGTGATCACCGCCCTGACTTAATGCGTGCTTACTTACTGTACCCGCGTACTTCGGAATTACAGCGTGGCTTTGCTGTCCGTGTATGGCGGTCTCTTGTTCTGTATTTAACTTATAATTCGTCTGTTGGCATTCAGCCCGCTCACAATTGGAGGAATATTCTTCCTCTGCATACAAATAATTAATTTTCTTATGTCGGTCTCCCCTTTCTTCAACTGTATGAGGAGGATCGGCGTTACAATTATGTTTTTCCGGCGTCGCGCCATGTTCGCAAGTGGGTCTGGGGGTTAATTCGCGATGGTCGCGATAAAGTAATGCGCCATTGCTGATCTCCTCAGCGTATTGCTGAGTTACAGCCTGGCTTCGCTGTTCATGTGGTGTGATCGCGCGTGGTGCTTCCCCCCGTCTTTCTTGTCGCGGGGGGGAATCTGCACGACCCTGGCGCGGCCTCCTGCGGGAGAGGCCTCTGCGACTGGATGGGTACATGCGTTACGTAAGGTAGCGGATAACCGCCCCGGTGTCCGCTGTATCACTAGAGGTGATATAATGCAGCACAGGAGCTGGAATTTATCTTTGCGTTACGCAAAAGTCACCAGCAAACACGATGGCGTACAATATATCACTGGAAGTGATGCAATGCAGCACAGGAACTGTAATTTGTGTTCGCGTTAATCAAAAGCTTCAAACGAACACGATAACAGTTAATGTATCACTGGCGGTGATACATGCAGCACAGGAGCTGTAATTCGTGTTCGCGTTAATCAAAAGCTTCAAACGAACACGATAACAGTTAATGTATCACTGGCGGTGATACAATGCAGCACAAGAGCTGTAATTTGTGTTCGCGTTAATCAAAAGCTTCAAACGAACACGATAACAGTTAATGTATCACTGGCGGTGATACAATGCAGCACAGGAGCTGTAATTTGTGTTCGCGTTAATCAAAGCTTCAAACGAACACGATAACAGTTAATGTATCACTGGCGGTGATACAATGCAGCACAGGAGCTGTAATTTGTGTTCGCGTTAATCAAAAGCTTCAAACGAACACGATAACGTTAATGTATCACTGGCGGTGATACAATGCAGCACTGGCGCTGGAAATTGTGTTCGCGTTAAGCAAAAGCTTCAATCGAACACGATAACAGTTAATGTATCACTGGCGGTGATACAATGCGCACGGAGCTGGAATTTTGCGTGTTACGCAAAAGCTTCAACAACACAATAACGTTAATGTATCACTGGCGGTGATACAATGCAGCACTGGCGCTGGAAATTGTGTTCGCGTTAAGCAAAAGCTTCAACGAACACGATAACAGTTAATGTATCACTGGCGGTGATACAATGCAGCACGGGAGCTGGAATTTATGTTTGCGTCACGCAAAAGCATCAAACCAGCACAATAACTGTTAAAGTATCACTGGACGTGATACAAAACAATACTGTAGCTGAAATTTGAGTTTGCGGTACACAAAAAAGCACAGAAAAACGCAATGGCGTTCCAAAATGTTGCCGTGAGCGGGTCGCGGAAGTCTTTCATGCAATGGAGCACAGAAACTGATACTTATATAGCGTTAGTTGGAAGCCCCAGGGGTGCCCAGGTCGGTGTGAGGGGGGTGCCCTTTTTGGCCGTTCCGAACCCCGTGTCATGGGGCGGTCCGGTCCGGTCCGGGGCGCCCCCATCCTCCTCGCCTCCTCCTCCTCCCCCCTCCCCAAGGACGCCACCACCCCCCCCCCCTACCCCTACCCCACCAAAAAAAAAGAAGAAACACACACCAAACGACAAAAAAAAAAGAAACAGCGCCATCGCGCTCCCAAAATGTTGCCGGAAGACGGGTCCCGGAAGTTTCGCATACCAATAAAGTACAGAAACTGATACTTATATAGCGTTAGTTGGAAGCCCCAGGGGTGCCCAGGTCGGTGTGAGGGGGGTGCCCTTTTTGGCCGTTCCGAACCCCGTGTCATGGGGCGGTCCGGTCCGGTCCGGGGCGCCCCCATCCTCCTCCCTCCCCCCCCCCCCCCAAGGACGCCACCACCCCCCCCCCCTACCCCCTACCCCACCAAAAAAAAAGAAGAAACACACACCAAACGACAAAAAAAAAGAAACAGCGCCATCGCGCTCCCAAAATGTTGCCGGAAGACGGGTCCCGGAAGTTTCGCATACCAATAAAGTACAGAAACTGATACTTATATAGCGTTAGTTGGAAGCCCCAGGGGTGCCCAGGTCGGTGTGAGGGGGGTGCCCTTTTTGGCCGTTCCGAACCCCGTGTCATGGGGCGGTCCGGTCCGGTCCGGGGCGCCCCCATCCTCCTCGCCTCCTCCTCCTCCCCCCTCCCCCAAGGACGCCACCACCCCCCCCCTACCCCTACCCCACCAAAAAAAAGAAGAAACACACACCAAACGACAAAAAAAAAGAAACAGCGCCATCGCGCTCCCAAAATGTTGCCGGAAGACGGGTCCCGGAAGTTTCGCATACCAATAAAGTACAGAAACTGATACTTATATAGCGTTAGTTGGAAGCCCCAGGGGTGCCCAGGTCGGTGTGAGGGGGTGCCCTTTTTGGCCGTTCCGAACCCCGTGTCATGGGGCGGTCCGGTCCGGTCCGGGGCGCCCCCATCCTCCTCGCCTCCTCCTCCTCCCCCCTCCCCCAAGGACGCCACCACCCCCCCCCCTACCCCTACCCCACCAAAAAAAAAGAAGAAACACACACCAAACGACAAAAAAAAAGAAACAGCGCCATCGCGCTCCCAAAATGTTGCCGGAAGACGGGTCCCGGAAGTTTCGCATACCAATAAAGTACAGAAACTGATACTTATATTTTTTTTTTTTTTTTTGCGCCGTGGCGTACGAGAGGTCAGTAATTTTATCAGTCGAATTCAGTCAAAATTTACTCAGAAAAAGGAGAAAAGGAAACTACTTCTATTCCTAGAAGGCGAGGCCTTGTCCAACCCCACGCCGCTAGCGGGTCAGAAGGCGCCGGGCCCAGTGTGCCCGCACGGCCTCGAAGAGATACGCGTTGCCCTCGTGCAGCGCCTGGGACATGCAGGACAGCAGCTCGTCGAAGGCGGTGCGCGTGGAGAACGGGAAGTGGGCCGCGCCGGCGACGGCGAGCAGCCACTGGAAGCTCTCCTTGTGGAGGCCGCCGGTCGACTCGAGCGACACCGGGGCAAACGTGGTGCCGGTTTCCGCGGCCCAGTCGCCCCACTTCCGCTTCTTCGCGCCGTGTGCCTGCTGAAGCGGGTTCTGCTGGGCGCTGCGGGCCCGGCCGGGGAACGTGATCACCACGTCCGTGGCGAAGGTTCCGCCCGCCGCGGCGATGCTCAGGTCCAGCCGCTCGCCGCTCGTGCTGCTCACGCGGGGCTCCGCGGCGACGGCGAACCCGAGTCTTTTCGCCCACGCCTCGATGGCCGCGAGGACGCGGTTGTGGCGCTGGATCCGCGGACCTCCGGGGATCGCCGGGCACACGTTTACATGCGCGTTGTTCGCGTCCGCTCCGCAGGCGCACCGCACCTCCGGACGGAGCACCCGTAGGAGGAGCCGCTGCGGACGAGGACCTCGAAGGGGTAGTCGGCGAGGTGCTGCGCCGGGTCGGCGAGCGCACGCGTGGCACCTGGCGCCGCGTTGGCCTTCACGATCTCGAGGGCAGGCTCCGGGAGGAGTGTTTTGAGGGCCTCGAGGTTGTGTTGGTCCAGCTGGTGCGTGTGTGCCTTTTGTGCGCCCTTCCGGCCTACGCTGTGTGCCGCGAAGTGTGAGATGGCCAGCTGCGACCGCAGCCCGCATCCACCCATGGCAAGGGGGAGCCTGGCCAGAAGGACGGCCGCGCCTTCGACCGGCGCGCCGCCCACAAGAACCGACAGCGTGTGGAGGACGCGGTCGTCGAACCATGCCGCGCTCTCGCGCAGCTCGTCGGCGCTGTGTGTCCGCAAGAGAAAAGTTAGACGCGGCAGCGCGGACGCCCGCAGGAGGTTCATGCGCGCGTGGCGTGGGAGCCCGTCTCCGCCAAGCGCGGCGAAGTACGCCTCGTACTGGCGGGTTTTCTCCCGCACCCACTCGTCCACCGGCGCGCCGCTGCCGCGGAAGCCGGCGCCGAGGATGCGCACCACGCCGTCCGCCAGCGGCACCACCACCCCGGCGACCGACACCGGTTCGGGCGCGGCGCTTTTCGACAGGTGGTGGCTCTTCGCCGGGTTGATGTCGAAGCCGGTGGCCGCGAGCGCCGGACCCGCCTCGTCCAGGAACGCTTGGACCGCCGCACGCGGACCGACACGGTCAGGTCGTCAAGGTACGCCGTCACTTTGGCGAGCGGGTGCGCCGCCATTATTGGCCGCAGTGTCTCGGCCACGGCGGTGGCGAAGAGGAGCGGGCTGAGCACCATGCCCTGGCGGACGCCGCGCGTCGACCAGAGCTGCTCCACCCGGCGGCCGTCTTCGTAGACGCCTAGGGCGCCCGGTTCCCCGAGGGAAAGGTCCACGACCCCGAACGTGTGGCGGAGGGCGTGGTGGCGGAACGCCGCCCTCAACACCCATGCTCGGGAGACGCGGTTGTACGCGTTGGTCGCGTCCAGCGCGACGAGCGTGTCGGCCGACTCGCTCGCGTACGTTGCCCGAATCTGGGCTACTGCCTCGGCGGCGTCGCCCCACACGCCGAATTGCCACCCCTGGAAGGTTTCGCGGAATGGTTTTCCACCGCGTCCAGTGCAAGGTGCGAGGCGATTTTCAGCCACACCGACTCCGGCGTGATGGGTCGGACCTTCGGCGACCCCGGTTCTTTCAGGAACGGGTGGACGACGCACGCGCGGAGGCGGAACGCGAAGGACGCCGACACGTTCCCGGCGAGGATGTCCTGCATCAGCGCGGTCGTCTCCGCCAGGAGTGCCGTGTTTTCGACCACGGGTACGAGCAGTTCCCGGGTCCATCCGTCAAGCCCCGGTGCGGCGGCTCGGCCGAGCCGTTTCAGCACCACGTTCCGGACCTTCTCCGGTTTCAGGCCGTGAGGAAAAGGTGTCTGCGGTGGGCACGGGTACCCCGCAGGATCTTCTTGCGGGTGGAGCGCGCGAAGCTGGTCCAGTGCCTCGCTGGCGCGTGCGCGTGGGAGCTGTGCCTGGAACAGCGTACGCGCCGCCTTTCCGATGGCTCCTAGCGAAAGTTGGTGGAGGATGCGGCGTGCGCGGCGTTCCTCGTCCGTGTGTTCGCCTCTGCTGGGGAGGTGTTCCTCCGTATTGGGTCGCCGTGTGGCGCCGGCGTGGCCCGTGTACGGCTCGTCTTCCTCTCCACCGTGGGTGTCCGCTTGGCTCCTCTTGTGGCTCTCGTGCTCCTGCCTTGCTGGTGCGCGCGGTTTGGCGAGCCGGGTGCGCACCAGCTCGGTAAGCGCCAGTTGGCGCTGGTAGCGTCCCGCGGTGTTTGCCGCGGTGTAGCCGAGGAGTGTGTGGCCGACCGCCTCCGCCCAGTGTCCCCATTCCTGCTTCCGGATTGTCCGGATCGTGGCGGGGAATTCTTGCACCCACTCGGCGTCGGCCTCCGTGGGTTTGGTGCGGTGACGTGTCGGTGGTGGCGGTGTTCCCGGTGGCGGGTGCGCCTCCGCGTCCTGCCGTGGTGTGTCCTGCTCTGTCCGGGTGCGCTTGTGGTTGCGGACCGCCCTGGTGACGAACTCGCCGCATTTCCGGCCGTGTGCTCGTCGCGCGTTTCCGGACGCGATGACGAACTCGCTGCATGCGAGGCATCGGTCCACCCCGGTGGCTTTCAGCGCGTCCACCTTCACCACCTCGCGGGTGTGGGTGGTGTTCAAGTGGCTGGTCTGCTGTTGCCGGCGGGCGCGCGACGTCCACGTGCGCGGGCAGACCGGGCACCGGATCGTCCCGGTCTGCTGTGCTGCCGTGTTCTCGCCGTGGTGAAATCGGCGTTGCGCCTCGTCAGGTGCTTGTGTTTCTTCCTCGGTGGACTGGTCGGGTTCTGTGTTCTCGCTCTCGGCCGTGTCGCTTTCTTCTTCCTCCCTGTCGATCTCGAGTGGTGGGATGCGTGGTTCGTCCCGTGGCTCGGTCGTCCGGGGCTCCGTCGCCGTGTCTTCCTCCGCTGGCTCCGCGGTGTCGGGGTGCATGCCGTAGACGGCGCGGCCCTCCGGGTCGAGTGGGATTAGCGGCGGTGGTGGCGGTGCGGCTGTTAGCGGTGGCCTGTCTGGGCGGGTGTCTTCCGTCTCCTCGTTGTCTCCCTCGCCGGCCGGCGTGTGGGGAGCGCGTCGGAAGATCAGGGTGTCGATCGTGGCCGGGTCTGGTGGTGGCACGTCCGTGTCGTGGGTGGTGCCGTCGTAGCGGTGCCATTTCTCCGCCGCCTTTTCTTCCCGGCTCAGGACGTATGCGACCACGTGTCTCGGCGTCGTGACGCAGATCGCCGCGTGGAGTTTGTAGGTGGTTGGACGGAAGGGTGCCGTTGGGAGCGCCACCTCCATCGGCAATTCTGGCAGACCCTTGGTTTTCCGGGTCCCGGCTGTCGGCATGACGGTGATGGCGACGGCTTCGCCGAAGAAAATGTGCGACAGTGTGGAAAGGGTGGCGCCTGCGGTGCAGCATGTTGGGCAGCGGTGTGGCAAGGTGGTCGATATGTGACCGAATACCTCGCTTATGGCGCTCGCCGTGGTGCCCGGGAGGTCGCCGGCCGACGCCTTGTATTTCATTACGGCTGTCTGGGTTTCAGGCTGTCCCTCCACGATTGTGCCGCACTGAGAACAGTGGGTGTCCCGTCGCCTTGTGCAGGTGAAGGCGCGTCCTATGGCGCCGTCCTGTGCCGCAAGCGTTTCCAGGGTCCATCCCGGTGAAGTGGGGAGCTGGAGGCCGAGTGCTCGGAGCACCTCCCGTGCGGCGTCGGCGGTGGATCCGCGGAAGGCACGGAGGAGAGTCGCGTCCATGTTTTGGGTCTCTGGCATCGTGCAGACGGCGGCGACGGCGGCCGCGATCGCACATGATGGTCCCATTGTCGCCATGCCACCGTGGTATGGTGACATTCCGAGTCGTCGTGGCGCTGCTCCGGACCCTGGGTGGCGCTCGTGAATGTGGTCCAGGACCGCTCTTTCGGTGTCGCTGGCGTACGTACATTCTGCGCCGTTATGGTCCACGGCTGTGCAGTAGTAGAAACTTCTGCGCACTGGATTCGCCCACTCGAAATGGCGCTTGAGAATGGCGGTGTGTCTCTCGAAAAGCTTTTCCGCCAGCGCGGCGTGCTCGGCGATGGCTGCGTCGAGTATCCGCTCCATCTTAAAGACCACCCTTAGGTCGTCGAATTGTTGGAGCCACGGTTCCGTCATCTCTTTCCCATCCGGGTGTGGGATGCGTGCGTCCGTTGTGGTCCCTGTTTCAGCATTTAATTTACTTTTAAAGGTTTGGCTGTTAGCCCGCTGTCTGTTGGAGGAATGTTCTTCCTCTTTATTTAAAAATTAAAAGGGTTAGATCCATTTCTCCTTTCTACAACTGTGGGAGGAGGACCGGCGTTAGAATTATGATACTCTGGCGCTCTGCCCGTTCTCTTATGTTATTGGTTTAATTCGCGATTACCGCGATAATTTAATGCGCCGTTTTTCACAGCCTCCGCGTACTTCGGAATTACAGCATGGCTTCGCTGTCCGAGTATTGCGGTCTCTGTTTCGGCATTTAGTTTACGTTTAGACTTTTGGCTGTTAGCCCGTTGTCTGTTAGAGGAATGTTCTTCCTCTTTACTTAAATAATAAATGTTTGATCCGTTTCTCCTTTCTACAACTGTGGGAGGAGGACCGGCGTTAGAATTATGATACTCGGCGCTCTGCCGCGTTCTCTTATGTTAATTGGTTTAATTCGCGATTACCGCGATAATTTAATGCGCCGTTTCTAACAGCATCCGCGTACTTCGGAATTACAGCATGGCTTCGCTGTCCGTGTGTTGCGGTCTGTGTTTCGGCATTTAGTTTACGTTTAGACTTTTGGCTGTTAGCCCGTTGTCTGTTAGAGGAATGTTCTTCCTCTTTACTTAAATACTTAGAATGCGTTGATCCGTTTCTCCTTTCTACAACTGTGGGAGGAGGACCGGCGTTAGAATTATGGTTCGGCGGCGCTCTGCCGCGTTCTCTTATGTTAATTGCGTTTAATTCGCGATTACCGCGATAATTTAATGCGCCGTTTCTAACAGCGTCCGCGTACTTCGGAATTACAGCATGGCTTCGCTGTCCGTGTGTTGCGGTCTGTGTTTCGGCGTTTGGTTTACCGTTAGTGGTGTATTTGTATGCAGCCCGCTCACTGTTTGAGGTATAATCTTCCTCTGCATACAAATAATTAGTTTTCTTAGGCGCGATTCCCCGTTCTTCAACTGTATGGGGGGTATCGGCGTTAGAATTACGTTTTTGCGGCGTATTGCCGTGCGCGCTCGCATCTCTGGGGGTTAATTCGTGATCACCGCCCTGATTTAATGCGCGCTTTCTTACTATATCCGCGTACTTCGGAATTACAGCGTGGCTTTGCTGTCCGTGCGTTGCGGTCTCTGTTTCTGTGTTTATATTAGAGTTAGTGTGTTGGTCTGTCGCCCGTTCACTGTTGGAGGAGTTGTGTTCCTCATCTGATAAATAATTAAGTATTTTAGCACCGTTTCCCCCTACTTCAACTGTATGGGAGGATCGGCGTTAAATTACGTTTTTGCGGCGTATTGCCGTGTTCGCTAGCCGATCTGGGTGTTAATTCATGATTATCACTGAAAAATACGTCGCCAATGCTGATTTTGTCACGGACTTGTGAATTTCAGCATGGCTTCGCTCCTCTTGTGTTGTGGGCGCGCGGGTCGCTTCCCCCCGCCTTTCTTGGCGGGGGGCGAGTCCGCGCGACCCTGGGGCGGCCTCTTGCCGGGGAGGCCTCTGCGACTGGATGGGTACATGCAGCCGCAAAAAAAAGCGTAGATGCGCAGTGGCGTTCCAAAATGTTGCCGTGAGCGGGTCGCGGAAGTCTTTCATGCAATGGAGCACAGAAACTGATACTTATATAGCGTTAGTTGGAAGCCCCAGGGGTGCCCAGGTCGGTGTGAGGGGGGTGCCCTTTTTGGCCGTTCCGAACCCCGTGTCATGGGGCGGTCCGGTCCGGTCCGGGGCGCCCCCATCCTCCTCGCCTCCTCCTCCTCCCCCCTCCCCCAAGGACGCCACCACCCCCCCCCCTACCCCCTACCCCACCAAAAAAAAAGAAGAAACACACACCAAACGACAAAAAAAAAAGAAACAGCGCCATCGCGCTCCCAAAATGTTGCCGGAAGACGGGTCCCGGAAGTTTCGCATACCAATAAAGTACAGAAACTGATACTTATATTTTTTTTTTTTTTTTTTTTTTGGCGCAGTGGCGTACGAGAGGTCAGTAATTTATCAGTCGAATCAGTCAAAATTACTCAGAAAAAGGAGAAAAGGAAACTACTTCTATTACTAGGGGCGGTGATTGACCTCCCCCACGCCGCTAGCGGGTCAGAAGGCGCCGGGCCCAGTGTGCCCGCACGGCCTCGAAGAGATACGCGTTGCCCTCGTGCAGCGCCTGGGACATGCAGGACAGCAGCTCGTCGAAGGCGGTGCGCGTGGAGAACGGGAAGTGGGCCGCGCCGGCGACGGCGAGCAGCCACTGGAAGCTCTCCTTGTGGAGGCCGCCGGTCGACTCGAGCGACACCGGGGCAAACGTGGTGCCGGTTTCCGCGGCCCAGTCGCCCCACTTCCGCTTCTTCGCGCCGTGTGCCTGCTGAAGCGGGTTCTGCTGGGCGCTGCGGGCCCGGCCGGGGAACGTGATCACCACGTCCGTGGCGAAGGTCCGCCCGCCGCGGCGATGCTCAGGTCCAGCCGCTCGCCGCTCGTGCTGCTCACGCGGGGCTCCGCGGCGACGGCGAACCCGAGTCTTTTCGCCCACGCCTCGATGGCCGCGAGGACGCGGTTGTGGCGCTGGATCCGCGGACCTCCGGGGATCGCCGGGCACACGTTTACATGCGCGTTGTTCGCGTCCGCTCCGCAGGCGCACCGCACCTCCGGACGGAGCACCCGTAGGAGGAGCCGCTGCCGGACGAGGACCTCGAAGGGGTAGTCGGCGAGGTGCTGCGCCGGGTCGGCGAGCGCACGCGTGGCACCTGGCGCCGCGTTGGCCTTCACGATCTCGAGGGCAGGCTCCGGGAGGAGTGTTTTGAGGGCCTCGAGGTTGTGTTGGTCCAGCTGGTGCGTGTGTGCCTTTTGTGCGCCCTTCCGGCCTACGCTGTGTGCCGCGAAGTGTGAGATGGCCAGCTGCGACCGCAGCCCGCATCCACCCATGGCAAGGGGGAGCCTGGCCAGAAGGACGGCCGCGCCTTCGACCGGCGCGCCGCCCACAAGAACCGACAGCGTGTGGAGGACGCGGTCGTCGAACCATGCCGCGCTCTCGCGCAGCTCGTCGGCGCTGTGTGTCCGCAAGAGAAAAGTTAGACGCGGCAGCGCGGACGCCCGCAGGAGGTTCATGCGCGCGTGGCGTGGGAGCCCGTCTCCGCCAAGCGCGGCGAAGTACGCCTCGTACTGGCGGGTTTTCTCCCGCACCCACTCGTCCACCGGCGCGCCGCTGCCGCGGAAGCCGGCGCCGAGGATGCGCACCACGCCGTCCGCCAGCGGCACCACCACCCCGGCGACCGACACCGGTTCTGGCGCGGCGCTTTTCGACAGGTGGTGGCTCTTCGCCGGGTTGATGTCGAAGCCGGTGGCCGCGAGCGCCGGACCCGCCTCGTCCAGGAACGCTTGGACCGCCGCACGCGGCCGACAACGGTCAGGTCGTCCAGGTACGCCGTCACTTTGGCGAGCGGGTGCGCCGCCATTATTGGCCGCAGTGTCTCGGCCACGGCGGTGGCGAAGAGGAGCGGGCTGAGCACCATGCCCTGGCGGACGCCGCGCGTCGACCAGAGCTGCTCCACCCGGCGGCCGTCTTCGTAGACGCCTAGGGCGCCCGGTTCCCCGAGGGAAAGGTCCACGACCCCGAACGTGTGGCGGAGGGCGTGGTGGCGGAACGCCGCCCTCAACACCCATGCTCGGGAGACGCGGTTGTACGCGTTGGTCGCGTCCAGCGCGACGAGCGTGTCGGCCGACTCGCTCGCGTACGTTGCCCGGATCTGGGCTACTGCCTCGGCGGCGTCGCCCCACACGCCGAATTGCCACCCCTGGAAGGTTTCGCGGAATGGTTTGTCCACCGCGTCCAGTGCAAGGTGCGAGGCGATTTTCAGCCACACCGACTCGGCGTGATGGGTCGGACCTTCGGCGACCCCGGTTCTTTCAGGAACGGGTGGACGACGCACGCGCGGAGGCGGAACGCGAAGGACGCCGACACGTTCCCGGCGAGGATGTCCTGCATCAGTGCGGTCGTCTCCGCCAGGAGTGCCGCGTTTTCGACCACGGGTACGAGCAGTTCCCGGGTCCATCCGTCAAGCCCCGGTGCGGCGGCTCGGCCGAGCCGTTTCAGCACCACGTTCCGGACCTTCTCCGGTTTCAGGCCGTGAGGAAAAGGTGTCTGCGGTGGGCACGGGTACCCCGCAGGGTCTTCTTGCGGGTGGAGCGCGCGAAGCTGGTCCAGTGCCTCGCTGGCGCGTGCGCGTGGGAGCTGTGCCTGGAACAGCGTACGCGCCGCCTTTCCGATGGCTCCTAGCGAAAGTTGGTGGAGGATGCGGCGTGCGCGGCGTTCCTCGTCCGTGTGTTCGCCTCTGCTGGGGAGGTGTTCCTCCGTATTGGGTCGCCGTGTGGCGCCGGCGTGGCCCGTGTACGGCTCGTCTTCCTCTCCCACCGTGGGTGTCCCGCTTGGCTCCTCTTGGTGGCTCTCGTGCTCCTGCCTTGCTGGTGCGCGCGGTTTGGCGAGCCGGGTGCGCACCAGCTCGGTAAGCGCCAGTTGGCGCTGGTAGCGTCCCGCGGTGTTTGCCGCGGTGTAGCCGAGGAGTGTGTGGCCGACCGCCTCCGCCCAGTGTCCCCATTCCTGCTTCCGGATTGTCCGGATCGTGGCGGGGAATTCTTGCACCCACTCGGCGTCGGCCTCCGTGGGTTTGGTGCGGTGACGTGTCGGTGGTGGCGGTGTTCCCGGTGGCGGGTGCGCCTCCGCGTCCTGCCGTGGTGTGTCCTGCTCTGTCCGGGTGCGCTTGTGGTTGCGGACCGCCCTGGTGACGAACTCGCCGCATTTCCGGCCGTGTGCTCGTCGCGCGTTTCCGGACGCGATGACGAACTCGCTGCATGCGAGGCATCGGTCCACCCCGGTGGCTTTCAGCGCGTCCACCTTCACCACCTCGCGGGTGTGGGTGGTGTTCAAGTGGCTGGTCTGCTGTTGCCGGCGGGCGCGCGACGTCCACGTGCGCGGGCAGACCGGGCACCGGATCGTCCCGGTCTGCTGTGCTGCCGTGTTCTCGCCGTGGTGAAATCGGCGTTGCGCCTCGTCAGGCGCTTGTGTTTCTTCCTCGGTGGACTGGTCGGGTTCTGTGTTCTCGCTCTCGGCCGTGTCGCTTTCTTCTTCCTCCCTGTCGATCTCGAGCGGTGGGATGCGTGGTTCGTCCCGTGGCTCGGTCGTCCGGGGCTCCGTCGCCGTGTCTTCCTCCGCTGGCTCCGCGGTGTCGGGGTGCATGCCGTAGACGGCGCGGCCCTCCGGGTCGAGTGGGATTAGCGGCGGTGGTGGCGGTGCGGCTGTTAGCGGTGGCCTGTCTGGGCGGGTGTCTTCCGTCTCCTCGTTGTCTCCCTCGCCGGCCGGCGTGTGGGGAGCGCGTCGGAAGATCAGGGTGTCGATCGTGGCCGGGTCTGGTGGTGGCACGTCCGTGTCGTGGGTGGTGCCGTCGTAGCGGTGCCATTTCTCCGCCGCCTTTTCTTCCCGGCTCAGGACGTATGCGACCACGTGTCTCGGCGTCGTGACGCAGATCGCCGCGTGGAGTTTGTAGGTGGTTGGACGGAAGGGTGCCGTTGGGAGCGCCACCTCCATCGGCAATTCTGGCAGACCCTTGGTTTTCCGGGTCCCGGCTGTCGGCATGACGGTGATGGCGACGGCTTCGCCGAAGAAAATGTGCGACAGTGTGGAAAGGGTGGCGCCTGCGGTGCAGCATGTTGGGCAGCGGTGTGGCAAGGTGGTCGATATGTGACCGAATACCTCGCTTATGGCGCTCGCCGTGGTGCCCGGGAGGTCGCCGGCCGACGCCTTGTATTTCATTACGGCTGTCTGGGTTTCAGGCTGTCCCTCCACGATTGTGCCGCACTGAGAACAGTGGGTGTCCCGTCGCCTTGTGCAGGCGAAGGCGCGTCCTATGGCGCCGTCCTGTGCCGCAAGCGTTTCCAGGGTCCATCCCGGTGAAGTGGGGAGCTGGAGGCCGAGTGCTCGGAGCACCTCCCGTGCGGCGTCGGCGGTGGATCCGCGGAAGGCACGGAGGAGAGTCGCGTCCATGTTTTGGGTCTCTGGCATCGTGCAGACGGCGGCGACGGCGGCCGCGATCGCACATGATGGTCCCATTGTCGCCATGCCACCGTGGTATGGTGACATTCCGAGTCGTCGTGGCGCTGCTCCGGACCCTGGGTGGCGCTCGTGAATGTGGTCCAGGACCGCTCTTTCGGTGTCGCTGGCGTACGTACATTCTGCGCCGTTATGGTCCACGGCTGTGCAGTAGTAGAAACTTCTGCGCACTGGATTCGCCCACTCGAAATGGCGCTTGAGAATGGCGGTGTGTCTCTCGAAAAGCTTTTCCGCCAGCGCGGTGTGCTCGGCGATGGCTGCGTCGAGTGTCCGCGCATCTTAAAGACCACCCTTAGGTCGTCGAATTGTTGGAGCCACGGTTCCGTCATCTCTTTCCCATCCGGGTGTGGGATGCGTGCGTCCGTTGTGGTCCCTGTTTCAGCATTTAATTTGCTTTTAAAGGTTTGGCTGTTAGCCCGCTGTCTGTTGGAGGAATGTTCTTCCTCTTTATTTAAAAATTAAAAGGGTTAGATCCTTTTCTCCATTCTACAACTGTGGGAGGAGGACCGGCGTTAGAATTATGATTCTCTGGCGCTCTGCCGCGTTCTCTTATGTTAGTTGTGTTTAATGCGCGATTACCGCGATAATTAATGCGCCGTTTTTCACAGCCTCCGCGTACTTCGGAATTACAGCATGGCTTCGCTGTCCGAGTATTGCGGTCTCTGTTTCGGCATTTAGTTTACGTTTAGACTTTTGGCTGTTAGCCCGTTGTCTGTTAGAGGAATGTTCTTCCTCTTTATATATATAGATAAAGTGTTTTGGTCCGTTTCTCCTTTCTACAACTGTGGGAGGAGGACCGGCGTTAGAATTATGATACTCCGGCGCTCTGCCGCGTTCTCTTATGTTAGGTGTGTTTAATTCGCGATTACCGCGATAAATTAATGCGCCGTTTCTAACAGCATCCGCGTACTTCGGAATTACAGCATGGCTTCGCTGTCCGTGTGTTGCGGTCTGTGTTTCGGCATTTAGTTTACGTTTAGACTTTTGGCTGTTAGCCCGTTGTCTGTTAGAGGAATGTTCTTCCTCTTTACTTAAATACTTAGAATGTGTTGATCCGTTTCTCCTTTCTACAACTGTGGGAGGAGGACCGGCGTTAGAATTATGATACTCGGCGCTCTGCCGCGTTCTCTTATGTTAATTGCGTTTAATTCGCGATTACCGCGATAATTTAATGCGCCGTTTCTAACAGCGTCCGCGTACTTCGGAATTACAGCATGGCTTCGCTGTCCGTGTGTTGCGGTCTGTGTTTCGGCGTTTGGTTTACCGTTAGTGGTGTATTTGCATGCAGCCCGCTCACTGTTTGAGGTATAATCTTCCTCTGCATACAAATAATTAGTTTTCTTAGGCGCGATTCCCCGTTCTTCAACTGTATGGGGGGTATCGGCGTTAGAATTACGTTTTTGCGGCGTATTGCCGTGCGCGCTCGCATCTCTGGGGGTTAATTCGTGATCACCGCCCTGATTTAATGCGCGCTTTCGTACTATATCCGCGTACTTCGGAATTACAGCGTGGCTTTGCTGTCCGTGCGTTGCGGTCTCTGTTTCTGTGTTTATATTAGAGTTAGTGTGTTGGTCTGTCGCCCGTTCACTGTTGGAGGAGTTGTGTTCCTCATCTGATAAATAATTAAGTATTTTAGCACCGTTTCCCCCTACTTCAACTGTATGAGGAGGATCGGCGTTAATATTACGTTTTTGCGGCGTATTGCCGTGTTCGCTAGCCGATCTGGGTGTTAATTCGCGATTATCACTGAAAAATACGTCGCCAATGCTGATTTTGTCAACGGACTTGTGAATTTCAGCATGGCTTCGCTCCTCTTGTGTTGTGGGCGCGCGGGTCGCTTCCCCCCGCCTTTCTTGGCGGGGGGGCGAGTCCGCGCGACCCTGGGGCGGCCTCTTGCCGGGGAGGCCTCTGCGACTGGATGGGTACATGCAGCCGCAAAAAAAAAGCGTAGATGCGCAGTGGCGTTCCAAAATGTTGCCGTGAGCGGGTCGCGGAAGTCTTTCATGCAATGGAGCACAGAAACTGATACTTATATAGCGTTAGTTGGAAGCCCCAGGGGTGCCCAGGTCGGTGTGAGGGGGGTGCCCTTTTTGGCCGTTCCGAACCCCGTGTCATGGGGCGGTCCGGTCCGGTCCGGGGCGCCCCCATCCTCCTCGCCTCCTCCTCCTCCCCCCTCCCCCAAGGACGCCACCACCCCCCCCCCCTACCCCCTACCCCACCAAAAAAAAAGAAGAAACACACACCAAACGACAAAAAAAAAGAAACAGCGCCATCGCGCTCCCAAAATGTTGCCGGAAGACGGGTCCCGGAAGTTTCGCATACCAATAAAGTACAGAAACTGATACTTATATAGCGTTAGTTGGAAGCCCCAGGGGTGCCCAGGTCGGTGTGAGGGGGGTGCCCTTTTTGGCCGTTCCGAACCCCGTGTCATGGGGCGGTCCGGTCCGGTCCGGGGCGCCCCCATCCTCCTCGCCTCCTCCTCCTCCCCCCTCCCCAAGGACGCCACCACCCCCCCCCCCTACCCCCTACCCCACCAAAAAAAAAGAAGAAACACACACCAAACGACAAAAAAAAAGAAACAGCGCCATCGCGCTCCCAAAATGTTGCCGGAAGACGGGTCCCGGAAGTTTCGCATACCAATAAAGTACAGAAACTGATACTTATATAGCGTTAGTTGGAAGCCCCAGGGGTGCCCAGGTCGGTGTGAGGGGGGTGCCCTTTTTGGCCGTTCCGAACCCCGTGTCATGGGGCGGTCCGGTCCGGTCCGGGGCGCCCCCATCCTCCTCGCCTCCTCCTCCTCCCCCCTCCCCCAAGGACGCCACCACCCCCCCCCCTACCCCTACCCCACCAAAAAAAAAGAAGAAACACACACCAAACGACAAAAAAAAAGAAACAGCGCCATCGCGCTCCCAAAATGTTGCCGGAAGACGGGTCCCGGAAGTTTCGCATACCAATAAAGTACAGAAACTGATACTTATATTTTTTTTTTTTTTTTTTTTTTTTTTTTTTTTTTTTTTTTTGGCGCCGTGGCGTACGAGAGGTCAGTAATTTATCAGTCGAATCAGTCAAAAACTTAGAAAAAGGAGAAAAGGAAACTACTTCTATTCTAGGGGTGGGATTTGTCCCCCCACGCCGCTAGCGGGTCAGAAGGCGCCGGGCCCAGTGTGCCCGCACGGCCTCGAAGAGATACGCGTTGCCCTCGTGCAGCGCCTGGGACATGCAGGACAGCAGCTCGTCGAAGGCGGTGCGCGTGGAGAACGGGAAGTGGGCCGCGCCGGCGACGGCGAGCAGCCACTGGAAGCTCTCCTTGTGGAGGCCGCCGGTCGACTCGAGCGACACCGGGGCAAACGTGGTGCCGGTTTCCGCGGCCCAGTCGCCCCACTTCCGCTTCTTCGCGCCGTGTGCCTGCTGAAGCGGGTTCTGCTGGGCGCTGCGGGCCCGGCCGGGGAACGTGATCACCACGTCCGTGGCGAAGGTCCGCCCGCCGCGGCGATGCTCAGGTCCAGCCGCTCGCCGCTCGTGCTGCTCACGCGGGGCTCCGCGGCGACGGCGAACCCGAGTCTTTTCGCCCACGCCTCGATGGCCGCGAGGACGCGGTTGTGGCGCTGGATCCGCGGACCTCCGGGGATCGCCGGGCACACGTTTACATGCGCGTTGTTCGCGTCCGCTCCGCAGGCGCACCGCACCTCCGGACGGAGCACCCGTAGGAGGAGCCGCTGCCGGACGAGGACCTCGAAGGGGTAGTCGGCGAGGTGCTGCGCCGGGTCGGCGAGCGCACGCGTGGCACCTGGCGCCGCGTTGGCCTTCACGATCTCGAGGGCAGGCTCCGGGAGGAGTGTTTTGAGGGCCTCGAGGTTGTGTTGGTCCAGCTGGTGCGTGTGTGCCTTTTGTGCGCCCTTCCGGCCTACGCTGTGTGCCGCGAAGTGTGAGATGGCCAGCTGCGACCGCAGCCCGCATCCACCCATGGCAAGGGGGAGCCTGGCCAGAAGGACGGCCGCGCCTTCGACCGGCGCGCCGCCCACAAGAACCGACAGCGTGTGGAGGACGCGGTCGTCGAACCATGCCGCGCTCTCGCGCAGCTCGTCGGCGCTGTGTGTCCGCAAGAGAAAAGTTAGACGCGGCAGCGCGGACGCCCGCAGGAGGTTCATGCGCGCGTGGCGTGGGAGCCCGTCTCCGCCAAGCGCGGCGAAGTACGCCTCGTACTGGCGGGTTTTCTCCCGCACCCACTCGTCCACCGGTGCGCCGCTGCCGCGGAAGCCGGCGCCGAGGATGCGCACCACGCCGTCCGCCAGCGGCACCACCACCCCGGCGACCGACACCGGTTCGGGCGCGGCGCTTTTCGACAGGTGGTGGCTCTTCGCCGGGTTGATGTCGAAGCCGGTGGCCGCGAGCGCCGGACCCGCCTCGTCCAGGAACGCTTGGACCGCCGCACGCGGACCGACAACGGTCAGGTCGTCCAGGTACGCCGTCACTTTGGCGAGCGGGTGCGCCGCCATTATTGGCCGCAGTGTCTCGGCCACGGCGGTGGCGAAGAGGAGCGGGCTGAGCACCATGCCCTGGCGGACGCCGCGCGTCGACCAGAGCTGCTCCACCCGGCGGCCGTCTTCGTAGACGCCTAGGGCGCCCGGTTCCCCGAGGGAAAGGTCCACGACCCCGAACGTGTGGCGGAGGGCGTGGTGGCGGAACGCCGCCCTCAACACCCATGCTCGGGAGACGCGGTTGTACGCGTTGGTCGCGTCCAGCGCGACGAGCGTGTCGGCCGACTCGCTCGCGTACGTTGCCCGAATCTGGGCTACTGCCTCGGCGGCGTCGCCCCACACGCCGAATTGCCACCCTGGAAGGTTTCGCGGAATGGTTTGTCCACCGCGTCCAGTGCAAGGTGCGAGGCGATTTTCAGCCACACCGACTCCGGCGTGATGGGTCGGACCTTCGGCGACCCCGGTTCTTTCAGAACGGGTGGACGACGCACGCGCGGAGGCGGAACGCGAAGGACGCCGACACGTTCCCGGCGAGGATGTCCTGCATCAGTGCGGTCGTCTCCGCCAGGAGTGCCGCGTTTTCGACCACGGGTACGAGCAGTTCCCGGGTCCATCCGTCAAGCCCCGGTGCGGCGGCTCGGCCGAGCCGTTTCAGCACCACGTTCCGGACCTTCTCCGGTTTCAGGCCGTGGGGAAAAGGTGTCTGCGGTGGGCACGGGTACCCCGCAGGGTCTTCTTGCGGGTGGAGCGCGCGAAGCTGGTCCAGTGCTCGCTGGCGCGTGCGCGTGGGAGCTGTGCCTGGAACAGCGTACGCGCCGCCTTTCCGATGGCTCCTAGCGAAAGTTGGTGGAGGATGCGGCGTGCGCGCGTTCCTCGTCCGTGTGTTCGCCTCTGCTGGGGAGGTGTTCCTCCGTATTGGGTCGCCGTGTGGCGCCGGCGTGGCCCGTGTACGGCTCGTCTTCCTCTCCCACCGTGGGTGTCCCGCTTGGCTCCTCTTGGTGGCTCTCGTGCTCCTGCCTTGCTGGTGCGCGCGGTTTGGCGAGCCGGGTGCGCACCAGCTCGGTAAGCGCCAGTTGGCGCTGGTAGCGTCCCGCGGTGTTTGCCGCGGTGTAGCCGAGGAGTGTGTGGCCGACCGCCTCCGCCCAGTGTCCCCATTCCTGCTTCCGGATTGTCCGGATCGTGGCGGGGAATTCTTGCACCCACTCGGCGTCGGCCTCCGTGGGTTTGGTGCGGTGACGTGTCGGTGGTGGCGGTGTTCCCGGTGGCGGGTGCGCCTCCGCGTCCTGCCGTGGTGTGTCCTGCTCTGTCCGGGTGCGCTTGTGGTTGCGGACCGCCCTGGTGACGAACTCGCCGCATTTCGGCCGTGCGCTCGTCGCGCGTTTCCGGACGCGATGACGAACTCGCTGCATGCGAGGCATCGGTCTACCGGTGGCTTTCAGCGCGTCCACCTTCACCACCTCGCGGGTGTGGGTGGTGTTCAAGTGGCTGGTCTGCTGTTGCCGGCGGGCGCGCGACGTCATGCGCGGGCAGACCGGGCAACCGATCGTCCCGGTCTGCTGTGCTGCCGTGTTCTCGCGTGGTGAAATCGGCGTTGCGCCTCGTCAGGTGCTTGTGTTTCTTCCTCGGTGGACTGGTCGGGTTCTGTGTTCTCGCTCTCGGCCGTGTCGCTTTCTTCTTCCTCCCCTGTCGATCTCGAGTGGTGGGATGCGTGGTTCGTCCGTGGCTCGGTCGTCCGGG
>RAIA01000054.1:0-38235 GCA_003664395.1 Leishmania lainsoni | reverse complement strand
CAGATTATCGCAAGCAAGCGTGTGGCGCGAGAACGCAGGGGTGAACCACGCACGCACGCACACCTGGCAAGAAGCGCATGTTGAAGTGCAGCGGCACCGCCAGCCCGTCGCACACACACCTCCAGCGGCGAGGCGGCAGTGCACGGGCCTGAGGGGGGATAGAACGAGCAGGTCCGCGTCGCGTCGCTGCGCCACCAGGCAGAGGCTGTGAAACGGCCACAGCAACACCAGCAGCACGCACACAGACGCACCTGTACACCGCCATCCACCACACAGGCACCAACGCTCGCGCCTATACGTTGCGTCGCAACGGCTAATGTCCACGGTCGCTATAGATGGCACGCAATGGGGGTAGGCCAAGCAGCCCGCGCACCCACAGCTGATACAGCGAGAGAGCGAAGAGTTCCACCAACGACGAGCTTCTCGCTCGCGCTCACGCCTTCTTCGCGGCACGGCGCGGTGCTGCTGCAGATGGAGGGCAGCACCGCGGGACGGTCACTGGCGTGGAGCGCGGGAGCCCGACAAGTGGTCGGCACACTCGTCTGCACGCGTTTGGCGCGCATCGCGCGCACAGCGCAGGCCAGCGGGGGAGCCACGCGGAAATGAAAAGACAGAGAGGCACAAGACGAGGGATCCGCTGTCGACGTCGTTTTGGTTTTGCCGTGACAGAGAGAGGGGAGATGAAAGGAGAGAAGGGGGGAGAAGAGGAGGAGGGGACAGGAGGCACACACGCGCGCGCAGACATGAGGAATGGCGAAGAGGAGACTGCCCGGGGGCGGGCTCCTTGCCTGTTGTCCTCCTTGTACTACGCATCATCGGTGCTCTCCGCAGCGTGGGCGGTGAAGTACGGCATCTTCAGCAGCGCCTTTGCCGTTTTGCGCTTCGCTGCATCGTACTGGGTGCACGCGAGGAAGACGTCGAGGGCGGCTTTCTCCAGCGGTGTGTGCAGCTCCCGCTCCACGTCCTTGTTGCGCATGAACTGGCTTACCAGTAGTAGTCGCGCACGGACGCGTTGTATGGCAAAGCGGCCGGTGAGCACCTGCGCCATCATGATGCCGAAGCTCCAAATGTCGCACGCGCGGTGACCTCCCGCGCGTCGCCTCGGGCGCCATGTAGAACGGCGTTCCTTCGATTGCGCTGGTGGCGGTAGTGGTGGCCCTACGAGAGATGCCAAAGTCGGCGATCTTGCACGGCCCGGAGTCCGGCACCAACACATTCTGTGGCTTGATGTCGCGTGTACGATCCCCTTCTGGTGCAGAAAACTTCAGCCCTCTACGACGTTGCGCAGCAGCACTGCCATTGGCGGACCCTCCCCTCCGCGTGCCGCTGGGAGGACGCGAATTTCAGCAAGTTGCCGCCGCCGGCGTACTCCATGACAATGCGCAGCCTGTCCTCCGTCTCACGAAGGAGATGTAGGCAACGATACACGTGTGCCGGTGCCGCTCCATAATTTCACCTCGTTCATCCACTGCGGCTTCTCGCCCCGCGCCACGACGATCCGACTTTCGCGCTGGTAGCGGCGCCGGCGAATGGGCTTGACGTCTCCGCGTTCGATCCGAATCTCCTTCACAGCCACAAAGTTGCCAGTCTCCGAGATGGCGAGGCGCACGACGCAGGACTTGGACTCCCCAAGCACCGCGTTGGACAGCTGGTATCGATTGTGGTTGCGGTCATAAAACGTTCGTACGGCGCCCCAACGCCGCGGCCGCACAGCGGAGAGAAAAGAGTCGGGGGGCTGGCGAGAACAGCAGGGACGCCGGTGGCAGCGGCAGCGGGCGGCGCTCGCGGACGGCACAGGCGCGGTGTCCCCGCCCTGCTGCAGCTGCGCGGCGCGCTCGTCACCGAAGGTCGTCCACTGGGGCATGCGCCACACCATGGCGGCCGGCAGTGGCTCCGTCGATGTGCGCCGCATGGCGTGCAGATCAACAGAGAATTCGGCCGCGACCCGCACGGCACCAATCCGCGTCCACGACAGCGGCGAACTCGTGCACGCCGGCGGCGGGGTGCCGAGCCACACATATGCACAGTAGCGCATCTCGAGCAGCATCGGGAGCTGGCGCAGCATCGAAACGGGCTGACCATGAAGCAGGAGCGACTTCTCCGTCGTGGTGCCGCAGACAATGTGGCCCATGTAGCCGGCAGTGCTGAAGTACGCGCCGCTCTCCGGAGAGAATCTGCGCACAAATCTATCATGGAAGCACTCCCCGCACTGCACGCATGCCTGGGCGTAGCTGTCGCCAGACTCGAAGAACGCGTTCCATGACAGGATGGCACGGTCGCTGTACAGCTCGACGATGCACCCCTCGTACTTCTGAGCGCACATGTTGACGGCCGCGATGAAGTCGCGGGAGATCTGCCGCGCCGCCTCCGCCTCCGCACGCACGAGCTCCCGGTAAGTGAGAAAGCTGAGAAGAAGAAGCGCGACGTGGCGCCGCTTGAGCGTCACTTGGAAAGGCACCTGCGTGATGCTGACCTCTGTGGTAACCGACAGTGAGCGGTGAGAGCCGCTGTGGTGGCCGGCCAGCTGCCGGCCGGGGCCAGGATCGGCCTGGGCGCTGTCCGCGCGCATCGACTGCGCGTGCGGCGACCACACCGCATCCTGAGGAGACCGGAAGGCGGCCGCCTTGGTGTCAGGTGGCAGGCGGCCAGCGCGAGCCGGCTGCGCAGGCGAGGACATCCCCGAGCCGGTACACGGCAGATGCATGTCACCGGGCGACTCCAGTCGCGGTGCGCTCTCCCTGGGGCGGGTCATGAGCCGCAGTGTCACTCGGTTCACGGCCATCTCCGCGGCGCAGATCTCCGTGAAACTGGAAAACTCCTTCACCCAGTACCGCAGTGATTCCCGCACGCGCCGCGCACGCTCCACGCAGTCCACAAAGAAGAAGGTGTTGTGCTGGTGCGTGCGGATCATGTCCACCATGAAGGACAGCTCCACGAGGGACATCTGCACATCCCACAGGATGTGATAGGCGCGGCGGAAGAGACAGAACGAAACTGCCAAGTGCACCGCAAGGAAGACAAGGCTCACGCTGAGGACAGTGTAGCGGGCCGTGTCGCGGTGACGCACGGAGACCTCGGCAGCGGCGCCGCCCGGCATCGACGTCAATCTGCGCCACACGGAGAAGGTGTGGACGTTCACGTAGAGGAGAACACCGACCAGGCACAGCGTGCAGCCAAGCCACGGAAGTGCTAGAACAACGCTGTGGTGCTGACGGTGCTCCTCCGCCTCGCCATCCCCGCCTCAGCGCCATCCTCGTGCAGGCTGTCCACGCCGCTATCTGCCGGACCCGACAGCCGCTCGCGCTCCACTGGTGCCGCGTCAGGCATGCCGATTAAGGCGGGGGTGCTGATGGCTCAAAACGGAAAGAGAGCGCGAGGAAATTGGGGGAAAGCGACGCTGATATGCGCGTAGGTGCGGGTGCGCGTGCTCCCGCCCCTTTGCTGCGGCACCTTGAGGGAGTACGCGGTGGAGGCGGTGGCACTTGTGCAGAGAGACGCACGTGTACGACGCAGCTGACGAGAGGAGCGGAGAGAGAGAGCAAGCAGCGCCCGACACACACACACACACACAGAGAGACACGAAGCACAGGTGAACAACAAATCAGCCCAAGCGAAGAAATGCAACAGACAGGAGGAAAACACGACAGCAGAGGGGGAGGGGGAGAGACGACGGGCCGATGATGACGGCGGTAATGAGAAGGTGAAAAACAAAGGCGAGAGATGCAATGAGAAAAGGACAAAATGGCGAATGACGGGGAGGGGGAAGGGAGGGGAGGGGGGGCGTGTGGCGGGCACACACGCAGAGACACACCAGCGCAAAGAGGGGCGAAGAGACGAAAACACAAGCCAAAGAGTCCACTTCGCTACTTCTCTCCTCCCATACGTAGAAGCCCAAAGCAACGGGATGGAGCAGGTAGAGCCGGGAGGAGGGATGCGCCGCACAGCCAATCGGTGTGGCTGCTTGCACGCGTATGTGGGTGGGCGGGTGTGTCTCAGCCTGTCACAAGACGTCGCTGGACGAAAAGAGTGTGGGATGCAGAAGATGCGGCGGGGCGTTATCTCCGCGCGCGTGGGGGAGAGGAAGAGAGGGGAGGGGGGCGAATGTACAGACACATGCAAGGGTGCGCGTCTCACTCGCACAACGAAAGAAAAACACGCAGCAGTCCGGTGGTGCTGCGCAGGAGGGGCCGCCTCTCACACGCGTGCAGACGCTGCACGTGGAAACGGCCGCAGGCAGACACGCGCACGCACTCCCTCTGTCCCGTCACTGCAAGGAAAGAGAAGCGGCGCAAATGCTCGGCTGTATTAACAGCAAAAATGAGGCGTCCAAGAGGGACGGGCAGATGTGTGTGCGCGCGTGTGCATATGCGTCTGTACTGTGGGGGAGGGGGGAGACGTGGCGCAACTCTGCGTGCGGCAGGTGGGCAGAGTTGCGTTGGTGGCATGCAAGAAGGTGGGGAGGCAGAAGGAGAGACAAAGTGGCACCCAAAAGGCGACCGTTGCACGCCGAAGCAACAAGCGAATGAGGAGGAGAAGGACGCAGAGGACGACCGCCCTTACGCCATCCGCGGGTGCATAGCGCGCGAGTGGGCAAAACAGCAGTGCTGCGTGCCCACCTCCACCCCCCCCCTCTCACCCACGCACACACGCGCGTGGGTACGCGTCTTTGCATGAAAAGGTGGGCAAAAGTGGTGCACATGGGCCACCACCGGCCTCCCATTCGCGACCTCCACGCTCAGTGCGCCCCTGAGGAGAACGCACGTAGGGAAAAGGGGGGGGCAGAAGAGCAGCGGGGAGAAGACTGCATGTGCGCCCCTCTCCCTCCCCCTCCCGTGCCATGGCGCAACACTGGCGCCCTCACTCGGCGCCGCGGCCGATGCTGTCGCTGCGCATCCTCGCTAGTAATCGTCTGCATCCGTCGCCTTCCTCTCCCCCTCTGCTCCTTACCCACCCACGCTTAGAGCAATGGGGGAGGACAGAGGGGCAAATCAGTATCGTAGTTACCGTAGTCGCTTTCCAATATAGAGGTAGGGGTGCAGTCGTGGGAGCCAACCCCCTCATCCACACACACGCACCGGTGCCGCGCCCCCCCCCAAGGCACGACCACACGCACAGCACTTTGCGCACATGCTTGATCGGTGGGCGGCACCGACAGCCTTCATTCAGCGTGGCCACTCCGCCATGAGCGAAGCCCCACTCGGCCCCACCCCACCGCCTGCCGCGGGCCCATCGCCGGGTGCGGGGCAGCCTCAGACACGCGCGTGGCTGCAACGCGCCGACTCCCTCACCGGCGCGCCGCCCCTGCCCACCATACGGGGGGCACAGACGGGTTCGCTGCCGCACCCCGCTCCGAGGCAGCGCCACCCACCACCTGCTCGGCGACACCACTGGCGATGCGCCGCTCCGACCTCCCTGCGCCGTAGGGGCCTGACCCTGTCACCGCCAGGCGTGGCTCGGCATCGGCAGGGGTGGGGGCTGCTCGGCTCCCCCACACAGAGCGGAGGGTGCCGGGCCCTGACGCCGCGCCGAGGTGGCCTCCGTCAACAGGGGCTATCGGCAACCCGCAGGCAGAAAGGGCCGAAGAAAGAAGGCCGCTGAGAGCATTGCGGTGTACGCCCATGCCTGCGCGTGTGCGCGTGCGTGTGGAAGGGAGGGGGGAGCAGAAATGAGCCCGAGTGAGCTAGCATGCCTCCTGGGGAAGCAACGGTGGGTGGGGGTGGCGGAGGGCCTCCAAGTGCTCCTCATATTTCGAAATCGAAGGCCTCCTTCTCCCGCTTCAGCTACACACGCATAGGGGCAGCAGCGCGCGGCACACAACGAGCACACACGTGCCGGCAGGGAGAGGAGGAGAGAAAGAAATGGGCTAACGTCCTCCTCCACCCGCCGCCACGAGGAGGAGGCGATCTCTCGCACGCGCTCGCACAGGCCAGGCGCCCACGCGGGTAGCTCAGAAGCGAGCAGTACGCCTTCGCGATCTCGTCCGCCCTCAGCATCACCTGGTGCGTCGGGGGCCCCTGCGCCGTCTCCCTTTCCGCGAACTCCTCGATGCACAAACGCAGTCCCGGCGGACTCAGTGGACGTCAATACCGTGCGCAATGCCCTGCCGCCCGTCCCCGCGGAGAAGCTCAGCACATTCGCGCTGCCCCAGCTCGCCGGGGTCGACCTCCACCACACTGAGCCCGCACGAGGTGAAGATCTCCGGGTCGATCCACTTGGGGCTCAGCGGCAGCGTGTTCTCCCACACGAAGCTCGCCGCACACCTCAGGTGCAGACAGCTCTTCACAGCGCACGGTACGTACTCCATCCCGGGCTTGCCGAGGTACTCCCTCATCTGCTCGGGCGCTGCGGCGTTCGAGCGCGTCGACCTGCCCACAAACACCTACTTCGAGCTCGAAACGTACAGCACTTCGCAACCGTCCGCAGTGCGCGGTGCCTGAATGCGATCGTCCTCCGAGCGCAGAGCCCTCACCGTGTCCAGAATCGAGCCCACCGCCGGTCGGCGCGACGGCGCACACGCTGTGCAGCATCGACACGTCCTCCACGAACATCGACGCAGGCAGCTCGCTCAGCTCCGGCAGCTCGATGCTGTGGCCTTCCTCGATCATATCCTTGAAGACCTGCACGTACGCCCTGTGCTGCTCCGGCACGATCGGGAGCGAGATCGTCTGGCGCTCGATGCGTGTCAGCTTGCACGCCTGCTTCTCAAGCGCGCTTGGCACGGCGCGGCACACAACAGCCAGCTTCGTCATCGGGACTGGCCAGGGGTGGGGGTGTTAGAAGGGGGGGAGCGAGGGTAGCGTGTATGTCAGCTCTGCACATGTGTGCGTGTGGGCACGTCTGTGGGAGGAGCGGCGAGGCGGTGGCGGTGAGGGAGAGAGAAGCCAGCCAGGTCAGACGCGGAGGACGGGAGAGGGCGACAGGGCAAGGAGGCGTCCGCAGACGGTGCGCGGGGACACAGGGGTCAAGCAGGTGGCGCGCACCCCACGAGAGTGGGTGAGGAGGACATCCGCCGTGCTTCGCACATCGCGCACACAGCACAGCAGGAGGCGGCCTAGCCACGCACGCGTGCACGCATGCCGGTGCGGAAGGACACTCATCCTGATTCGACGTGTGCGCAGACGCGCGCATGCGCCACAGGCGGTACGTCACGCCCACACGCTGCGTAGTAAGTCCGCATGCCAGGGAGTTCCGCAGGCAGCGACCGCGCCGCTGGCCAAGCAGTGCACATATGGAGCAGCGCGGTCGACAGCGGCACCGCGGGGGCGACACTCGCCCTGAACAAGTACCACCTGGTACAGGACTGTGTGGGGGTACATGCATCCGACGCTGCCCGCCACCAGGGCCACCGCACCGCCGCCGCTGCCACCACCGAGGGGGAGAACTGCCAGAGGCGCGGCGTCCGTGCTGCTGACTTGCTGGAGATCCGTCGCGCGACGACTGCAGAAGGCGGCGAGGAGGCGCAGCGCCTCTCGACAGTCGGCCGAGCACGCGTAGAGGATCGGCGCCAGGGGCGAGGCGGCAGAGCCACTCACGGCGTCCTCAAGGTGGGGCGCCTCCTCGCCGCTCGCACCAGGGCAGGACGGGGGGGAAAGGGCGAAGTAGCCAGCGAGCGAGATGTGCAGGGAGGCTGCGGCTGTGGCGGGCGAGATGGCAAAGGGTGCCCAACACCTTCGGAGGAGGGTGCTGATCGCAACCGCGACCGGTGAGTCGCAGCACGACTCGAACCCCCTGAGCACCTCGACTAGGGAAGACTGAGCCGCGCTGTCCGCCAGCACCTCTCGAGCTCCGTAGTCCTCCACCGCGGCGGCGTCGGCGTGCGCTCTGCCCACCTCGGCGGCACCGTATTGACCAAGCTGCGAGCACAAGTCCGGTGCGTCAGCGGGGGGTGAGAGAAGCGCCGCGCCATACCCCTGCCCAATCGCCGACGCAGCCGCTGCCCACGTGTCGGGGTGAAGCGCTGCCAGCACACTGGCGGCCAGCCAGGCCAGCAGCTCATTGTCCACCACGGCAGCAGTGCCTGGGGCCAGCACGGCGACGTAGTAGTACGGTGGCGACGCGCCGAATGCGCTCACCAGGCCCAGCGGAAGGGTTGCACACAGCACTGTGGTGGCCTCCCCAGTAAAGGAAGAGGCGCAAGGCAGCACCACCCGACGCCCGCCTCTCCGCGCCTCCGCCGTCGGTGGTGGGGACGAGAGAAGGACGAGAGCAGCGAAGAAGCGCCGCAGCGTCACAACGTTCACCGCTGGAACAGCGCAGAGCCCAGCAGAAGCGGCCGAAGACGACGGCGCAGGGAGTCGACTGGAGGGAAGAGGCGCGGTGCATGCATACACCGGCGTCTCCTTGCCCTCGACCCATACAATGACGTAGCAGTCGGCGCTGCGGCTGTACCGGGGGCGATGCCTGCCACCACACGGGGGGAGGCGATGGCCCCTGCTAAAGACGTAAGAGGAAGCGACATACCACATGCGCGCCCATGCACTCGTCACCAGCAGCCGCAGCGCAAGTGGGGGAGGGAGAGTCGGCTGCAGCCGTTGGGTAGTGGTGCTCCCTGACCTGCTTCTCCTCGTGTCACCCTCGCCATCAGCAAAGGCGCAGAGCTGTCGACGGTGATGTGGAGGAGAGGGGGCCTTAGGTGGCTGTAGTCGTTTGCACCCCTGTGACTTGTGTGCGTCCGTTCGAAGGCAAGTGGAGACATGCAGAGAGAGAAAGTCAGGGAAAAGGCTGGTGTGGCCTCACGCACAGAACACCAACGCGCACAGACACGCATAGTGCCCATGCACAAGCACACGCAGGCAGAGAGAAGGGGCAGGCGCTCCGCCTCTCTCCTCCCCTCCCCTCCCCTCACGCGCACTGAGGTGAATCCCACACGAAGGCAATGCCGAACCCTCACGCACGCACGCACACGCACGTGGCCTCGACACGTGTGCGTGTGCGTCGTGTCGGAGCGAAGAAGGGGGGCGAGGGGCTCGTGTGCGTTGGCATAAATTACCCCAGAGGTTGGGATAGGCAGGGGCGGATGGAACACCTGCGGGGTGGTGTGCAGGGATGCGCAGCAAAGTGGCTCCGTCTTCCCTGCTGCGGCTGTCTCGCGGTTTTACGGCTACTCGTTCTTTGCCTTCACTAACAACAGAAGGGGAGGGATATAGAGAGACTCTGCCACCAAAGCACCCGACACATGCGCGCGCTAACACCAATGTACAGAGAGAGGGCAACACACTCAAGCAGCGTGCCTCTCTCACGCACGCACGCGCACGCTGACATTGTGTGTGTGTGTGCTCGTGTGCGCGTCAAGTGGGGGACAAGCTGCGCAGAATTCACCCCCCCTATACCTAAAAGAGTCGCTTCCTCTCCCCCTCACGTGTCGCTCATCGCCACACTCGCGCACACCAACACACACGCGCGTGTGGGCGTGGTGGAGAGCGGAGGAAACACCGAGAGAAGAAGAGACGGCGCCACTGCGTAACCAAACGGCCGATTCCTAAAAGACAGACGCGCGCACGTGGAGAAAGCGGAAGAGGCGTGTCAGAGCGACGCGCACGCGACGGGGAGTGCAGGGGGAGGAGGAGTGCATAGGGCATAGAGGATAGAGGGGGGCTGCAGCGGAGGCACACACAAGGGCGCAGGCGTGCACAGAGCGGCACGGTGCACAGCACATCCCCGCACCCTCCGCGCCACTGGCGCGGTATAAGCCTCGCCACCACCTTCTGGCTACCCACAGAGGATGCCGGCGTGGCTCCTCGCTCTCCCGCGCACACGCTCTCTCTTCTTCTCACGCCCCTCCCCAGCCTTACCTGCCTCCCCACCCCGCCCGCCTTCCCGCTCCGGGCAAAACCCTCCGCGCTCTGTGAAGGCTCGCGCACAGACAGACGGACACACACGCGCATACAGAGGGGGTGCAGACAGCGGGAGACACGCGGGTGCGAGGGCGCGGCGTTCACACATGCCGCAGGGAGAGGGGAACGAAATATCAGCTCCCCCCCGCACAGCCCTGCGCGCACGGACACACACACAGGCGCACGCCGGCTTACTTGTACGGGTTGTTGTCGTCGGCGGCCTGGCGCTTCTTGGTCCAGTACTTGGAGTACTTCTTCTGCGCGCCGCTATCCTGAAAAGCCGGGCGGTACTCAGCCCACTGGCTGTAGCGCATCACCACCTCGCCCCAGGTCAGCGCACACTTCTCCACAGGCGGCTCGTTCGCCTTCAACGACTTGGCAACACACACGCGGTGCGCCAGCTGGGCATTCTCGAGGTGCTTCTGCAGCGCCTCGCTGGCCTGCATGTGCTGAATGGCCTCGTTCGACAGGTCATGGAAGGCGAGCTGCTCAGACATGGCGGGCGAGAAGGGGAGGATGGGCTGAGGAGTGAAGGCGGATGTGCAAAGTGTAGAGGCTCACAAGGAAGCGCTACGGGACGCCAAAGCAGTGCGTAAGTGGCCAACTCGTGGATACGCGTGTGAAGAGGAAAGAAGGGCCCTCACTACGCCGGCGAGACTGCGCACGGGGGCGGCACGATCGCGCGTGTGGGTGGGTGGGTGCCATTGTGATATCGAGGGAGAGAGTCCGATGGCAGGAGGGAAGGAGATGATGGAGAGGAGCAACAGGGGCCGGCGACGCGGAGAGACGACCACCACAGGTGCATCGCACGTGTAGGGAGAAGTCGGGCGGGAGAAGCCCGGCACCGCGCCACGCGAGCACACGCCATCGCTGTTATGACGGTCGGCACTGCCTCAGCCACGCAGCACGTGAGGACGTTGGCAGAGCGCACCAGCACACCGCATCACAGAGTGAGGGCGGGGAGGGGGGCACTTCACGGGGGACACAATACACGCACATGTGCCCACACCTATCATAGCATCGCCTCACTCTCCCCACTCACCACTCTTTTCCTCCACCCCGCCTTCCCACTCGCCCCCCTACCGGCCGTCGTCGGCTACACTAGCAAGGCGACCTCCAGCCTGCGAATGCGCTCCGGTGCAACGTCTCGGCATGAGAGAGGCGGGGGAGCGGGGGAGCCGCGGCAGTTGCGGATGGGGAGAGCGCCAACACGTTCTTCCACCTATTCTGTGGAGCTCGCGGGGACAAGGACAACAACAGCAAGAGATGCACGCCAAGTGCGCCAGGAACGTGGGGGAAGAAGGGTCGCGTGCAGAGGAGAACGGAACGCCAAAGATGCGCGAGGGACGCACACGCACACGCAGGGGGAGAAGGGAAAAGAAACCGCATGCGTGTCGTAGCTCATCCGGCAGTGCGGACGCTCTCTATGAGGAGCAGCTTGTTCTTGTTGGGTTAGCTGGCAGGCGTGTGCCCCTAGGACGTGTCCGCTCAGCATGCACCTCGTGAGGTGCTCTGTGCGGTGCAAGGAAGTGAAGGGGGCGGCAGACACGAGTGAGGAGTTCGAGGGCAGTGCGCCACGCACGCACAAACGCACACACAGCCCCTACCCGCGCCACCACCACCCCCGTTGCCATCAGAGCCGCTCGTGACGCCTGACTACTGCACCTCGCAGTCGCCAACATCGGGACGGCATCGCGAAGGACGCCGCCGCGGCCCTCGTACGGCAACTGCACACGACACCGCGCTGTGCCCACTCTCCTCCGCGTTCCTCTCGCCCTCACCCGCGCTCTCCTCACCGTCGTCGTCATCGCGCGTGGCAGCTGCCGCCGCCCGCGCTACTCCAACACGCCCGGCAACCTCAAGCGCGGAGGGGGACGCCGGTGACGCTGCTTTCTCTGCTGGCGCGGCGGCGTCATCATCGGCAAACCTCTCGCGACCCAGCAGAGATGCCGCGAGGCGGACGGCCACGGCCTCGCAATAACACAACTCCTCCCGCACAGCGACAGCCGCTTCCACGTTTGCGGCCGCCGTGTCGTTCTCCGGCCCATCCTCCAGCTCCAGCAGCTCGGGTGTGATGGGTGCACCCTTCATGGCTGCCTGGAGGCAACGCAGCCTGCAGTCGTGGAGGCTGCGGCGGCAGCAGCCACCGGCGCTGTCGCTCGCACCTCTGTGCTGCGTGTAGTGGCAGTGTTGGAGCGCGTTGAACACCTTCACAAGGTAGTCGGCAGTGTTCAGGGACTGCAAGAGGAGCACGTGGAGGGATGTGGGTGGGACGCTGACAGTGGCATCATTGCCCGTGGAGCAGGCGGCGGGTGCAGGTGCTGCCTGCCGCTCCTCCGCCGAGCACGCCGCGTGGGCGCGAGAGCGCTGCAACGCCTCCCGGTACGCCTCCACTCGTCCCCGCAACTCGCGCACCTCAGCCTCCTTCTGTGCGAGGCGCGACTGCATCGCCTCCTCAGCCCACCCACCGCCACTGCCCACACTCGGCACAGAACCCACGTTGTCGTCCGCGCTCTGGAGCACCGACCTCGGCGCGTCACTACGGGTGGCGCGCTGCCACGCCAGCTGCGCATGTGCATACATACGGCTCGTCTCCTCCAGCCTCTCCATAATGTGCGCCTCGTGCAGCTCCTTCGCCTTGAGCTGCTCGCGCAGCCGCGCGTTCTCGTCACGGTAATAACGAAGCAGCCGGCTCACCTCTGCTGACGACGTGTCGTCTGCGCTTGTGTCGTGCGTGGGACGCACGTGGGGATGGCGGAGGAGGCTCCCCAGCGAGCAAGTGCCACGAGTGCCCGCGCCACCGTGCGAGGCGGGAGGCAGCGGCTGCTGCGCCACCGTGGGGGACCCAGCGATCCCCCAGTGGTCCCCGTCAACCTCTCGGTCGTCCCACCCCAGCTCATGAGCAGAGGCGTCCGCAGCACCGCAGTGGCCGAGCGACAAGCTCCGCGGCGGCAGCAGCGAGGAGGTGGACAGATGGGTGGATGCGACGAGGCCCTCCGGCGGCACCTGCGCATCCCGTGCGCCGCTCCCAGGGACGTGGAAACACCGCAGCGGCACCAACGGGCGCGCAGGCGGCGCCGTCGTACAGGCGCTCGTGCTGCTGTACTGCGTGTCGAGCCGCGCAGGCCTCGCGCGAGCAAAGATGTTCTCCTCCGCTCTCCACATGCGGTCGAGCGCCACAAAGGCAAGACTTGAACGGGTGCGGCAGCGGTGGCGACGGCGCAGCAGCACGTGAGCTGCGCAACGGGGATAAGACGAGGCAGCGAGTGGGGCCGCGCACAACACGTGCGTGGGTGTCTCCTCTGTGGGCTAGCGTGTGGCTCGTTTGCAGGGGCGTACACTGTGATGGCTACGGGGGGTATGAGGGCATGTGCATGTGGGTCCTGTCGGTGCCTGGGTCTGTGCGGGAGGGGGGTGCAGTGTCACTGCTACTGCCTTGAGCCGCGCAACGGGTCTCCCACAAACCAACGCAGAGATGGAGGGCGAAAGGGGAGGGGCAATGAAGGGGGAGAAAAGCGCTGCTGCGGAGAGAGAGCCAAGCAACTCGTGCCACGATGCCCGTGTCCGAACGCACGCGCTCCTCCACAGCGCAGTGCCCACACGATGGGCAATACCCGTTGTCGAGTGAGAGGGGCGGACGTGAAGGGGCCCGCACACTCAGCTGAGCGCACACATCTTGGCGGCGGGGCAAAGCAAGAGGGAGTGCCAGTGGCCACTGCATTGACGCAGACACACACACACACACACAACAAGCCAGGTGCACTGAGCGCTACGCCATCCTTCCGGTTTGCCTTTCGTGAGCTTCCGATAGACTTCGTCAGCGCGCACGCGTCGCACGTCACGCAGCCCGAGGCGGCCGTCAACTCGAGCTCGAAAGCGGAAACGAAAGGGCGCAAACAAAGCGCAGAAGGGAGGCAGGCCGATGCGGCACAACGCGGGGGTGGCGGAGGGGCGCCGTGCAAGCGTGTACGCCCAGAGGGGTGGACAGCGCGAGACGCGGTCGGCACGCACCGTTGGGTGCGGCAGTCATGCACACACGCACACGTCGAGAGACTAACAGAGACATCGGCAGCGAGGGACGCCACCCCCACAGGAGGGCCGAGGACTACTTGGGGGTGAACGCGTGTCCGCCCCACGTTGATATGGTCGGCTCCTTCCTCTCCGCCTTCGCGAAGAGCTTGGCTGCGCCCCCCTGAGCCCAGCAGCCGGCCGCGATCGTGCTGGGGGTGCTTGTGGTCAGAGTCCTAAAAGCCGCCGCTGCGGAGTCGCCGCGTGGCGGAGGCGCCCCGACCGTGTCGACGAGCAGCGACTGCATATCTTGCCGCTTGGTGGCACGCTGGCGCGTGTCGAGCGGGTTGGGCGGCAGCCCGTGGTCGCTGCCCCCGGAACCCGACGAAGGGAGCTTCAGGTACGGCAGGCTCTCGGTGTCGATGGAGAAGTCGGACGGCGCCGTGTCCGGCGAGAAGCCCCAGCAGTCACCGCGGCCGATGCCGCTGCGGTTGCTGTACTTCATCAAGTACTGCTTCCACGACGCATCCTCGCCGGCGGCGCGGTCGTCGCGGTGCCGGCGCTGCGCCCTGTCGCTCGCCATCTTCTGCAGCGCGGCGGCAAACGCGGCGCGGGTCTCCGGCAGGACAAGCCGATCCACGTTGACGACGCACAGTTTGATCATGCCATGCAGTGGGACGTGCGAGAAGACCTTGTAGATGCGGCGTGTCTCCTCCGTCTGCCTCATTGTCACCACCTCCTCCACCGTGCCGGTGACCGTGCTGGGCAGTGGCGCGTTGCGCAGCCTCGCATCGTGCTTGAGCATCTTCACGGTCAGCATGTGAAGGTAGTATGGCTGCCCCTCCCCGTCAGCGTACAGCTCGAGGTAGCCGTCCTCGCCCTCCGGCGTGGTGGCGGGGCGCGGGGCCAGGGGAGGCGAGTTGCGCAGCATCGACGGCGGCAGCCCCTTCGGCTCTTTGCTCACCTCGCCCAGCGCCTCGAGCAAAAATTGCCCCACCTCCGCGTCGGACTCGCTCAGCGGCTGCCCCAGCTCGCGAAGTCGCTCCGAAATACCGGCACAGTCGGCGTAGCGCTGCTCCGCCTCGTACTGCGGGGTTGCCATCACGTAGCGACTCTGGTACGAGAACGGCCCCATGTAGGCCGGGAGGTGCATCGCCACGCCCTTCTCTGAGGACGGCGGCGGCGGCGAGGAGAAAAAGGGGTCGTCGGAGCGGCGCAGCACGCACGAGTTGCGGTGCCGCTTGAAGAGGTCGAAGCGCGCCTGCACGCCGACCCTCCGCGGCTGCACCGGCTGCAGCACGCAGGGGCGCAGCGTGTAGGGCGTGAGAAGGTCGTGGCACATCGGGCACTTGCGCGGCGCGCCTGCCGCCTTCTGGCGGCTCATGTACTGCAGGATGCACGGGAGGCAGTAGACGTGGCCGCACTCCGTGATGCGCGGTGCTGTCGGCACTTCCATGCAGATGGGGCACTGGTACTCCTCAGGCGTGGCCCGCATCACCACCGAGTGCACCACCTCCCACGGCACGAGGCTGTCGCTGAGCTGGATGCACTCCAGCAGCCGGCGCTGGCCCTGCGGCAGCCCCTGCGTCGACGTGATCGTCAGCAGTTCGGAGCGAAGGATGAACTGGAAGTTCTGCAGCATGAACGCGCGCTTCAGTGCCGCGGGGTCGACATGCCGCACCGGCCGCGGGCAGCGATAGGTCGCCGCGGTGGTAGCGGTGGACGGGCGCTCGTGAGTCCCGCTGCCCCTGCCGCCCCCCGGGGCCGCTGCCTGCAAGTCGGAGAGGTCCCACAGGTTTTTCACAACCGTCCCTCGCCTGCCGCCCTTCTTCGACTTCGTCATTGGTGCCACCGCACGTCGACGAGCCAAGCAGCTGGGCCCTCGCCGTCTAGCCACCCGTTACTCGATACACGCCCACACCAATGGCACACGCACGCACACACACGATGGGTGTGCGGCCAAGACAGAGAAACAAAAACTATCGTCACTAGCGCTCAACAGAGCTGAGCACGTCGCTGCAGGAGTGCGCCTGTCGTGGTGGTTATGCACGCGTGAAGGAGCGTACGCATGTAGGGACGCAGACGCGGGCACATACACACACGGCAGAGGGGGGAGAAGACACGCAAGCACACGTCCGCACGGAGTGGGTGAAAAGCTAAAATGGGAAGAGAGCACACGGGGCAGCGGCACGTGGGCCAGCCAAAGAGATGACCGACTGCGTAAGTCCGCGCATGCCTGTGTGCATGTGCGTGTATGCGTGCAGCGAGAGGGAGAGAGTCAGTGAGGGCAGATGGGAAAAGGGGGAGGGGAATGAGACACAGAGAGCACGCCCGCTAGCGGGCAAGAGAAGGCGTTCCGCACCGACAGCCTTCTTTCAGCGTGGCCACTCCGCCATGAGCGAAGCCCCACGCGGCCCCACCCCACCGCCTGCCGCGGGCCCATCGCCGGGTGCGGGGCAGCCGCAGACACGCCGTGGCTGCAACGCGCCGACTCCCTCACCGGCGCGCCGCCCCTGCCCACCATACGGGGGGCACAGACGGGTTCGCTGCCGCACCCCGCTCCGACGCAGCGCCACCCACCACCTGCTCGGCGACACCACTGGCGATGCGCCGCTCCGACCTCCCTGCGCCGTAGGGGCCTGACCCTGTCACCGCCAGGCGTGGCTCGGCATCGGCAGGGGTGGGGGCTGCTCGGCTCCCCCACACAGAGCGGAGGGTGCCGGGCCCTGACGCCGCGCCGAGGTGGCCTCCGTCATCGGAGAGCCCGCAAAGTGCGCAATGCTTGAGCGCGAGTGAGATGGAAGGAGGGAGAGGGAGGGGCCAGGGACCAAGAGGGGGGCAGGGAGAGAGGGGATGGCATGACAGTGCACACGAAGACAGAACGTAGCTCTCTCTTTTCAGCAAGCCATCAGTCATTTCGAATCAAAGCAGCAGCACCCATCGCTGCACGCCCGCCCCGCCATCCTCTGCTCCTGCAGTCCCCTCGCCTCATCTTGTAAGAGGAGGTGCAGGAAAGAGTATACCGGGGTGGTCGTGTATAGTGGGCTGCCTCGCGAGGGTTGGATCTCTTTGTTTCTCTCTGTGTGTGTGTGTGTGTGTGTCCACCCGGTATTGGGTGATCAGTGTCAGCGTTGTCGTCATGCTGAGTATGACGACGAGCAGGCAAGAGGGAAATAGAAACACAGAGACACATGCTAGACCCCTTGCCCCTCCCCCTTGTCGTGTTGGGGGAATGGGGGCAGGAGTGAACGCCAACCGAGACGGGGAGGGGTGTCATCGCCACCGCCCTGCAGCCTTGGAAGCAAACACACGCGTGCTTGCTTGCCTTCTGTGTTGCTTGTGTGTTGTGCTTTGCTGGGGACATTGAGGCGGGGGTGCACAACATCTACGCAAGAACGGGTGGCGCGCGAGCGGGTGCGCACACACGCCTAAGCCCACACCGCGCCCAGCCATAACACCACCAAGTGCGGGAGCATAAGAAGATGGGCTGCACACAGTCACACACACACAGCAAGAATCAGCGGTAAGTCGTGCAGAGAGAGGGCAAACAAGCGGCTTGCCGATGCTGGTCTTGGCGCGCAGCTCGTGGTAAAGACCCGGCGCCATCGTGGTGCCCTCACCACGTCTCCGCTTGTGCAGGTGGCCGGCAGAAAACACCTTCTCGACACCGCCGCAGTGCACGTGCAGCTCGGCCGTGATGTCGATCCCCTCACTCCCCTGATAGACTGTTGATCAGCCTCTTGGCTGGCACGCCGCCGCCGCGGTCGCTGAGGCCCCCCCACCTTCTTCCAGTGAAAGTAGTGAGGGCGCGCTGCCCCCGCCCGCCACAATGAGCAGCTACTCCGCAGACAGCGTCGGATACTTGGCAGCCTTTGACCTGGTGACCCTTGCGAATGGCGACGAGGGGGGGCCGCGCTCGCGGGGGTGGTCGCAGCCAATGTCGGAGATGCCCCAGTCCCGTATACCATCGCGGACGTCGTCACACTCGCGCCCCCTCGCCCTCCGACCCTCTGGTGCCAACCTGGCGAAGGGCAGAGGACTGAAGTGGTTCTCTGCGACGAACGCCTCGACCTCGCGTATGGCCTAGTTGATCCCGGAGTGCTTCATGGTGAGCTAAGGGGGTGATGCGAGGTGGAGGGTGATAGACTACAGGGCCAGTGGTAAGCACGAGATGAGAGAGAGGTGCCTACGGAGGCAAGCAGTAGTGGCGTTAATGAGGTGTGGATGGGCGCGTGCAAAATGGAGAAAGACACGCAGAGATGCGGGGTGCGCCTAGCAGGGCGAGTGCTGTGGCGGTGGAAGTGGCCATGCCAAGGGGGGGGGGGGGGGCGGAAGGGGCGGGTGCATGAAAGGGTTGGACGGAAACGGGTAGGCCCCAAAGGAGAGAAAAGAGCGAACGGCATTGGCGCCGCGGGGTCAGCGATGACTATCCACGCCGCCCTGTGAGCGCACGAGGGGGGGACACCCGGCGATGGCGCATGCCGAGGACGACAACACGGCAGAAGGACAGCCGCGCCAACATGCGCACACACACACGAAAAAACGGACAGACGCACACGTGGCCGCGCGCCCTCGCAAAACAACACGGCGCCGCTGCTGGCGGAGCCCCGCCCACGAGCGAGGCGGCAGTGGGGAAAGAGACGGGTGCAGTGCCGCGGCCCTCGCACGCGCTCATCCCCACACCCCGCGCAGCCGCCACCACCGCACACGCACGTGCGTTTTTAACAATTCGATTTCATTCCGGACAAACGTGCGCGCACACACGCGAAGAAGTGCAGCAGCGCACACGGCGGACGCCGCGCCAGCACACGCGCCCGCCCACCTCCAGTCGCGCGCGCAGCCTTCCTCCTTCGCCCGCCCGTGTCAACGCTTGAGCTCACGCTCCGTGCCGCAGTGCGCGCATCCCGCCGCTGTCGCTGCCCGGAAGCCACGCCTCGCACGCAGGGAGGCCGTAACGGCGTGTGAGGCGGAGGCAGCAGCAGAGGCGGCGGGATGCGCGCACAGCGCAGGTCCAGCGGGGGAGCCACGCGAAAATGAAAAGACAGAAAGGCACAAGACGAGGGATCCGCTGTCGACGTCGTTTTGGTTTGCCGTGACAGAGAGAGGGGAGATGAAAGGAGAGAAGGGGGGAGAGGAGGAGGGGACAGCGGGGGTGGAGAGGGTGCCCATACACATGCGCACACACACACGCACGCACAGAGGCGTGTACGCACACACGTGGTTCACCCTGCCCCCTACCCACCCGCCCACTCACTCCCAGGCGTTCAGGCCAGTCCCCCGCCCACTCACAAAATAGAAGCAAAAGCAAATCAGTATGGAGTACAGGTAGAGAAGGGAAGAAAAGGAGGGGAAAAGAGAGGGAGGAGGGGTGCGTGCGCGAGGACAGCGAGTGTAGTGCGCACCAGCACACGCGCACACACAGACACCATCTAGTAGGCCTCCTGCTCCTCTTCGTACTCGCCCTCCTCCTCGACGGTGGCGTCTTGGTACTGCTGGTACTCGGAGACGAGGTCGTTCATGTTGGACTCGGCCTCGGTGAACTCCATCTCGTCCATGCCCTCACCGGTGTACCAGTGGAGGAAGGCCTTGCGGCGGAACATGCCGGTGAACTGCTCGCCGACGCGGCGGAACATCTCCTGGATGCAGGTGTTGTTGCCGATGAAGGTGACGGACATCTTGAGGCCCTTGGGCGGGATATCGCAGATGGAGGACTTAATGTTGTTCGGGATCCACTCGATGAAGTAGCTGGAGTTCTTGTTCTGCACGTTCAGCATCTGCTCGTCGACCTCCTTCGTCGACATGCGGCCGCGGAACAGCGCAGACGCGGTGAGGTAGCGGCCGTGGCGCGGGTCGGCGGCCTGCATCATGTTCTTGGCGTCAAACATCTGCTGCGTCAGCTCCGAGACGGACAGGCCGCGGTACTGCTGCGAGCCGCGGCTCGTCAGCGGCGCGAAGCCCATCATGAAGAAGTGCAGGCGCGGGAACGGCACGAGGTTCACGGCAAGCTTGCGCAGGTCAGAGTTCAGCTGGCCGGGGAAGCGCAGGCAGCAGGTCACGCCAGACATCACAGCAGCGACGAGGTGGTTCAGGTCACCGAACGTCGGCGTCGTCAGCTTCAGCGTGCGGAAGCAAATATCATACAGCGCCTCGTTATCGATGCACATCGACTCGTCCGAGTTCTCCACCAGCTGGTGCACAGAGAGAGTGGTGTTGTACGGCTCGACCACCGTATCCGACACGCGGGGGGAGGGGATGACGGAGAAGGTCAGCATGATCCGGTCCGGGTACTCCTCGCGCATCTTGGAAATGAGCAGCGTGCCCATGCCGGAGCCCGTGCCGCCACCGAGGGAGTGAGACAGCTGGAAGCCCTGCAGGCAGTCGCAGCTCTCCGCCTCCTTGCGGCACACATCAAGCACAGAGTCGATCAGCTCAGCGCCCTCGGTGTAGTGGCCCTTGGCCCAGTTGTTGCCAGCGCCGGACTGACCAAAGATGAAGTTGTCCGGGCGGAACAGCTGTCCATACGGGCCGGCGCGGACAGAGTCCATAGTGCCTGGCTCGAGGTCCATCAGCACGGCGCGTGGCACGTAGCGACCACCCGTCGACTCATCAAAGTACACGTTGATGCGTTCGAGCTGCAAATCCGAGTCGCCCTGGTAAGAGCCAACCGGATCGACGCCATGTTCGTCGGAGATCACCTCCCAGAACTTAGAGCCGATCTGGTTGCCGCACTGGCCGGCCTGGCAGGAGACGATCTCACGCATGTTGTTGGAGTCGTGAAGAGCGAATAGAAAGGGGGATGTGTGGTGGAGAGGCAGGGAGGGGGTTACTGGGCGGGTATGGTGGGCGGGGTATGGTGGGCGGTGGGGACACGTGTGTGCGCGACACGAGAACAACGCCGTGCAGAACAACGTGCGAGTTTGTTTCGCAGAGAGTTGACGAAAGTAGTTCGAAGTGTTTTCGATGCCAGACAAGACGGGGGAGACGAGGTGTGGTGCTGGGGTTGGCTGACAATGTGCATGTGCGGCCCGCGTCGGTGCTGGCGCACAGGCGGGAGCCAAGGGCGGCACGCTCATAGTGGGAATGAAAAGGGGGCAGAGACACGGCGCAGCGGCGGGTGCCGGTGCCTGGTGCGATGCTCAGCACGAGGCCGAGGAGAGAAACAAAACATGTGCAACGGGAGTGCGCACACCACACGGAGAGGCGCTGTCGCTGTCGTGCGGGGGACGCCTCCGTCTTGCCGTCCGCATCAGCCTACCGAAGTCCGCGTGTAGTTGCGTCTCCGCGTTTGTGCATGCATCGGTGTGTTGGTTTCCGCGGGCGCAAGCGTGGATTCGCCTCTGGGTGGGTAGATGCACACCACAACGCAGGCTGCAGATTATCGCAAGCAAGCGTGTGGCGGCGAGAACGCAGGGGTGAACCACGCACGCACGCACACCTGGCAAGAAGCGCATGTGAAGTGCAGCGGCACCGCCAGCCCGTCGCACACACACCTCCAGCGGCGAGGCGGCAGTGCACGGCCTGAGGGGGGATAGAACGAGCAGGTCCGCGTCGCGTCGCTGCGCCACCAGGCAGAGGCTGTGAAACGGCCACAGCAACACCAGCAGCACGCACACAGACGCACCTGTACACCGCCATCCACCACACAGGCACCAACGCTCGCGCCTATACGTTGCGTCGCAACGGCTAATGTCCACGGTCGCTATAGATGGCACGCAATGGGGGTAGGCCAAGCAGCCCGCGCACCCACAGCTGATACAGCGAGAGAGCGAAGAGTTCCACCAACGACGAGCTTCTCGCTCGCGCTCACGCCTTCTTCGCGCGCACGGCGCGGTGCTGCTGCAGATGGAGGGCAGCACCGCGGGACGGTCACTGGCGTGGAGCGCGGGAGCCCGACAGTGGTCGGCACACTCGTCTGCACGCGTTTGGCGCGCATCGCGCGCACAGCGCAGGTCCAGCGGGGGAGCCACGCGGAAATGAAAAGACAGAGAGGCACAAGACGAGGGATCCGCTGTCGACGTCGTTTTGGTTTGCCGTGACAGAGAGAGGGGAGATGAAAGGAGAGAAGGGGGGAGAAGGAGGAGGGGACAGGAGGCACACACGCGCGCGCAGACATGAGGAATGGCGAAGAGGAGACTGCCCGGGGGCGGGCTCTTGCCTGTTGTCCTCCTTGTACTACGCATCATCGGTGCTCTCCGCAGCGTGGGCGGTGAAGTACGGCATCTTCAGCAGCGCCTTTGCCGTTTTGCGCTTCGCTGCATCGTACTGGGTGCACGCGAGGAAGACGTCGAGGGCGGCTTTCTCCAGCGGTGTGTGCAGCTCCCGCTCCACGTCCTTGTTGCGCATGAACTGGCTTACCAAGTAGTAGTCGCGCACGGACGCGTTGTATGGCAAGCGGCCGGTGAGCACCTGCGCCATCATGATGCCGAAGCTCCAAATGTCGCACGCCGCGGTGACCTCCCCGCGCGTCGCCTCGGGCGCCATGTAGAACGGCGTTCCTTCGATTGCGCTGGTGGCGGTAGTGGTGGCCCTACGAGAGATGCCAAAGTCGGCGATCTTGCACGGCCCGGAGTCCGGCACCAACACATTCTGTGGCTTGATGTCGCCGTGTACGATCCCCTTCTGGTGCAGAAACTTCAGCCCCTCTACGACGTTGCGCAGCAGCACTGCCATTGGCGGACCCTCCCCCTCCGCGTGCCGCTGGGAGGACGCGAATTTCAGCAAGTTGCCGCCGCCGGCGTACTCCATGACAATGCGCAGCCTGTCCTCCGTCTCCACGAAGGAGATGTAGGCAACGATACACGTGTGCCGGTGCCGCTCCATAATTTCCACCTCGTTCATCCACTGCGGCTTCTCGCCCCGCGCCACGACGATCCGACTTTCGCGCTGGTAGCGGCGCCGGCGAATGGGCTTGACGTCTCCGCGTTCGATCCGAATCTCCTTCACAGCCACAAAGTTGCCAGTCTCCGAGATGGCGAGGCGCACGACGCAGGACTTGGACTCCCCAAGCACCGCGTTGGACAGCTGGTATCGATTGTGGTTGCGGTCATAAAACGTCTCGTACGGCGCCCCAACGCCGCGGCCGCACAGCGGAGAGAAAAGAGTCGGGGGGCTGGCGAGAACAGCAGGGACGCCGGTGGCAGCGGCAGCGGCGGCGCTCGCGGACGGCACAGGCGCGGTGTCCCCGCCCTGCTGCAGCTGCGCGGCGCGCTCGTCACCGAAGGTCGTCCACTGGGGCATGCGCCACACCATGGCGGCCGGCAGTGGCTCCGTCGATGTGCGCCGCATGGCGTGCAGATCAACAGAGAATTCGGCGCCGACCCGCACGGCACCAATCCGCGTCCACGACAGCGGCGAACTCGTGCACGCCGGCGGCGGGGTGCCGAGCCACACATATGCACAGTAGCGCATCTCGAGCAGCATCGGGAGCTGGCGCAGCATCGAGACGGGCTGACCATGAAGCAGGAGCGACTTCTCCGTCGTGGTGCCGCAGACAATGTGGCCCATGTAGCCGGCAGTGCTGAAGTACGCGCCGCTCTCCGGAGAGAATCTGCGCACAAATCTATCATGGAAGCACTCCCCGCACTGCACGCATGCCTGGGCGTAGCTGTCGCCAGACTCGAAGAACGCGTTCCATGACAGGATGGCACGGTCGCTGTACAGCTCGACGATGCACCCCTCGTACTTCTGAGCGCACATGTTGACGGCCGCGATGAAGTCGCGGGAGATCTGCCGCGCCGCCTCCGCCTCCGCACGCACGAGCTCCCGGTAAGTGAGAAAGCTGAGAAGAAGAAGCGCGACGTGGCGCCGCTTGAGCGTCACTTGGAAAGGCACCTGCGTGATGCTGACCTCTGTGGTAACCGACAGTGAGCGGTGAGAGCCGCTGTGGTGGCCGGCCAGCTGCCGGCCGGGGCCAGGATCGGCCTGGGCGCTGTCCGCGCGCATCGACTGCGCGTGCGGCGACCACACCGCATCCTGAGGAGACCGGAAGGCGGCCGCCTTGGTGTCAGGTGGCAGGCGGCCAGCGCGAGCCGGCTGCGCAGGCGAGGACATCCCCGAGCCGGTACACGGCAGATGCATGTCACCGGGCGACTCCAGTCGCGGTGCGCTCTCCCTGGGGCGGGTCATGAGCCGCAGTGTCACTCGGTTCACGGCCATCTCCGCGGCGCAGATCTCCGTGAAACTGGAAAACTCCTTCACCCAGTACCGCAGTGATTCCCGCACGCGCCGCGCACGCTCCACGCAGTCCACAAAGAAGAAGGTGTTGTGCTGGTGCGTGCGGATCATGTCCACCATGAAGGACAGCTCCACGAGGGACATCTGCACATCCCACAGGATGTGATAGGCGCGGCGGAAGAGACAGAACGAAACTGCCAAGTGCACCGCAAGGAAGACAAGGCTCACGCTGAGGACAGTGTAGCGGGCCGTGTCGCGGTGACGCACGGAGACCTCGGCAGCGGCGCCGCCCGGCATCGACGTCAATCTGCGCCACACGGAGAAGGTGTGGACGTTCACGTAGAGGAGAACACCGACCAGGCACAGCGTGCAGCCAAGCCACGGAAGTGCTAGAAACAACGCTGTGGTGCTGACGGTGCTCCTCCGCCTCGCCATCCCCGCCTCAGCGCCATCCTCGTGCAGGCTGTCCACGCCGCTATCTGCCGGACCCGACAGCCGCTCGCGCTCCACTGGTGCCGCGTCAGGCATGCCGATTAAGGCGGGGGTGCTGATGGCTCAAAACGGAAAGAGAGCGCGAGGAAATTGGGGGAAAGCGACGCTGATATGCGCGTAGGTGCGGGTGCGCGTGCTCCCGCCCCTTTGCTGCGGCACCTTGAGGGAGTACGCGGTGGAGGCGGTGGCACTTGTGCAGAGAGACGCACGTGTACGACGCAGCTGACGAGAGGAGCGGAGAGAGAGAGCAAGCAGCGCCCGACACACACACACACACACAGAGAGACACGAAGCACAGGTGAACAACAAATCAGCCCAAGCGAAGAAATGCAACAGACAGGAGGAAAACACGACAGCAGAGGGGGAGGGGGAGAGACGACGGGCCGATGATGACGGCGGTAATGAGAAGGTGAAAAACAAAGGCGAGAGATGCAATGAGAAAAGGACAAAATGGCGAATGACGGGGAGGGGGGAAGGGAGGGGAGGGGGGGCGTGTGGCGGGCACACACGCAGAGACACACCAGCGCAAAGAGGGGCGAAGAGACGAAAACACAAGCCAAAGAGTCCACTTCGCTACTTCTCTCCTCCCATACGTAGAAGCCCAAAGCAACGGGATGGAGCAGGTAGAGCCGGGAGGAGGGATGCGCCGCACAGCCAATCGGTGTGGCTGCTTGCACGCGTATGTGGGTGGGCGGGTGTGTCTCAGCCTGTCACAAGACGTCGCTGGACGAAAAGAGTGTGGGATGCAGAAGATGCGGCGGGGCGTTATCTCCGCGCGCGTGGGGAGAGGAAGAGAGGGGAGGGGGGCGAATGTACAGACACATGCAAGGGTGCGCGTCTCACTCGCACAACGAAAGAAAAACACGCAGCAGTCCGGTGGTGCTGCGCAGGAGGGGCCGCCTCTCACACGCGTGCAGACGCTGCACGTGGAAACGGCCGCAGGCAGACACGCGCACGCACTCCGTCTGTCCCGTCACTGCAAGGAAAGAGAAGCGGCGCAAATGCTCGGCTGTATTAACAGCAAAAATGAGGCGTCCAAGAGGGACGGGCAGATGTGTGTGCGCGCGTGTGCATATGCGTCTGTACTGTGGGGGAGGGGGGAGACGTGGCGCAACTCTGCGTGCGGCAGGTGGGTAGAGTTGCGTTGGTGGCATGCAAGAAGGTGGGGAGGCAGAAGGAGAGACAAAGTGGCACCCAAAAGGCGACCGTTGCACGCCGAAGCAACAAGCGAATGAGGAGGAGAAGGACGCAGAGGACGACCGCCCTTACGCCATCCGCGGGTGCATAGCGCGCGAGTGGGCAAAACAGCAGTGCTGCGTGCCCACCTCCACCCCCCCCTCTCACCCCACGCACACACGCGCGTGGGTACGCGTCTTTGCATGAAAAGGTGGGCAAAAGTGGTGCACGTGGGCCACCACCGGCCTCCCATTCGCGACCTCCACGCTCAGTGCGCCCCTGAGGAGAACGCACGTGGGGAAAAGGGGGGGGGCAGAAGAGCAGCGGGGAGAAGACTGCATGTGCGCCCCTCTCCCTCCCCCTCCCGTGCCATGGCGCAACACTGGCGCCCTCACTCGGCGCCGCGGCCGATGCTGTCGCTGCGCATCCTCGCTAGTAATCGTCTGCATCCGTCGCCTTCCTCTCCCCCTCTGCTCCTTACCCACCCACGCTTAGAGCAATGGGGGAGGACAGAGGGGCAAATCAGTATCGTAGTTACCGTAGTCGCTTTCCAATATAGAGGTAGGGGTGCAGTCGTGGGAGCCAACCCCCTCATCCACACACACGCACCGGTGCCGCGCCCCCCCCCAAGGCACGACCACACGCACAGCACTTTGCGCACACGCTTGATCGGTGGGCGGCACCGGCAGCCTTCATTCAGCGTGGCCACTCCGCCATGAGCGAAGCCCCACTCGGCCCCACCCCACCGCCTGCCGCGGGCCCATCGCCGGGTGCGGGGCAGCCTCAGACACGCGCGTGGCTGCAACGCGCCGACTCCCTCACCGGCGCGCCGCCCCTGCCCACCATACGGGGGGCACAGACGGGTTCGCTGCCGCACCCCGCTCCGAGGCAGCGCCACCCACCACCTGCTCGGCGACACCACTGGCGATGCGCCGCTCCGACCTCCCTGCGCCGTAGGGGCCTGACCCTGTCACCGCCAGGCGTGGCTCGGCATCGGCAGGGGTGGGGGCTGCTCGGCTCCCCCACACAGAGCGGAGGGTGCCGGGCCCTGACGCCGCGCCGAGGTGGCCTCCGTCAACAGGGGCTATCGGCAACCCGCAGGCACGAAAGGGCCGAAGAAAGAAGGCCGCGGAGAGCATTGCGGTGTACGCCCATGCCTGCGCGTGTGCGCGTGCGTGTGGAAGGGAGGGGGGAGCAGAAATGAGCCCGAGTGAGCTAGCATGCCTCCTGGGGAAGCAACGGTGGGTGGGGGTGGCGGAGGGCCTCCAAGTGCTCCTCATATTTCGAAATCGAAGGCCTCCTTCTCCCGCTTCAGCTACACACGCATAGGGGCAGCAGCGCGCGGCACACAACGAGCACACACGTGCCGGCAGGGAGAGGAGGAGAGAAAGAAATGGGCTAACGTCCTCCTCCACCCGCCGCCACGAGGAGGAGGCGATCTCTCGCACGCGCTCGCACAGGCCAGGCGCCCACGCGGGGTAGCTCAGAAGCGAGCAGTACGCCTTCGCGATCTCGTCCGCCCTCAGCATCACCTGGTGCGTCGGGGGCCCCTGCGCCGTCTCCCTTTCCGCGAACTCCTCGATGCACAAACGCAGTCCCGGCGGACTCAGTGGACGTCAATACCGTGCGCAATGCCCTGCCGCCCGTCCCCGCGGAGAAGCTCAGCACATTCGCGCTGCCCCAGCTCGCCGGGGTCGACCTCCACCACACTGAGCCCGCACGAGGTGAAGATCTCCGGGTCGATCCACTTGGGGCTCAGCGGCAGCGTGTTCTCCCACACGAAGCTCGCCGCACACCTCAGGTGCAGACAGCTCTTCACAGCGCACGGTACGTACTCCATCCCGGGCTTGCCGAGGTACTCCCTCATCTGCTCGGGCGCTGCGGCGTTCGAGCGCGTCGACCTGCCCACAAACACCTACTTCGAGCTCGAAACGTACAGCACTTCGCAACCGTCCGCAGTGCGCGGTGCCTGAATGCGATCGTCCTCCGAGCGCAGAGCCCTCACCGTGTCCAGAATCGAGCCCACCGCCGGTCGGCGCGACGGCGCACACGCTGTGCAGCATCGACACGTCCTCCACGAACATCGACGCAGGCAGCTCGCTCAGCTCCGGCAGCTCGATGCTGTGGCCTTCCTCGATCATATCCTTGAAGACCTGCACGTACGCCCTGTGCTGCTCCGGCACGATCGGGAGCGAGATCGTCTGGCGCTCGATGCGTGTCAGCTTGCACGCCTGCTTCTCAAGCGCGCTTGGCACGGCGCGGCACACAACAGCCAGCTTCGTCATCGGGACTGGCCAGGGGTGGGGGTGTTAGAAGGGGGAGCGAGGGTAGCGTGTATGTCAGCTCTGCACATGTGTGCGTGTGGGCACGTCTGTGGGAGGAGCGGCGAGGCGGTGGCGGTGAGGGAGAGAGAAGCCAGCCAGGTCAGACGCGGAGGACGGGAGAGGGCGACAGGGCAAGGAGGCGTCCGCAGACGGTGCGCGGGGACACAGGGGTCAAGCAGGTGGCGCGCACCCCACGAGAGTGGGTGAGGAGGACATCCGCCGTGCTTCGCACATCGCGCACACAGCACAGCAGGAGGCGGCCTAGCCACGCACGCGTGCACGCATGCCGGTGCGGAAGGACACTCATCCTGATTCGACGTGTGCGCAGACGCGCGCATGCGCCACAGGCGGTACGTCACGCCCACACGCTGCGTAGTAAGTCCGCATGCCAGGGAGTTCCGCAGGCAGCGACCGCGCCGCTGGCCAAGCAGTGCACATATGGAGCAGCGCGGTCGACAGCGGCACCGCGGGGGCGACACTCGCCCTGAACAAGTACCACCTGGTACAGGACTGTGTGGGGGTACATGCATCCGACGCTGCCCGCCACCAGGGCCACCGCACCGCCGCCGCTGCCACCACCGAGGGGGAGAACTGCCAGAGGCGCGGCGTCCGTGCTGCTGACTTGCTGGAGATCCGTCGCGCGACGACTGCAGAAGGCGGCGAGGAGGCGCAGCGCCTCTCGACAGTCGGCCGAGCACGCGTAGAGGATCGGCGCCAGGGGCGAGGCGGCAGAGCCACTCACGGCGTCCTCAAGGTGGGGCGCCTCCTCGCCGCTCGCACCAGGGCAGGACGGGGGGGAAAGGGCGAAGTAGCCAGCGAGCGAGATGTGCAGGGAGGCTGCGGCTGTGGCGGGCGAGATGGCAAAGGGTGCCCAACACCTTCGGAGGAGGGTGCTGATCGCAACCGCGACCGGTGAGTCGCAGCACGACTCGAACCCCCTGAGCACCTCGACTAGGGAAGACTGAGCCGCGCTGTCCGCCAGCACCTCTCGAGCTCCGTAGTCCTCCACCGCGGCGGCGTCGGCGTGCGCTCTGCCCACCTCGGCGGCACCGTATTGACCAAGCTGCGAGCACAAGTCCGGTGCGTCAGCGGGGGGTGAGAGAAGCGCCGCGCCATACCCCTGCCCAATCGCCGACGCAGCCGCTGCCCACGTGTCGGGGTGAAGCGCTGCCAGCACACTGGCGGCCAGCCAGGCCAGCAGCTCATTGTCCACCACGGCAGCAGTGCCTGGGGCCAGCACGGCGACGTAGTAGTACGGTGGCGACGCGCCGAATGCGCTCACCAGGCCCAGCGGAAGGGTTGCACACAGCACTGTGGTGGCCTCCCCAGTAAAGGAAGAGGCGCAAGGCAGCACCACCCGACGCCCGCCTCTCCGCGCCTCCGCCGTCGGTGGTGGGGACGAGAGAAGGACGAGAGCAGCGAAGAAGCGCCGCAGCGTCACAACGTTCACCGCTGGAACAGCGCAGAGCCCAGCAGAAGCGGCCGAAGACGACGGCGCAGGGAGTCGACTGGAGGGAAGAGGCGCGGTGCATGCATACACCGGCGTCTCCTTGCCCTCGACCCATACAATGACGTAGCAGTCGGCGCTGCGGCTGCTACCGGGGGCGATGCCTGCCACCACACGGGGGGAGGCGATGGCCCCTGCTAAAGACGTAAGAGGAAGCGACATACCACATGCGCGCCCATGCACTCGTCACCAGCAGCCGCAGCGCAAGTGGGGGAGGGAGAGTCGGCTGCAGCCGTTGGGTAGTGGTGCTCCCTGACCTGCTTCTCCTCGTGTCACCCTCGCCATCAGCAAAGGCGCAGAGCTGTCGACGGTGATGTGGAGGAGAGGGGGCCTTAGGTGGCTGTAGTCGTTTGCACCCCTGTGACTTGTGTGCGTCCGTTCGAAGGCAAGTGGAGACATGCAGAGAGAGAAAGTCAGGGAAAAGGCTGGTGTGGCCTCACGCACAGAACACCAACGCGCACAGACACGCATAGTGCCCATGCACAAGCACACGCAGGCAGAGAGAAGGGGCAGGCGCTCCGCCTCTCTCCTCCCCTCCCCTCCCCTCACGCGCACTGAGGTGAATCCCACACGAAGGCAATGCCGAACCCTCACGCACGCACGCACACGCACGTGGCCTCGACACGTGTGCGTGTGCGTGCGTGTCGGAGCGAAGAAGGGGGGCGAGGGGCTCGTGTGCGTTGGCATAAATTACCCCAGAGGTTGGGATAGGCAGGGGCGGATGGAACACCTGCGGGGTGGTGTGCAGGGATGCGCAGCAAAGTGGCTCCGTCTTCCCTGCTGCGGCTGTCTCGCGGTTTTACGGCTACTCGTGCTTTGCCTTCACTAACAACAGAAGGGGAGGGATATAGAGAGACTCTGCCACCAAAGCACCCGACACATGCGCGCGCTAACACCAATGTACAGAGAGAGGGCAACACACTCAAGCAGCGTGCCTCTCTCACGCACGCACGCGCACGCTGACATTGTGTGTGTGTGTGCTCGTGTGCGCGTCAAGTGGGGAACAAGCTGCGCAGAATTCACCCCCCCTATACCTAAAAGAGTCGCTTCCTCTCCCCCTCACGTGTCCCTCATCGCCACACTCGCGCACACCAACACACACGCGCGTGTGTGGGCGTGGTGGAGAGCGGAGGAAACACCGAGAGAAGAAGAGACGGCGCCACTGCGTAACCAAACGGCCGATTCCTAAAAGACAGACGCGCGCACGTGGAGAAAGCGGAAGAGGCGTGTCAGAGCGACGCGCACGCGACGGGGGGTGCAGGGGAGGAGGAGTGCATAGGGCATAGAGGATAGAGGGGGGCTGCAGCGGAGGCACACACAAGGGCGCAGGCGTGCACAGAGCGGCACGGTGCACAGCACATCCCCGCACCCTCCGCGCCACTGGCGCGGTATAAGCCTCGCCACCACCTTCTGGCTACCCACAGAGGATGCCGGCGTGGCTCCTCGCTCTCCCGCGCACACGCTCTCTCTTCTTCTCACGCCCTCCCCAGCCTTACCTGCCTCCCCACCCCGCCCGCCTTCCCGCTCCGGGCAAAACCCTCCGCGCTCTGTGAAGGCTCGCGCACAGACAGACGGACACACACGCGCATACAGAGGGGCGTGCAGACAGCGGGAGACACGCGGGTGCGAGGGCGCGGCGTTCACACATGCCGCAGGGAGAGGGGAACGAAATATCAGCTCCCCCCCGCACAGCCCTGCGCGCACGGACACACACACAGGCGCACGCCGGCTTACTTGTACGGGTTGTTGTCGTCGGCGGCCTGGCGCTTCTTGGTCCAGTACTTGGAGTACTTCTTCTGCGCGCCGCTATCCTGAAAAGCCGGGCGGTACTCAGCCCACTGGCTGTAGCGCATCACCACCTCGCCCCAGGTCAGCGCACACTTCTCCACAGGCGGCTCGTTCGCCTTCAACGACTTGGCAACACACACGCGGTGCGCCAGCTGGGCATTCTCGAGGTGCTTCTGCAGCGCCTCGCTGGCCTGCATGTGCTGAATGGCCTCGCTCGACAGGTCATGGAAGGCGAGCTGCTCAGACATGGCGGGCGAGAAGGGGAGGATGGGCTGAGGAGTGAAGGCGGATGTGCAAAGTGTAGAGGCTCACAAGGAAGCGCTACGGGACGCCAAAGCAGTGCGTAAGTGGCCAACTCGTGGATACGCGTGTGAAGAGGAAAGAAGGGCCCTCACTACGCCGGCGAGACTGCGCACGGGGGCGGCACGATCGCGCGTGTGGGTGGGTGGGTGCCATTGTGATATCGAGGGAGAGAGTCCGATGGCAGGAGGGAAGGAGATGATGGAGAGGAGCAACAGGGGCCGGCGACGCGGAGAGACGACCACCACAGGTGCATCGCACGTGTAGGGAGAAGTCGGGCGGGAGAAGCCCGGCACCGCGCCACGCGAGCACACGCCATCGCTGTTATGACGGTCGGCACTGCCTCAGCCACGCAGCACGTGAGGACGTTGGCAGAGCGCACCAGCACACCGCATCACAGAGTGAGGGCGGGGAGGGGGGCACTTCACGGGGGACACGATACACGCACATGCCCACACCTATCATAGCATCGCCTCACTCTCCCCACTCACCACTCTTTTCCTCCACCCCGCCTTCCCACTCGCCCCCCTACCGGCCGTCGTCGGCTACACTAGCAAGGCGACCTCCAGCCTGCGAATGCGCTCCGGTGCAACGTCTCGGCATGAGAGAGGCGGGGGAGCGGGGGAGCCGCGGCAGTTGCGGATGGGGAGAGCGCCAACACGTTCTTCCACCTATTCTGTGGAGCTCGCGGGGACAAGGACAACAACAGCAAGAGATGCACGCCAAGTGCGCCAGGAACGTGGGGGAAGAAGGGTCGCGTGCAGAGGAGAACGGAACGCCAAAGATGCGCGAGGGACGCACACGCACACGCAGGGGGAGAAGGGAAAAGAAACCGCATGCGTGTCGTAGCTCATCCGGCAGCGCGGACGCTCTCTATGAGGAGCAGCTTGTTCTTGTTGGGTTAGCTGGCAGGCGTGTGCCCCTAGGACGTGTCCGCTCAGCATGCACCTCGTGAGGTGCTCTGTGCGGTGCAAGGAGGTGAAGGGGGCGGCAGACACGAGTGAGGAGTTCGAGGGCAGTGCGCCACGCACGCACAAACGCACACACAGCCCCTACCCGCGCCACCACCACCCCCGTTGCCATCAGAGCCGCTCGTGACGCCTGACTACTGCACCTCGCAGTCGCCAACATCGGGACGGCATCGCGAAGGACGCCGCCGCGGCCCTCGTACGGCAACTGCACACGACACCGCGCTGTGCCCACTCTCCTCCGCGTTCCTCTCGCCCTCACCCGCGCTCTCCTCACCGTCGTCGTCATCGCGCGTGGCAGCTGCCGCCGCCCGCGCTACTCCAACAGGCCCGGCAACCTCAAGCGCGGAGGGGGACGCCGGTGACGCTGCTTTCTCTGCTGGCGCGGCGGCGCCTGTGGCGCTGACAGGCGGGGCGGCGTCATCATCGGCAAACCTCTCGCGACCCAGCAGAGATGCCGCGAGGCGGACGGCCACGGCCTCGCAATAACACAACTCCTCCCGCACAGCGACAGCCGCTTCCATGTTTGCGGCCGCCGTGTCGTTCTCCGGCCCATCCTCCAGCTCCAGCAGCTCGGGTGTGATGGGTGCACCCTTCATGGCGGCCTGGAGGCAACGCAGCCTGCAGTCGTGGAGGCTGCGGCGGCAGCAGCCACCGGCGCTGTCGCTCGCACCTCTGTGCTGCGTGTAGTGGCAGTGTTGGAGCGCGTTGAACACCTTCACAAGGTAGTCGGCAGTGTTCAGGGACTGCAAGAGGAGCACGTGGAGGGATGTGGGTGGGACGCTGACAGTGGCGTCATTGCCCGTGGAGCAGGCGGCGGGTGCAGGTGCTGCCTGCCGCTCCTCCGCCGAGCACGCCGCGTGGGCGCGAGAGCGCTGCAACGCCTCCCGGTACGCCTCCACTCGTCCCCGCAACTCGCGCACCTCAGCCTCCTTCTGTGCGAGGCGCGACTGCATCGCCTCCTCAGCCCACCCACCGCCACTGCCCACACTCGGCACAGAACCCACGTTGTCGTCCGCGCTCTGGAGCACCGACCTCGGTGCGTCACTACGGGTGGCGCGCTGCCACGCCAGCTGCGCATGTGCATACATACGGCTCGTCTCCTCCAGCCTCTCCATAATGTGCGCCTCGTGCAGCTCCTTCGCCTTGAGCTGCTCGCGCAGCCGCGCGTTCTCGTCACGGTAATAACGAAGCAGCGGCTCACCTCTGCTGACGACGTGTCGTCTGCGCTTGTGTCGTGCGTGGGACGCACGTGGGGGTGGCGGAGGAGGCTCCCCAGCGAGCAAGTGCCACGAGTGCCCACGCCACCGTGCGAGGCGGGAGGCAGCGGCTGCTGCGCCACCGTGGGGGACCCAGCGATCCCCCAGTGGTCCCCGTCAACCTCTCGGTCGTCCCACCCCAGCTCATGAGCAGAGGCGTCCGCAGCACCGCAGTGGCCGAGCGACAAGCTCCGCGGCGGCAGCAGCGAGGAGGTGGACAGATGGGTGGATGCGACGAGGCCCTCCGGCGGCACCTGCGCATCCCGTGCGCCGCTCCCAGGGATGTGGAAACACCGCAGCGGCACCAACGGGCGCGCAGGCGGCGCCGTCGTACAGGCGCTCGTGCTGCTGTACTGCGTGTCGAGCCGCGCAGGCCTCGCGCGAGCAAAGATGTTCTCCTCCGCTCTCCACATGCGGTCGAGCGCCACAAAGGCAAGACTTGAACGGGTGCGGCAGCGGTGGCGACGGCGCAGCAGCACGTGAGCTGCGCAACGGGGATAAGACGAGGCAGCAGCAGCAGCACAGAGATCGACGAGTCAGCGAGTGGGGCCGCGCACAACACGTGCGTGGGTGTCTCCTCTGTGGGCTAGCGTGTGGCTCGTTTGCAGGGGCGTACACTGTGATGGCTACGGGGGGTATGAGGGCATGTGCATGTGGGTCCGGTCGGTGCCTGGGTCTGTGCGGGAGGGGGTGCAGTGTCACTGCTACTGCCTTGAGCCGCGCAACGGGTCTCCCACAAACCAACGCAGAGATGGAGGGCGAAAGAGGGAGGGCAATGAAGGGGGAGAAAAGCGCTGCTGCGGAGAGAGAGCCAAGCAACTCGTGCCACGATGCCCGTGTCCGAACGCACGCGCTCCTCCACAGCGCAGTGCCCACACGAGGGGCAATACCCATTGTCGAGTGAGAGGGGCGGACGTGAAGGGGCCGCACACTCAGCTGAGCGCACACATCTTGGCGGCGGGGCAAAGCAAGAGGGAGTGCCAGTGGCCACTGCATTGACGCAGACACACACACACGCACACAACAAGCCAGGTGCACTGAGCGCTACGCCATCGTCCCGGTTTGCCTTTCGTGAGCTTCCGATAGACTTCGTCAGCGCGCACGCGTCGCACGTCACGCAGCCCGAGGCGGCCGTCAACTCGAGCTCGAAAGCGGAAACGAAAGGAGCGCAAACAAAGCGCAGAAGGGAGGCAGGCCGATGCGGCACAACGCGGGGGTGGCGGAGGGGCGCCGTGCAAGCGTGTACGCCCAGAGGGGTGGACAGCGCGAGACGCGGTCGGCACGCACCGTTGGGTGCGGCAGTCATGCACACACGCACACGTCGAGAGACTAACAGAGACATCGGCAGCGAGGGACGCCACCCCCACAGGAGGGCCGAGGACTACTTGGGGGTGAACGCGTGTCCGCCCCACGTTGATATGGTCGGCTCCTTCCTCTCCGCCTTCGCGAAGAGCTTGGCTGCGCCCCCCTGAGCCCAGCAGCCGGCCGCGATCGTGCTGGGGGTGCTTGTGGTCAGAGTCCTAAAAGCCGCCGCTGCGGAGTCGCCGCGTGGCGGAGGCGCCCCGACCGTGTCGACGAGCAGCGACTGCATATCTTGCCGCTTGGTGGCACGCTGGCGCGTGTCGAGCGGGTTGGGCGGCAGCCCGTGGTCGCTGCCCCCGGAACCCGACGAAGGGAGCTTCAGGTACGGCAGGCTCTCGGTGTCGATGGAGAAGTCGGACGGCGCCGTGTCCGGCGAGAAGCCCCAGCAGTCACCGCGGCCCGATGCCGCTGCGGTTGCTGTACTTCATCAAGTACTGCTTCCACGACGCATCCTCGCCGGCGGCGCGGTCGTCGCGGTGCCGGCGCTGCGCCCTGTCGCTCGCCATCTTCTGCAGCGCGGCGGCAAACGCGGCGCGGGTCTCCGGCAGGACAAGCCGATCCACGTTGACGACGCACAGTTTGATCATGCCATGCAGTGGGACGTGCGAGAAGACCTTGTAGATGCGGCGTGTCTCCTCCGTCTGCCTCATTGTCACCACCTCCTCCACCGTGCCGGTGACCGTGCTGGGCAGTGGCGCGTTGCGCAGCCTCGCATCGTGCTTGAGCATCTTCACGGTCAGCATGTGAAGGTAGTATGGCTGCCCCTCCCCGTCAGCGTACAGCTCGAGGTAGCCGTCCTCGCCCTCCGGCGTGGTGCGGGGCGCGGGGCCAGGGGAGGCGAGTTGCGCAGCATCGACGGCGGCAGCCCCTTCGGCTCTTTGCTCACCTCGCCCAGCGCCTCGAGCAAAAATTGCCCCACCTCCGCGTCGGACTCGCTCAGCGGCTGCCCCAGCTCGCGAAGTCGCTCCGAAATACCGGCACAGTCGGCGTAGCGCTGCTCCGCCTCGTACTGCGGGGTTGCCATCACGTAGCGACTCTGGTACGAGAACGGCCCCATGTAGGCCGGGAGGTGCATCGCCACGCCCTTCTCTGAGGACGGCGGCGGCGGCGAGGAGAAAAAGGGTCGTCGGAGCGGCGCAGCACGCACGAGTTGCGGTGCCGCTTGAAGAGGTCGAAGCGCGCCTGCACGCCGACCCTCCGCGGCTGCACCGGCTGCAGCACGCAGGGGCGCAGCGTGTAGGCGTGAGAAGGTCGTGGCACATCGGGCACTTGCGCGGCGCGCCTGCCGCCTTCTGGCGGCTCATGTACTGCAGGATGCACGGGAGGCAGTAGACGTGGCCGCACTCCGTGATGCGCGTGCTGTCGGCACTTCCATGCAGATGGGGCACTGGTACTCCTCAGGCGTGGCCCGCATCACCACCGAGTGCACCACCTCCCACGGCACGAGGCTGTCGCTGAGCTGGATGCACTCCAGCAGCCGGCGCTGGCCCTGCGGCAGCCCCTGCGTCGACGTGATCGTCAGCAGTTCGGAGCGAAGGATGAACTGGAAGTTCTGCAGCATGAACGCGCGCTTCAGTGCCGCGGGGTCGACATGCCGCACCGGCCGCGGGCAGCGATAGGTCGCCGCGGTGGTAGCGGTGGACGGGCGCTCGTGAGTCCCGCTGCCCCTGCCGCCCCCCGGGGCCGCTGCCTGCAAGTCGGAGAGGTCCCACAGGTTTTTCACAACCGTCCCTCGCCTGCCGCCCTTCTTCGACTTCGTCATTGGTGCCACCGCACGTCGACGAGCCAAGCAGCTGGGCCCTCGCCGTCTAGCCACCCGTTACTCGATACACGCCCACACCAATGGCACACGCACGCACACACACGATGGGTGTGCGGCCAAGACAGAGAAGCAAAAACTATCGTCACTAGCGCTCAACAGAGCTGAGCACGTCGCTGCAGGAGTGCGCCTGTCGTGGTGGTTATGCACGCGTGAAGGAGCGTACGCATGTAGGGACGCAGACGCGGGCACATACACACACGGCAGAGGGGGAGAAGACACGCAAGCACACGTCCGCACGGAGTGGGTGAAAAGCTAAAATGGGAAGAGAGCACACGGGGCAGCGGCACGTGGGCCAGCCAAAGAGATGACCGACTGCGTAAGTCCGCGCATGCCTGTGTGCATGTGCGTGTATGCGTGCAGCGAGAGGGAGAGAGTCAGTGAGGGCAGATGGGAAAAGGGGAGGGAATGAGACACAGAGAGCACGCCCGCTAGCGGCAAGAGAAGGCGTTCCGCACCGACAGCCTTCTTTCAGCGTGGCCACTCCGCCATGAGCGAAGCCCCACTCGGCCCCACCCCACCGCCTGCCGCGGGCCCATCGCCGGGTGCGGGGCAGCCGCAGACACGCGCGTGGCTGCAACGCGCCGACTCCCTCACCGGCGCGCCGCCCCTGCCCACCATACGGGGGGCACAGACGGGTTCGCTGCCGCACCCCCCGCTCCGACGCAGCGCCACCCACCACCTGCTCGGCGACACCACTGGCGATGCGCCGCTCCGACCTCCCTGCGCCGTAGGTGCCTGACCCCTCACCGCCAGGCGTGGCTCAGCATCGGCAGGGGGGTGGGGGCTGCTCGGCTCCCCCACACAGAGCGGAGGGTGCCGGGCCCTGACGCCGCGCCGAGGTGGCCTCCGTCAACAGGCTGTTCACTCACTCCGCTGGCCGGGTGAGGGCAAGACGGTGAGTGCACTTCACCAGAGACAAGACTTGTTGTTTTCGAAGATTGCGAAACGTTTTTTCCCCACTTACGTATGTGCTCGTCGCCCCGAGGGAGCACACGTCTTGCCCTTTCAGGAGAGAGGTGGCAATATTGGTGAGAAGAGGCAGCCGAGAGAAACACACCCCCGGGGTGAAAAAGCTCAACATCTGCTGCGGGTGACGGAGGTACCTGAGTGTCCACGGTTGTGGACGTTCGACACCTCACAAACGTTGTCTGCCTGTATGCATGAACGCCACTCACCTGCGCGGCTGTACTGCGCGGTGCAGGAGAGAGAGGGAAGCGCCAACT